>JARQOC010000001.1:249551842-250048701 GCA_033576535.1 Allobates femoralis
CACCACTGTAGGGGTTAGTTGATTGTTTAACCAAATATAGTAGGGAATTTTCAAGTTGGTAATTTTGTACAGCCCCCGAAGAATTGTACTAATTTCCAATTGGCCCTCGGCAGAAAAATAGTTCCTCGCCCCTGTTCTGTAGTGTAACCTTGTTGTAAGTGCAATCCAATGTTCTATCGGACTGCACTCGCCGAGTTTATACGCTGGTGTGACCGCACCCTAAAATATATATGTATACATTTACAAGGATTTTTGAGCAATTTTTTTTTTTTAAAGCTGCATGTAAACACTACAATCACTATCACACATAGTAACATAAAACACATCATATGACAGGTCTTCTATCCAAAATCTATCAAATACAGAGATGAGCAAATGGATTTTCAGGATCCTTATCCAGTGGCTACAACAGTATTCTGTGGCAGCCAGACGGAAGCCCTGTGAACAGTCTCCTACCAGCCAGCATCCTGTCCTTTGCAGTAAACAAGGTGTGATGTCAAGTGTGCGTTAACGTACAATGATGATGTTGCTGGGCTTATATATCAGAAGAACTGCTGGATATGCTGGCAGGTAGTAGGAGGTTTGAGGGCTTCTCAGGTGGCCATTAAATGGTGACGTGGCTGTTGGACCAGCGACCTGTGATTTTATTCGCTCATCTAGTCAATTTGGGTCTCTTAAAGATTTCTTCTTTACATGGTTTTATTGTTTATACGATGTTGTTTTTCATCAAAAGATAAGAACTGTAGGAAAGAAATACTTGTTTATCCAACTTTAGAGTACCGTTCTATAATGTGTGAATCTGGATCATGTTTACTTGATGAGCTTTAGGCAAGGGTCACACTCACCGTTTTTACCGATACCAGTATTCACTTCAGCAGAACGGTGACCCATAGGAACCCATTCTGTACCTGCACAGCGGCTGCACACAGCCCGTTTCGGCGGCCGCGTTTCAGGTGTGCACAGGAAACATTGCCTGCAACGTTTCCTGTGCACCCCTGAAAAGCGGCCACTAAAACGGACTGTGTGCGGCCACTGTGCAGGTACAGAATGGGTTCCTATGGGTCTCCGTTCTGCTGAAGTTAATACCGGTATCGGTGTCCGCGTCAGCAGAAAATCTCTAAGTTTTTAGCGGTTCTGGTAAAAACGGTGAGTGTGACCCTTGCCTTATCCTACTTGCACTCTATGCACTTTTTCACAAGAAGCATTTTTCTACAAACCACTAGAGGTCGCCCATACACAAGCATCCCTTGCCCTCCTGCTGAGGGGAAAAGAGCAATCAGGATCTATATTGGGACACACTTAGCCAGAATAATGACCATCGAAAGGCATTTTTACACAAATATATTCTTATGTCTTCATTATTTAATGGCAAGACCTAAAAAGGCAGCAGTAACCGGTAATTTTTTTTAATTACAGAGTTAGATCTCAGCAATTCACATACCACAACTTTTCATTTCAGACAGTGATATGGCTACATTATTTTTTGTTGTACATTGTATGAATATTTATGTTGTGGAGCAAAAATAAAAATATAAGATTGATTTTCGAATTATCTTTTTTTATTCTGGTCTCATGCTTAAGGCTGGAAACACACTGTGCGATTGACATGCAAGTTACTTGCACGAGTCTCGGATCATTCACCTGGCATGACCCTGCCTCTTTAGATACTGTCAGTGGTATGTTTTTCTATGTAGCTTCACTGCTCCCTTCCAGAGAGGGGGAGGCCATTCCGGGTGGATGATCCGAGACTCGTGCGAGTAATTCGCATGTCACTCGGACAGTGTGTTTCCAGCCTAAGACTAAAGACTAAAGATAATTCTGTGTCATAAGTAAGGGTGATGGTTGCTGAGCACAGAGGGCTCAGTAAGTGTTGATCATGATTTATAAAAGAGGATTCAACATTGGGACCTAAAGATATATCTCCTTGAGCTGCTCCTTGTTCTCTTCTAGTTGAGCAAGTCTTATGTCCGAGTCCATTTTACCTTCAGAATAGGTCTTCTGGACAAAAGGCTTGGGTGGGTCATTAGGGGTCTTAAACTCAGTCGTTTACATGGTTCACACATGGAAAAGAATTAACTTTAAAAGCTGCATTCTTTGTGGGACAAAATGATGTTTTCAACATTTCCATTAGTGTTTATACATGATTTTTTGATTACTTTTCTTATTCTAGTCTGTGTCCGCATAAGGAAAAAGCTACAGTTTTAGTTTTTTATGAGGTTTATCATATGGCAACAGTTTTATAGATTTAGTTTTTCTGTAGGTATTGAAGCCAAATGTGTACTTTCTTTATTTTTGCATAAAACATCATAGCAGTACCTTTTTTTTTAGTTATTTTTTCATACTTTGTTTAGACATTATTTTATTTATTTATGAGAGGTGCTGAGCACTGGACCAAGGGCTTAGAGTTCACCCTCGGCCAAGAGATTGAGGAGTTGGAACTGCCCTGAGGACATCCAGCAGTTCATCCAAAAACCGAAGGGGGCCACTTCTATATCCGCCACGATGACTACACGAAGACTGCCAGTTGCCTCTATTGAGGGTTGTAAGACAAACCCTGTTGCCCTGCTCGGCTCCCCTCACCAGGTCGGCATAGAACCCCAACGGTACCATCTCTGCAATCAAGCATGATACTTCAAGGCCATGTGTAACAGCACCATAAGACACCATCCCTGTCTGTAAAACTGTCCACTGTGTTGTGTTCGGTGGGGGGTGGTAGGTCCATTGACAATTTACAACCTGTCACCATCAGTCAGGCTGTGGCCATGGGACACTGGCTCTGAGATGATTGGTATGTCTTTAAATGGTGCCTACCCAGGAATTGATACCTGGGAAAACTCTCATTGATTGGAGTTGTTGAACCGACGCTGCCTGGGTATATTAGGACTGCGGCTCAGGGAAAGGAGTGAGGGAGGTGGCAGTATCTGCGAGCATTTCTACAAATGTTTTGCTTGGGACAGATTTGGGGCGTCTAGTGGACCAGTATTTGGCCTCTGACCCCCAAAGTTCTCATTCCCCAGATGGCATTGAAATCTCCACTGCTTATGATGATCTTGTCAATGTGTTAGATGTGCCTGCTGAAAAAGGGGAGGGAGTGAGCCCTGAGGCTTTCACTTTCACTGACACAACTGACAAGACACAAGGTGCTAGCGGCTGTGAAAGGGGAGAATGACACAGACAGGTGTGAAAATGCCTCAGGTCTTGACCAGCCAAAGTGCTGAGACCTTTTTTCATCTGGAGGGAGAAACCGGAAAGGGGGGGCAAGGTACTGCAGAGGGGAAGAGAGGGAACCAGACCACAGTCTCAAAGATTAAAATTGATGTCACACTACGCTTTCATGGATTAAATTCTTGCAGGGCATGTAGGGTTCTCCTGTGCATGCCAGCACATGTCCAGGCCCATTTGAAGCTCACCTTGACCATCTTGATGATCCAGAGGATGTATGGAAGAAGTTCATGTGGTCAGGTGTGGCCAAAATAGAAGTTTTTGGTATGAATGCCATTCGACATCTTTGGAGGGAGAAGAACAAAGAGTACAACCCCAAAGAACACCTTCCTAACCATGAAGCATGGGGGTCGAAACATCATACCTTGGGGGTGCTTTTCTGCAAAGGGGACAGGGCTACTGCACCGTATTGAAGGGAGGATGCATGGGGGATCATGTATCGTCAGACTTTGGCCAAGAACCTCCTTCACTCAGGAAGAGCATTAAGCATTAAGGAGTCATGGCCGGGTCTGTAAGAACTGGAGAAGATCTGTATGGAGGAGTGGACAAACATCTCTGCTGCAGCGTGTGCAAACTTGGTCAAGAAGTACAGGACACGTCTGACCCCTGTAATTGCAAACAAAGGTTTCTGTACCAAATATTAAGTTCTGTTTTTCTACTGTTTTAAATACTTACTTCATACAATAAATGCAAATTAATTATGTAAAAACATGCAATGTGATTTTCTGCATTTTTATTTTAGATCTGCCTCTCACAGTTGAAATGTACCTTCAATAAAAATTACAGAACTCTTCATTCTTTGTAGGTGAAAAAATTTGCAAAACCAATAATGTATAAAATACTTCTTTTACCCGCTGTATGTATGTCAGAGATTGACAGTGACATTTAACATGCAGCAGCAGGGGAAGCTGGCCTCCAGAGGTTGCTGTTAAGGCCCAGTTACACACACAGATAATTGTGCAGAGATTGTTCGCAGATCTCTGGTTGCAGTGAAATCATGGACACATTGTTACATTTGTACATGGCCACAAAATGGAACAATGTGTCCATGATTTCACTGCAACCAGAGATCTAAGAACAATCTCTGCACAATTATCTGTGTGTGTAACTGGGCCCTTAGAGACAGATGATGGCTAAAACAATCAACTACTGGGAATAATGCAAGCTCATCTCATGTGCCTAGTCCATACAGCTGTTCTTGAACAGTATCATACACATATGGCACTCTTTGTTAAGGGTTTAAAGACGTTCTCTGGCCTGAGAAGAAAAGTCTGCAGTCACTACATGTTTCTGTAGACAGCTGAATCATGACAGTATGCAATGTTCATACTGTCATTAGTCTGTTACACCATGTTCCAAATTATTGTGCAAATTGGTTTTAAGTGTCATATGGTTTTATTTTTATTTTTTTTCAATGAAACCCATTGATGGTATTGTGTCTCAGAGTTCTTTGGATCATTGAAATCAATCTCAGATATCTTTGATAATTAGTTTGGCAGGTGAGCCCAATAAAAGGAAAACTGGGTGTTCCACAATATTAAGCAGGCCACAGTTTTGAAGTAACATGGGAAAGAGAAAGGATCTCTCTGCTGTCGAAAAGCAACAAATAGTGCAATGCCTTGGACAGGTGATGAAAATATTAGTTATTGCATTAAAACTTAAGCGTGATCATCGTACTGTGAAGAGATTTGTGGCTGATTCTGAGCAGAGACGTATTCATGCAGATAAAGGCAGAATTAGGAAGGTTTCTGCCAGGCAAGTTCATAGAATTAAAAGAGCAGCTGCTAAAAAGGCCTTACCAACCAGCAAACAGATATTTGAAGCTGCTGGTGCCTCTGTTGTCCCTCAAACGTCAAGATGTAGGATCCTTCAAAGGCTTGCTGTGGTGCATAAACCTAGTATTCGGCCACACCTAAACAGTGCTCACAAGCAGAAACGGTTGCAGTGGGCCCAGACATACATGAAGACTAATTTTCAAACAGTCTTGTTTACTGATGAGTGTCGAGCAAGCCTGGATGGTCCAGATGGATGGACTAGTGGATGGTTGGTGGATGGCCACCTTGTCCCAACAGAGGTGGAGGAGTCATGTTTTGGGCCGGAATCATTGGGAAACAGCTGGTAGGCCCCTTTAAGGTTCCTGAAGGTGTCAAAATGACGTCTGCAAAGTATATAGAGTTTCTGACTGAGAACTTTCTTCCATGATACAAAAAGCAAAAATGTTCCTTCAGCAGCAAAATCATCTTCATGCATGACAATGCACCATCTCATGCTGCAAAGAATACCTCTGTGTCATTGGCTGCTATGGACATAAAAGGAGAGAAACTCATGGTGTGACCACCATCTTCCCCTGACCTCAACCCTATAGAGAACCTTTGGAGTATAATCAAGAAAAAGATCTATGAATGTGGCAGGCAGTTCACATCAAAACAGCAGCTCTGGGAGGCTATTCTGACATCATGCAAAGAAATCCAAGCAGAAACTCTCCCGAAACTCACAAGTTCAATGGATGCAAGAATTGTGAAGGTGAGATCAAAGAAGGGTTCCTATGTTAACAAGTAACTTGGCCTGTTAGGATATTTTGGAGTTAAATAGGTATTTATTTCAGTGAATGTGACCTCCTAATGCTGCAAATTCAACAAATGAGCATTTTCAGTTCTCTCAAACATATCAAATGTTTAGAAACTCTACCATGCCTAATAATTTGGAACAATGCATTTAGAGTTTTTTTATTTTGAAGATTATACTGATTATACTGTTATCATTGGGAGGTTTCTTCAATAAAATTCAATGTATACTCTAGCGGGTGATGACTTTTATTACACTGACTGTCATTTGCACCTACCATTTAGGAAAATCAGAGAAAAAGAACATTTACATAATAATTTGGAACATGGTGTATATTCCCAGTGAGAGCTGATAATCTCATCCAGTTTCTCTCTACTCTCTTCTATTGAGAAAAGTGCTAAGATTTTAGATGGCATGTGTATGAAAATTGCATATACAGAATTACTTCAGCCTTTTTTGGGGGGCTGAAGGACCCTTTAAATTTCCTCCATAAGGGAAGTGGCAGTCCTTGTGTATACATGGCATTTTAAATGCATGTTTTGGTGAAAAATACACGTTTTGGTGTGTTTTTCTGCCAGGAGATGCAGATTTGGTGCTGAAAATTTTTGTACTAAATACTCAGCGTGCGCACATAGCCTTCCAGTGCAGCAAAGAAAAAATCTTAGTGACATGAATAATTAAATGGTAATTACTAGGTTTTTCTTTAGGGTAGTGCTTGTACTATTGTGATAGTATGACTTGGGAGTAGTCTATCACCAGAGAAATGCGACCTGCACAGTGCAACTCATCAATCAAATAATGGCATTTACTTTATTGGTCATATTAGTTACTGACATTCATTAATTATGTTCCATAATAATTCTTAAAAACAGATTTTATCATTTCAAAGTGAATACAAATACTGTAAATGAAAACTAAGAAATTGTGCCCTGAGACAACCCTGTTCTGAAGCCTTGTCTTTGATAAGGTCTTTCCATTCTTCACGAGGCACGACAGGGGTTAAATGCATTAGCGCTGAAATGGCTGCCACCCAGAAAATATTTGTGGATCTTGTCAAAGGGAATGAGAAAACTAGGGAAACAAGAGTGATTAGCTTCTCTTACGTTTTGTAACCAGTCACTACAGGAACATTATGTACTTTCACAAACTGAAGTAACAAATACATTCTTCTGTACCTGTGAAGTCCTGGTACACGTCTTCTTGGAAACAGCTTTTGTTGTGGTTTCATTTATTTTTTTGTGTTTTGATCAAGTCATCATCACATCAGCCCATTAGAGTGCTTTTGTGTGTTTTAGTAACTAGTCTGTTGAGGACATTGGTTGTAATGAGTTACTCCCAGGGTCAGACTGGGGTGTCTGGGGCCCACCAGGGAAATTGACGCCAGGGGCCCACCCACCCTTCAGCTATATGCAAATACCTGTTAGCCATTATACCCATAAGGCCACGTGCACACATTCAGTATTTGATGAGTTTTTTACCTCAGGATTTGTAGACAAAACCAGGAGTGGAGCAATCAGAGGAAAAGTCTAATAGAAACACCTGCACCACTTCTGTATTTAATCATCCACTCCTGGTTTTGGCTACAAATCCTGAGGTAAAAAACTCATCAAATAATCAGTGTGTGCACGAGGCCTTATAGTGGCAATTTCTGCACATCACTGTGCGCTCACCATAACTGCGATCTACAATTACTATAGTTTACATTAAAGGGATTCTTTAGTGAAAACAAGTTATCAGTGAACCACAGGGTCGGAAGGTGATCACTTATTTATTGGTGGAATCCAGCCAGTGGAGTCGCACCGGCCGAAAAATGTGGCACTTTTATCCCCATTATAAAATGCAGCGGCCAGTAATGATGTGACCGTGGCTCCATTCATCATTGAGGCCTCCAGAAAAAGCCAAACCCAGCGCTCACAACCACTGAGGGAATGAATGGATCAGTGGTTGAGCTGTACATGAGCTCCAGTCTAGTGGGGAGAAAACAAACCTGTGTTTTAATGTGCTTTTTAATATTTTTTTCTAATAAAATGAATGTTTAAGGAGCTAGATCTCAGGACTCTGTGCTGGATATTTTTCTATCTTTATGGACACGTAATGGGGATAAAGGTTGCACATTCAGCAGTCCCACCCCCACCAATTAATAACTTCTCACTTATTCTTAGGCCATGTGCACACACTGAGTTTTCGGTGAGATTTTTGCCTCAGTATTTGTAAGACAAAACCTGGAGTGGAGCAATTAGAGAAAATTTTTTTCTGCATTTCTCACCCACTCCTGGTTTTGTCTTAAAAATACTGAGGTGAAAATCTCACCAAACGCTCAATGTGTGCACAAGACCTTAGAAGAGATAATTACTTGCTTTCTCTGGAGAGCCTCTGTAAGTGCATTATGTGGCTGTGTAATAGTCACAGGACAGGGAATGGTTAAACATCCAAGTATTTAATATCTGTTGGAAATAAAGAATGTTCCCCTTATTGATATCAGAAAAAAAAAATATGACCGACTGCAATCGACTATACCAAGAGCAGTAATACCACATAAGGGAGAAATATCACCACACCATGATCAGAGCACATATTACCACCACATAGTGCCAGAATAATACCACATACAAAGCACAAATACCGTCACATCATGACCAGAGCACATAATACCATCAAACAGTGATCAAATGCTACCATGTACAAGGTATAAATACTTCCACACCATGATAAGACCACATATTACCACCACATAGTGACCGAATAATACCACATACAAGGGACAAATACACCACACCATGACCAGAGCACATAATGCCACTACAAAGTGACCTTTTAACCAATGAAATCCTTTTAGAAAGGAATGAAAAAGCAGCACTTACCGGGAGAAGGTGGAAGTCTTCTTTATTGTGGTTCACCAGTTACATGTAGTGCAGGGAGGAGAGGGGAAGGTGCGGACGATGACAAACCATTTTGTGCCGGGCTGAGGACCCATAGAAGCGCTCCTTCCCCTCTCCTTCCTGCACTACATGTAATCGGTGAATCACAATTAAGAAGACTTCCACCTTCTCCTGGTGAGTGCTGCTTTTTCATTCCTTTCTAAACAGATTCCCATGTCTGACTGAGTATCAAGTGTGCAACCTTATAGCAAGTGTACCTGATAAACCACAAGTGTGGTGCCGGACCCACTACTATATGTCAGTGCTCTGTGGTGCCCTGCTGTTTCTTCTTCTGAGTGAATAGTGACCAATAATATTGCAATAATGAAGATTTAAAAAAAAAAACAAAGCTCTGTATATTGGGGCGGTGTACAGGTAATACAGTGATTATCAGTGACATTATACACAGGAACTCTGTATATAGTGTCTAGTGTACAGGAAGTACAGTGACCACAAGTGACATTACATATATAGGAGTTCTGTATATAATGTCAATATACAGGTAATGCAGAGATTACCAGTGACATTATACACAGGAGCTCTGTATATAGTGTCAGTGTAGAGGTAATGCAGAGATCACCAGTGACATTATACACAGGAGCTCTGTATATAGTGTTAGTGTACAGGTTATGCAGAGATCACCTTTGACATTATACACAGGAACTCTGTGCATGTATAGGTAATACACATACTCACCAGTAATGTCTCTAGGTGAAGTCATTCATCTTCAGTTTTCTTCTTCATCTGGTGCAGACTGATATCAGATCTTCTAGCCAGGACTCATCCCTGCAGAAAATAACACAGTTATCTATAACTAATCACTTCCAGAGCACATGCCACACTTTTCTCAAGATTTCTACACTACAACAGTTAACAAAAAAAATGACATAGTGCCGCCCGCACAGTAACAAGACCTCCCTTATTTCCAAAAGTAAATTATATTACAGCAGTAATAATGTCCCCCAATTGTTTACCACAGTAAATATGTCCTCAGTTGGCACCATAAATCAATAATGTATGTTTTTTCATTCTGGCTCCCATATAGTAATAATGTCTCCCACCTTGGGCCCCTATGTTTTTTTTCATTCTGGTCTCCTATGTTGCCCCATTCTAGGTCCCCAGACCGACATGACAACTTCTCTAGCCATCTAGATAGATTACAAAAGGGACTTCTGACTTCTCACATTTCCAACCCCCATTAATTCCTAAACTGGACAAACTCCTCATCTCACTGATACCCCAATGCTGAGCTGCTGCTGCTCTATATGTCCATATTACTGCAACTGCTGTGTGGTACATAATAGGGCTCCTCCTACTTCCCCACATAATAATGTCGCCACTGTGTCCCTCGCATACTGCCACCATTGTGCCTCCACATAATGTCACCACTGTGTCCCCCACAATAATGTCTCCACTGTGCCCCATATAATAATGTCACCACTGTGCCCCCCACATAATAATGTCACCACTGTGCCCCCATATAATTAATATGTCACCATATGTATACCCCCCACATAATAATGCCACCTCTGCGACCCCACCTAAGAATGCCACCACTGTGCACCCACAAAATAATGCCCCCAATGTGCCGCCCACATAATAATGTCACCAATGTGCCCCCCACATAATAATGGCAAAACTGTGACCCCACATCCGGAGGCACTGTGTGTTGGATGAAGCATGTCCAGATCTGCAGGGACCCACAGGTGAACGCAGGGAGATTGCGGCCGCCCTGTACTCACCATCTGCATTCAGTGCAGGGTGGCTTCTCCCTGCATTCACCCGCTGGAGATTGCCCCTGACTCTGGAGTATGAAATTAACATGCTGCGCAGATACGGAAACATGGGAATCCACACCGCAGGTGAGATAATGCTGCAGTCGGGAGAAGCACAGTGAGCATGGGATTCCTTGAAATCCCATCCACTGTGCTGCTACTGTACTATGCAGCGTTTTGGACACATCACAAATACAATGCGTCCATTACGCTGCTTATCCTGATTTTGAGTATGCAGCCTTAAACTTCAGACACACGGATATGTAAACATACAGGCCGGAGATGTCTACACATTAAGGCCATGTGCCCACACTGGTGCATTTGCTACACATTTTTAAAACATATTATAAAAATATGCTGTAAATGTGCATGATATATTGGCCAGCTAGCAGAGTCAATGTGACTTTGGCTGTGCTGCCTGTGTCCACGTCAGCGCATTTTTGCACAACTTAATAGCTACATATTTTTATGCATCTTTGCTCCATAGAAATCTGTAGTATGTCAGTTAAATTATGGCTTTTACCTTGCGTATTGGCGAGTACTTCCAGGTTTCACACATAACGTCGGTAGGGGATGTGTGACGCACGTGATGTGTGACACAGCTGAAACCGGGAAGTACCTGCCAGTACGCAAGGTAAGAGACCTACTACATGTCCAGCACTCAGGCATGGATGCAGAATTTTCTGCATCAAAAAAGCAGATATTAGGCTGCTTTCACATCAGTTTTTTTGCTGTTTTGCAGCAGATCCGGCAGATCTACCACATCTGCCACATAACTGATGACTTATGGCAAGAATGCGTTAAGCCCCCATTCGTTCTCTATAGGACTTGCTGCAGGTGCATCAAATGCGGTTTTGGCTGTGATACGGCAAATCCGGCAATTGCGGCAGGTGAAAAAACGCAGCTAACCGCACCTCTCGCAAGTTCCATAGAGAATGAATGGGGGCTTACCGCATTCATGCCGTAAGTCATCAGTTACGTGGCAGATGCGGTAAATCTGCCGGATCTGCTGAAAATCATCAAAAAAGCCTATGTGAAAGGGCCCTCACCTAGCAAAAGCACAGCGTTTTTGCTTCGTAATTTCTGCTAAAAGCGGATGCAGATTTGATTTAGAAAATTCACTTTTTGCCTATCGGCACATAGCCATAAACAGACATACACACAGATTATTAAACATGTATAATTTTATATACATATATGAAGATATATTCACAAACATAAATATACTGATAGACGCACACAATCGTACACACATACACCATCATATACACATGCAACCATATACAATCATACTCATATATACAAACATATACAATTATATACACCAATCATATATATACACACACAATCATTTACGCAGACACAATCATTTACAGACATACACCATCATATGCACACACAAACATGCACACATATACAATCATACACAATCAATTATATACACACATACACCATCATACAGTCATATGAAAAAATTGGGCACCCCTCTTAATTTTACTCTTTTTTTTTTGTTTAAAATTGGGTTTTTGCAGCAGCTATTTCAGTGTCATATATGTAATAACTGATGGACACAGTAATATTTCAGGATTGAAATGAGGTTTATTGTACTAACCGAAAATGTGAAATATGCATTATTTCAAAAATTGACAGGTGCAAAAGTATGGGCACCTCAACAGAAAAGTGACATTAATATTTAGTAGATCCACCTTTTGCAAAAATTACAGCCTCTAGTCGCTTCCTGTAGCTGTTAATGAGTTCCTGAATCCTGGATGAAGGTATTTTTGACCATTCCTCTTTACAAAACAATTCCAGTTCAGTTAAGTTTGATGGTCGCCGAGCATGGATAGCCCGCTTCAAAACATCCCACAGATGTTCAATGATATTCAGGTCTGGGGACTGGGATGGCCATTCCAGAACATTGTAATTGTTCTCTGCATGAATGCCTGAGTAGATTTGGAGCGGTGTTTTGGATCATTGTCTTGCTGAAAGATCCATCCCCGCCGTAACTTCAATTTGACACTGATTCTTGAACATTATTCTCAAGAATCTGCTGATACTGAGTGGAATCCATGCGACCCTCAACTTTAACAAGATTCCCGGTGCCGTCATTGGCCACACATCCCCAAAGCATGATGGACCCTCCCCCAAATTTGACAGTGGGTAGCAAGTGTTTTTCCTGGAATGCTGTGTTTATGTGGCGCCATGCATAACGCCTTGTTGTATGACCAAACAACTCAATCTTTGTTTCATCAGTCCACAGGACCTTCTTCCAAAATGAAACTGGCTTGTCCAAATGTGCTTTTGCATACCTCAAGCAACTCTGTTTGTGGCGTGCATGCAGAAACGGCTTCTTTCGCATCACTCTCCCATACAGCTTCTCCTTGTGCAGTGTGCGCTGTATTGTTGACCAATGCACAGTGACACCATCTGCAGCAAGATGATGCTGCAGGTCTTTGGAGGTGGTCTGTGGATTGTTGTTGACTGTTCTCACCATTCTTCTTCTCTGCCTTTCTGATATTTTTGTTGGTGGCCTGCCACTTCTGGCCTTTACAAGAACTGTCCCTGTGGTCTTCCATTTCCTTACTATGTTCCTCACAGTGGAAATCTCTGAGACAACTTTTTGTATCCTTCCCCTGAACAACTATGTTGAACAATCTTTTTTTTCAGATCATTTGAGAGCTGTTTTGAGGAGCCCATGATGCCACTACTCAGAGAAGATGCAACTAGGAGAACAACTTGCAAGTGGACACCTGAAATAGCTTTTCTCATTATTGGATACCCCAGGCTATGAAGTACAAAGCTCAATGAGGTTACCAAACCAATTTAGTGCTTCAGTAAGTCAGTAAAAAGTAGTTAAGAGTATTCAAATCATGAAAATCAGAAGGGTGCCCATACTTTGGCACCTGTCATATTTTAAAATAATGCATATTTCACATTTTCGGTTAGTACAATAAACCTCACTTCAAACCTGAAATATTACTGTGTCCATCAGTTATTACATATATCACACTGAAATAGCTGTTGCAAAAAAACTATTTTAAACAAAAAAAAAAGAGTAAGACTAAGAGGGGTGCCCAAACTTTTTCATATGACTGTATATACCAGGGCAAGCTCCAGGTTTTTGTGGGCCTGAGGCAAATGAGTCTCAGTGTGCCCCTTTAACACATACTGACTGAATATAAATAATATAAAGGCTTCAAACTGTATTATATAGCTACGGTATATATATTCCCCGTAAATATAATCCCTCTCGTGTTATCTCCCCCCATGAGCTGTGTCTCTCCCCCTGTACGCTGTCTCTCTCCTGTACTCCGTCTCTCCCCTCTCTGCTCCTGTCTCCCCCCTGTGCTCTGTATCTACCTTCTTTGTGCCTATCTCCCCTTTTGCACTGTCTTCTCTCTTTGTGCCGATGGTGTAGATGTAGCGCATATTTCAACGCTTTCTTGGTACAGCACAGTGTACAATAAGCAAAGTGTATGTGAAATAGGAACACCTGTGCCAACGCTGCATTCTTTCCCGCAGCGGAAATGCTGCGTTTTTCAGTGCGAGAAAATCTGCAACATTTGTATTATACCTGTGGATTTTCCCACCAAAACACAGCACTTCCCAAAGCATAGTCTATGATTTCAATTCAGGTTTCTCTCTTTCGCTCTCTCTCTCTCCCAGAAACATTAATTTGGTAGTCTGGAACAGAAATTAAAGCAACAAACACATCATACCGTACCAAAGAAAACACATCGTTGGCACAGCAATCTTTCTGATGCATTTTTTCCTACAGGTGCAGATTTCTGACGGCAAAAAATCTGCACCACTATTTTCTACTCGACACATTGTCTAATAGAGATGGTTTAATTCAGTCTGGCCATCAACATCAATAATCTGAGAGCACCGGACCTATTGCTTTTGCTGAAAGGTGTTCGGACGCCGCTTATTCTGGCATCTTTTTTCGAATGCGCTTTCACTGCACAGCGCGTTTTGAAAAAAAAATGAACATGTCAATTATTTGCGCCTTTTTTGGCATGCTTTTCCCATAGGTCACATTATAAAATGGGCTTGGGAAAAGCGCCCCGGACAAAGTGCGGAGTGTGAATGCAGTCGCGATTTTTGCACAACACACGCGTTAAAAAGCACCACTGCAAAAATTCACGGGAATTACGCCGTGTTTGAACCCATCCTAAGGCCATGTATTATAAAAATATGCTGTAAATGTGCATGGTATATTGACCAGCAGAGTACTGGGCACATTACAAGATCTGCAGAGCACGGGGAACCTTCCTTGCTCTGCAGAGCACTGCTAACATTGCATGTTCTGCAGGGCACATTGCATGTCCTGCAGAGCACTGGGCGCATTGCATGCACTGCAGAGTACTGGGCGCATTGCATGCACTGCAGAGCACTGGCCACATAGCATGCACCGCAGAACACTGGGCACATTGCAGGCACTGTAGAGCACACTGCATGCTCTGAAGGGCACTGGGCACATTTCATGCTCTGCAGAGCACTAGGCACATTGTATGTTCTGCAGAGCACTGGGCACATTTAGCACACTGTACTGGGCACATTGGATGCACTGCAGAGCACACTGCATGCTCTGCAGAGCACTGGGCACATCGTATGCTCTGCAGAGCACTGGGCATATTGCATGCACTGCAGAGCACACTGCATGCTCTGCAGAGCACTGGGCACATTGCATGCTCTGCAGAGCACTGGGCGCATTGACGCACTGCAGAGCACTGGACACATAGCATGCACTACAGAGCACTGGGCACATGGCATGCACTGCAGAGCATACTGCATGCTCTGCAGAACACTGGGCACATTGGATGCTCTGCGGAGCACTGGGCACATTGCATGTACTGCAGAGCACACTACATGCTCTGCAGAGCACTGGGCACATTGCATGCTCTGCAGAGCAGACTGCATGCTCTGCAGAGCACTGGGCACATTGCATGCTCTATAGAGCACTGAGCATATTGCACACACTGCAGAGCACACTGCATAGCACTGGGCTCATTGCATGCTCTGCAGAGCACACTACATGCTCTGCAGAGCACTGGGCACATTTCATGCACTTCAGAGCACACTGCATGCTCTGCAGAGCACTGGACACATTGCATGCTCTGGATGGGGTATTAGCAAATAGTAAATAGAGCACTTTAATCATGTGTATTCCATTATATTAGCACAATACGTGTGTTATGTTACACTTATTATTTTTTGCACTTATGTACTTTTGTACTTTAAAAGTCACTATTGTTTGCAGTTTTTTGTATATTTGTATTATTCATGTATTTTTGCACCATCATTTTGTTTAATTATGCACTGTCACTTTAAATTGCCTATTTGTCTGATGTCTACTCCTTCCTTAGCCTCAAACAGACGGATCGCTTGCCGTTTTATACCATGTACCTTCGTGTATTCTGGCTTTACTATTGTAAGATACTTTCATGTACTATTTTTATTTTCTCTCTACTTTATTATTTTCTTTTTACTTTACTATGTATTACCATTCTTTCTTGATTGATAATTGTTATGCTAAACTTTAATAAACAATATTTTCTGAAAAAAAACAAATTGCCTATTTGTTAGGTATTGGCACTTTAAACCCTTGCTGTAAGATCACATTTATTATACTGTGGTCAAAAGGGGTATTTATAACTCCTTAATCAGGTATAGGTAGGTTGAGCACCTCCTATTAACATAATTTGTGCCCTCTGGTCTTATGGACTTTGTCAGATAGACTACTATATCACAGCGTCATCGCCCGGGCAGCGCGGGCGCTGGTTACATCTTTCTGATGAAGCGCCTGCCCGGGTTACTATGGGGATGCGCGGCGCGGTCACGTCGTAATGACGTATAGCGCATGCGCACTCCGGCAGACGCTGGATCGCACACGCAGCCTGTATCCTTCCGACATGGAATCGCCGGCCCGTATCACTATGGAGACGCGTGGCGCGGTCACGTCATGAGGACGTACGGCGCGTGCGCATTCAGGGCAGACGCTGGATCGCTGATGACGCTGTGAGGACACCAAGCATCGCCCGGGTAACGAAGTACACATGAAATAGTCATGTGACTTCGTTCTAACCTGGAAATGATGCGGTGCTTGGTAAGGACAGGTCTCTAATGTTGATAGAGACGGGGGGAAGGAATAGAAGAAGGCTCAGTAACCTGGAAATGGTTAAACAAAGGGGGAGACATGACGGTGACGGACAGGGGGAGTAGAGCTGACAGGTGTAGCCCCTAATGAAGTAGTGGATACTATATAAGACAGGAAACTTCCACATAGCACAATGCACGCCCTGAGGAAAACATTAACGTTGAAACGTACGTCGGCTGTGGGATTGAGGCAGGAGCACTGTGGCAGCAGGGGTCCAAGGAGTGATTGTCTATAAGGACCATTCAGGCACCAGGTATTTTGAACACTCTAGTATCTAATATATGATCATCTAATGACCGTTTAGGTCTGTAGGAACGTTCCTTTAGATATAGGAGAGGGATTAAAATAATACAAGTGTGATGTGCTATAAATATATTTTTTCTGTTCCCCTGTTAGTAATTGCTGCTATTCGTGTGTTTTTTGTAGCCCATCCTAGTATTCTGTGCATGATAGGGACTGTGTTCCCGTTTAAGACATGTTATGTATAGTAAATAATTTTAATATTAATTAATTTTAATTAATAAAGTGATTTTTTGCCATAAATATTGGTTGTGCTGATTCACTAAAAAATATCAACACAGTTTAATCTGTGGCGATATTTTGTAAGGTAAAACGTGTTGAGGTGGAGCACTTATTTTTAGGGGGACCTTTTTATGTGTATGCTCTGCAGAGCACTGGGCACATTGCATGGTCTGCAGAGCACTGGGCTCATTGCATGCTCTACAGAGCACACTACACTGGGCACATTGCATGCAGGTGAGCGGCACTTATGCATGTCAAGGTATCGGGTGATTTGGTGGGCATGCTGTCTGAAAGCTGTAGGCCCCTGGGCGCTCTGCAGGGGCTCCTTGTGCATTCTTCCCCCCCCCCCTCCCAATTCTCCAGCTCTCTCTCCTAACCTGTGCAGTAGACAGCAGATCTCTATCTCCTTTACTTCCTGCAGAAGCTAAAGATCTACTGCCGACACAGTAGCGTGGAAAGATTATTGCTAAAAATACATCCGCTGTACAAATTTTACAATTCCAGGGGTTAATCTGTATATTAACCCCCTCTGCATCCTCTGTGCGGCAATACAGCACAGAGGCTTCAGAGGCGGCTAATAAAGCAGTTGCTGAAGGGTTAGAACAATATTTGTGTAATGTCAGCATGTGTCCAGAGAGTGTCCACACTCTTTGGACACATGCTGTCCTCACACCCTGGCTGTGCAGGGGCTACTATGTGTTTAATCTGCCAGCTGCCAATTGTTGGAAGAGTTTGATATACTTTAACTGCGGTCCAGAGCTGTCAGCTTAACGCACTTTGCGTACAGTAACATCAGCACAGCTCATGAAATCATGAGCTGTCCAGCACCAAAGCTCCTGAAACAAGAAGCTGTCCCTGGTGCTTACGCCAATAGCGTATGAAAAGAGCATACCATGACACTTGGTGTCCTGGGTTCTGAAACTCCCTGTGTTATAACAGTAATAACATGGGGAGTTTCAGAACTCGGGACACCGGCTGTTATGGTACGCTCTTTGCGTATGCTATTGGCATAAGCACCAGGGACAGCTCCTCGTTTCAGGAGCTTTGGTGCTGGACAGCTCATAATTTCATGAGCTGTGCTGATGTTACAGTACGCAAAGTGCGTAAAGCACCGCTGACAGCTCCGGCTCGCAGTTAAAATATATAAAACTCTCCCGACAATTGGCAGCTGGCAGATTAAACACATATTAACCCCTGCACAGCCAGGGTGTGACGACAGCATGTGTCCAAAAAGTGTGGACACTCTCTGGACACATGCTGACATTACGCAAACATCGTTTTAACCCTTCAGCAACTGCTTTATTAACCGCCTCTGCAGCCTCTGTGCTTTTGTGTATTGCCGCACAGAGGATGCAGAGGGGGTTAATATACAGATTAATTGCTTAAAGTCTCTCTTACTTGTCAGTGTCTTGAACCCAGCTATGGGACAAAGTTTGGACTACTTTGATAGGTGCTGTGGCACCTTCTTTAGGTCCACAGCCTGCCGGTCAGCAGTTTGGGATGAACCTTAACAAACCGCCTCTGTTCCGGTTTACCGGTACTGACCTGGACTCTCCAGCCGACTCCGACCAGTCCTGGAGTGCCCCTTTCTTGTCTGGGTTACCTCTTTAATTTTGAGATACCCTCCTGTCAGAGCTGCAGATTGAACCATTCTGCTCTCCTCACACCGTTTGACTGACTGCTGTCAACTGTCACCTACGTCACGAGCCTCTGATTTACTTCAATCAGGCTCCGAAACAAAAGTTCACATTTAAGTCCATGTGAGTCTCTCTAGATTCTCAGGGTCCCGCTTGGCGTTCATATGTTATAACATTGCCTTTATATAAATTGCGGTCTGGGTGGCCTTGTGGGAGACGGTGTTCGACCTCTCTCCTTCCTACGAATACCTCAGCATAGAGACTACCTTCCGGGCAAAGCCATACTCGGTCACCAGATTGAACATGGTGATTGTCCCCTTTTTCCACTGGTCCATGGGTAATGGTGGCTGGGTTCAGGCAAAGGCACGGGCCTGGCGGGTCTCCATCTCATTGACCCACCATGCTTCCTGCCGCCTCTGTCGTTCCGCTTCATCATCCCCGTGCAGGCTGGATGAACAACGGCCTCCCGACGGGTTGCCAGGAGCCATAAGCTGCGGTTGAACGTTGACTTGCATGTAGCCTCGTGTCTACGCCAACCCGTGCTGGTGGTTGTTCTGGATGAGCGACCCTCCATAGCTCACAGGCCCTGGACGTGTCTGCGCTGTCGTCAGACTCCAGCTTTTTCAGGCGATCAGCCCACCATATCTCGCAGCAAGAGAAAAGAAAGAGAAGGGGCGCAATAGTGCGGTTACCAGGGGGCTTTTTTTAGCGTGGCGTACTAATAGGTGGCCACTCACCTTATCGGGTTGTGCTGTCCCCGCACAACCCGGTAATACACTTGATAAGGCGCCCTTCACAGGCTCTAGCTCATCCGCACACCGCGTGCTCTGGGGGCTCCGAGCATCCGGTCACGTCACCGCAGGTCCTTAAATTAAAGCTCCTGTTGCCAGGCGACGCTAGGTCCTCACGTTAAGCTGCACTCTGCACCTAGCTGCTCCCCGCCGCTTTACCCTCAGAGAGGGATTTATATTAGAAGGTAAAAACTATAAGCGGTCTAATTGGAGGCGCTCAGGCACAAAGGCAGCAGGCCTTTGTGCCTGAGCGCCTCCAATTAGACCGCTTATAGTTTTTACCTTCCACCATATCTCGCAGGGCCCGGACGCCTCTGCGCCGCCAACTGGTCAGTCTTCTTGACGATTGGCCCACCATTGCTCACGGAGCCTGGATGCCTCTGCGCCGCTGACTGCTCCTTCCTCCTGATCCTCCTCCCCGGAACTCGCCTGGTGGTTAGATCCTTCTTGTATGAATTCCTCCACAATCATGTTGGGTTCCTCGGAGAATCAGATCAGGCCTCCCGATTCGGCGGCCTCCTCCTCTCCAGGCTCCACAGCTGCTGGTATTGCTGTTGCTGACTTCTCCCGAACAGGTGGTAGATTGTTGGACTGAGATTCTTCAGTCTCATGATGGTAATGGAGTCGGGCTCTGTGGGGGCAGAATCATCACTGGCTACCGGGTGTTCGGGCTCTGGTCTTACCGACACCTCCGGTTCAGGGTTTAACTCAGGCTCCCGTAGTCTTTCCATCCTGCGGCTTAGTTTTAAAACCATCTCAGCACTCCAATGCCGGACGGTCCATTCCATGGTCTCTTGGAGTCTGGCTCGCAGGTCCCGCAAGGCTGCTCCCCAAAACATGATATCCTCACCCTCAGTTTCCAGGGTAGGCACTCCTGGGGCAGCACGGTTGGCCCTCATGTTCTCCTCGACTTCCCGACTTCATTTCGGCAAGTTTTAACATCGACATCGTGAACAAGCCTCTGACAGGTAACAGATATAGTTGCCAATGTCTCTCGATCTGGCTTCCGGCCGTACCCTGTTTCCTTTTTATTGTCCCGAGCTGGTGCGGTCCGGTTTTTGACCCGCCCCTTTGGTTGTTTGATTGCAATGGTCGGGGAGACATTTTGGTGCCTCTTGCATAGCCCTTCTTGGATGAGGGGCCGAGGCACGCCCCCAGGCCAGCATATAGTCTTTTACATTCTTAGATCCGCCTATTTGAGAACGTTCAGTCAATCAGTCCTCGGGTCTTTCTGGAACCAGTCACTGCACTTCGTCAATCCTCGGCAGAGCGAAGGGGCTCTGTGACGCAGCTTAATTTCTGTGGCAATGGCGATTCGATTCACAGTTTAATAGTTAACCTGGTGTTACCAGGCTGGTTGGATCCTGTTCGTGACGCCATAAATGAGTCGGTCGACAGGGTAGGGGGTACTTGGATACCGGGACAGGTTGCTACTTCAGTGGTATCACGGCTGGTCGGGTCCTGGTCCCATCCCCTGGACACTCAATGGCTGAGGGGAAAATTATTTGGGATGGGGGATTACTATACGTGACGCCACCTGTGGTACCTGGTAATTTAGTTACCAGCGCTGCAGCCGGCCGCTGTGGTGATGGTGATGCAGCTTTGGGTAGTACAGCTCCCCACAGGCGGAGCTTTACCTCAGGGCAGCGGGGTGGATGAGGGCAGTAGTAGTCCTTGGCTCTGTGTAAGTTCTGTTCTCCAGGCGACGAATAATTGATGCAAAGACACCAATTAGCCCAAACAGTTCTTTACTGATACCAGATGGATCAATAGGTATACGGTACAGTCTAGTTTGCCAGGGAATTTTTTGCCACAGGCTTTGGGGTTCGCCACAAAGTCTGTCAGAGGTGCCTCTCAAATGCTTTCCTTGGTCCAATTCTTTATGGCTCTGATGGCTCTCTACACTCCCACTATTGAGTCTTGTTTCTGGTCCCTGGGTCTGTTTCTTAAAGTCTCTCTTGTCAGTGTCTTGAACCCAGCTATGGGTCAGAGGTTGGACTTCTTTGATGGGTGCTGTGGCACCTTTTTTAGGCCCACAGCCTGCTGGTCAGCAGTTTTGGATGAACCTTAACAAACCGCCTTGATTCCGATTTACCAGTATTGACCTGGACTCTCCAGCTAGCTCTGACCAGTCCTGGATTGCCCCTTTCTTGTCTGGGTTACCTCTTTAATTTTAAGATACCCTCCTGTAAGAGCTGCAGATTGAACTGCGTCCATCTGTTCTGCTCTCCTCACACCGTCTGACTGACTGCTGTCAACTGTCACCTACATCACGTCTCCCGCTCTGCTAAGCTCCACCCCTGGGACCTACTGAATATACAGTCCCTGCTGCTAGGGTGGCTGTGATTGAGATTTTGTGGTTCTGGATACAGACTCTGTAGCTTCCCCCTTTACCTGTGACTATGGAGGCACTACACCTTCTGTTTGGATGGGGCGCCACACATGCTTTATTCAAACATAAGGGCGGGAATCTGGCGCCTCATGTAAGTGGAGGAACAGCTCCCTTCCTCTCTAACTGGCCGAACTGCTCGGCGGTGTGATAGATTTGGCACGGAGGTACAAGCCACTAAACCACAATAATTGTTCTCATTAAAAGCATTAATATTACTATCCATATTTTCTATTATGGCCACCTTCTACATTGCAATACAACATAAACACACAGTGCCCTTATCTACTTTGTCTGAAATTAAGCTGTCTGTGTTGTCCACTACTATCAATCAAAGCTCAGCTTTCATTTTTTAAACTGCTATTAAAATGAAAATGCTCTATGATTGTTTGCTAAGAGAAACAGACCAGACCACGGTGGTTTTGGTAAATGTAGTTTACAGTGGTCACAAGGGCAGCACTAAACGTCTGCACACTTCACACTGCACAGCCCTATAAACAATATGTGATTCTGTATAAACCCATTGTGCCTCAGTGGTGCAGCCTGCCATACTGCTGCTTGTTCTGTGGTTGAAATCTCTGTTTTTATCTATCATTAAAAATCACTGTTTTTTTGCAATTACATGACGTTTGATCGTGATTATCTGTATCTATATCGTGTACCTAAGGTGCGATTAGTCGTGTCCATGAGGGGAATAGTTTGTTTGGACAATTGTGGCAAGAATATAAAATATTCCTAAATGAAGTTGGTTAACTGATATGTGACTAATATGTAACAGATGGTAATATTGGGAGGTATTACTGTGTGATCTCCACCACTTTCTAAAACAGGGGTCCTCAACCTTTCTGTCTTTGAGAGCCATAATCGGCTCTGAGAGAGGGTCTTGAATCACTTACAGCAACCCCCTTCACAGTGGTGACACCTAAATCCCCCATTATCAGTATAATGACAGCTTTCCAAAAGAATCACACCAAGGCAGTATACCAGAGGTTCCTTCCTTACACTCATTCAGATCAGCTGTTCTGTGCAGGGTATGGTGTTATGAACCGATGACTCAGGAGTAACATTCACATTCCATTGAAGTCATTGGAAACTGTACTAACAGCAATCCCTGACTACACACCGCAACTAGAAGTAGCCGTGGGATGTAACTAACCAGACCTAGACACATCTGCACAGCTGGAGAACTAACTGCTCCTAAAGATGGATGTAGGAAAAGCTATCTTGCCTCAGAGCAGAACTCCAATAGAATACCAAACCCCCACATATATTAACTGGGAAACAAGAGAAAGAAAAACAAGCACAGGCAGAGTAAAAGGTTTAGCAAAAGAGGCCAAACTAGCTATATAGGAAAGACAGGATAGAATACTATTGCGATCAGTATAAAACACTATCAAAAAACCACCAACAGCAGGTAGTGCAAAAATTACCCTGAGTCACTAAGACTCGACGCCCTCTATATCTGCAGACTTCTATAAATCAAATGCCAGCAGAACTGGAAATAAAGATAATAAATAAAACCTCCTGAGAGCAGATAAACAAATATACAGACTAAATTGCAAACCCACCACTCATAATAAGACAAAACATAAGCAGAATCTTAAGCACACAAAAGTATAATACACTGCGAAATCAAATGGGGCTGTGACTGATGTCACAGAGGGGAGGAGGAACAGGATTCTTCCTCCCCTCTGTGACATCACTGAAGAAGTAGCCCCGTAAAAACATGCGGTGTGTGAATGCACCCGCATATTTTTACGAAGCTTTTTTGCGCGTGTCAAAACGCTGGAAAAAGCGCCCGCGCAAAAAAGCGCTATGTGTGAACACAGCCTAAATCTCCCTCTCATGGATCACCTGACTCGCTGAGGCAGTGACCATCTCCTCCTACAGCCCAGAGAAGCAAAGAAGCGGGTGAGAAGGGTGTAGTAGAAGGAACCTCCCACCACCTAGATGAACCAGCAGACTTAGCATGCCTGCTGGCAACAGCTGACACTAGGGGATCTGGAGTCCCGGGGCACCTAAACAGAATCATTGGTGGAAATTACGGCATCCCGGCTTCTAGCAATACCATAACTTGAAGTAAGTCTCTCAGAGCATATTACATGGCTAGAGCGAGCAGCTGCACTAGTTCTACCATCCGACGCCAGAGAGGGGTGATAGGTAATCTGATGGAGAGCCAAGGTTTGCCTAGACATGCGAGCGAGTTACTTAGGTACATAACTGCCAGACCTGACAGTATCCCACTTCTGAGGAGAGATCTCTGGATTCTAGCACACAGTTTGTCAGGAAACTTAGAATGAAAATCAGCAATAAATTTTTTAGCATTTAGGTTGTGTTTCCCTCTTTGGGAAACACAACCTCTCCTGTGTCCCATATCCTTTCCAGTGGATTAGATGTTGGACCCAAAGATTTAGGATGTCTATTATTGAGTTCAAACTCCGTCAAAGGTAGGTAAGCCCCCATTGAAGTTGATTGTAAGAACAGAAGCACCCAAGCTAAGTTTCCAGTGACTGATTCGACCTTTCAAAAAGACCATTAGATTGAGGGTGTTATGCAGTAGGAAGAGACATTTCTGTCCCAATGCAACCACAAATGCTCTTCCAAAACCTAGAAATAAATTCTGAACCCTGATCAGACACTTTATTAGTATGCAACCTAACCACATTATTAATAAAGACATTTATCATATCGCGAGATGAAGGCAATCAAGAAAAAGGGATAAGATGACCTTAGCGGGAGAAGCGGTCAGCGACATCCCAGATGACGGTCATACCTTCGAAGGTTGGGAGATCATTAATCAAATCCATTAAGATGTGTGACCACGGTCGGTCTGGATGAGTTATGAGCTTAGCAGCTTTAGTGGACTGCTGCACCTTACTCCTGGCGCATACCTCTCTGGACTGGGCAAAAGCATCAACATCCTGACGTAAAGAAGGCCACCATTAACCCCATTTAGCCAGATACGTGGTACTCTTAACCCCTGGGTTGCCAGCTAAAACAATCATGACAGTTCTGGATAATACGGAGCCTACGGTTAACAGGCACAAACATTTTATCTTGGTGTCAGTAGAGGCCAAATGTTGTGACCTAACTATATCCCATTCAACATTGGTAGTAGCACCCACCATATCCGGGAAAAAAAAATAGGGGCTGAAAAAACTTCTAAAAATGCCTAAAAAACAGCGCTGCCTATGGTCAGCATGCAGTACAAAAAGTGCATATGCACATATTAATTTCTAACTGTACTTTAAAAATGACATATTTAGCAAACAATTGATTAATTCTTTGAGCCACCCTGCCACGTTGTGGCAATCTCAGATAGGGCGGTTCTACTTTACATTTTTTACATACGTTGTGCCTTACGGCCTCCTAAATAGATTAAAGAGGACCTGTCACCAAACCAGGCATGGTGATCTAATTACAGCACTGGATACAGCATGTCTGCAGCATGCAGGCAAGGGGTCCCCCAGCCTTTAGCAGCCCTGTACCCCGAGATAATACAGATAGAAAACTTTCATGCTACAGCCACTAAGGAGGTGGCTAGGGGCTGCAGCCAAGGGCCAATGCACACCCCCTGCCTGTGTAATCTGCCCACCGCTGCCAATCATCCTCTCCCTGTCTGCAGCATTTAAACTGAGTTTGTGTTTTTTTCTCTCCCGTGTAGCCCCCCCCATGAGGGGTGGAGCTACACGGGAGAGAGAAAAAAACTCTGTTTAAATGCTGCAGACAGGGAGAGAATGATTGGCAGCGGTGGGCAGATTACACAGGCAGGGGGTGTGAATCTGCCCTTGGCTGCAGCCCCTAGCCACCTCCTTAGTGGCTGTAGCATGTAAGTTTTCTAACTGTATTATCTCGGGGTACAGGGCTGCTCAAGTGCTTATGGACCCCTTGCCTGCATGCTGCAGACATGCTGTATCCAGTGCTGTAATTAGATCACCATGCCTGCTTTGGTGACAGGTCCTCTTTAAAAGTATGACCACATTATTGCAACACGTTCCTGAAACATTTCTGAACCACTCCCATGACGCAGGAAGGGCAAATGCGTATAAAGGCAGACCAGGCCTAAACATGTGCAGCAAATGCTACAAATGTGGCAGGGTGGCTGAAAGAAGTGATTCGTTGTTTGCAAAATATCTCATTATCAAAGTACAGTTAGAAATTGATATGTGCATTTGTACTTTTTTTACTGCATACTGACCATAGGCAGCGCTTCTTGGCTTTTTTATGTGAAAAAAACTCCTTGCTGGATGGGGTGCAGGCTCCGAGAGAGAGCATCCGCATGAGTATTCTTAGACCCAGGATAGTACGTAATGGAAAAAATTAAATCATGGAAAAAATTAGGCCCATCTGGCTTGCCTGGGATTAAGCCTCTTATCATTTTCTAGGTAGATTAACTTTTTATGGAATGATGAACAATGAATGGAAGTGTAGACCCCCTCCCTAAAATTCTTCCATTCATTGAGAGCCCATTTGATGACTAACAGCTCCTGGTTACCTACTTCATAATTCAATTCAGTGGAAGAATATTTCCTAAAAAGAAAAGCACAAGAATGAAGGTGGGTGAGAGAAGGAGACCCCTAGGACAATACTGCCCCCACTCCTAGTTATGATGCATCCACCATAACAACAAATGGTCTATCAACATCAGGCTGAACCAGGACTGGAGCAGAGATAAAAACGTCTTGAGACAAGAAAATGCAGTGGCGGCCTCACATCCCCCCCCTCCCAACTCAAACACATATGCTTGCTTACGAGTGAAATCAGTAAGGGGTTTAACAATCTTTGAAAATTCCAAAACAAATTTTCTGCAGTAGTTAGCAAAATTGCAAACCTTTGAAGAGTGATGAGATTCTTTGGTTGGACCCATTCCAGTATGGCTTGCACCTTATCAGGGTCCATGTGCAAACCAGTGGATGACAGGATCACTCCAAGAAATCTAATCTGCTCCACCTCAAAGGAACATTTGGGTAAATTTACGTAGAAAAGATTATCTTTGACCCTATTGAGGATGGTATGAACATGATCCCTATGGGTTGATAAATTTTTAGAGAAGATTAAAATATCAATATATACAATGATAAATACTGCCATAATATCTCTACAGATGTCATTGTCCAAAGCCTGAAACACTGCAGGAGCATTGCAAAGACCAAATGGCATTACACGATAATAAAAATGTCCTACGGGCATGTTAAGGGCTGTCTTTCATTCATTCCCTGATTTGATACGGACAAGATTATAGATCCCCTCAAGATCCAGTTTAGTAAAGATCTTGATCCCAATATTTTGGTTAAAAAACTCACCGATGAGAGGAAGAGGATAGTGATTTCTAACAATAAATACATGGCATTAAATCTCATTTTTTTAGCCATAAAAATAAACCAGCCCCCACAGGAGATTTTGAGGCACGGATAAAAATTTGGTGACATTTTCTTAATATAGTCCCTTGTAGATACACTCTCAGGTTCAGAATGTTTAAAGAGCTACCCTTATTCAGCGGGGATCCCGCAATCACTTGCATCTCACGTTCATAAGGCCGATGAGGTGGTAATAGCAAGCTTTCCTCTTCGGAGACCACTTCAGAAAACTCCAAGTACCAAGGGGCCTGAGTTGTGAAACACCCAGATTTCCTGGATGCATTTACCCCGACACTCCTCACTCCAACCAATCATGTTCCCACTAACCCAGTCAATATGTAGGATATGTTGTCTAAGCAAGGGAAAAGCAAGACTACTGGAGCTGGTAGGGCCTGAAGAACCAAGAAGGTGATTTTCTATTTGTAGAGACACCCCACCTGAAGGGATACCAAATTATCAGTGCAAGCTTCCATACACTGGGAAAGAAGAGAGTTAGCTAGCAAAGTAAGCTTAATGGCTAGTTCCAAAGCTCTAAGAGGTATTCCCTAAGCCTTGGCCATGAAGATGTCTAAAAAATTAACTTCTGCCACCCAATCAACAAAAAACCAACCTTTCACCTCCCTTCCCTGAAAAAAACAATACAATGCAAAATTCACTTTTTTAAACAGGGATACCTGTGTGCCTAATTGAGGAGCCCCAGCTAGGTGCGGTCGTTTTCCGGGATAGTCTAGATGAGGACAGTCTGGTATCAGATGTTTAGTAGCCCCTCAGAGAAGGCACAATCTCTGTTCCCAATGTTGTCATTTTGTTCATGTGAAGGAGCCACTTTTCCTAATTGCATAGGCTCCTCCCCTGAATAAGAAGGCAACTCTGGAGATGACAACGCTTTTCTAGCAGGGATCTTATCTTGTAGCCTTTGTCGTCTCCTTGTGTCAAGGCACATGGCAAGAGTCATGGCAACCTCAATACTTTGAAGTGGCGACTGACAAAAACATACTCCACAAAGCAGGATTATTCCATCCCACATCAATAGACCACCGCCTAAATTTTGAAAAATACTCCTCTGAAGGAGGAGTACGTTACCTTCATAAAGGATCACCTCTAAGTAAAGAAATAACTTCCCACCGTAGACTTCTAATTCCCCGAAAAAATGGGCCTGAGCTGAAAATATAATTTGCAACTTTCACAGAAATCAAAAAATTGCTCACGGCCCCAGTAAAAAATTCTTGCGACGGGACCTTGGGCTCAATATGTCTCAACACCAAACTAACAGCCTGACAAGGGGAGTATAGAAGGTGAAGGGCTAACTAAGCCAGAGCTTGAACATGGTGCCCCACCATTATAGCCAGATGCTGAAACATAGTTAACAGTTTCTGTATTGATCCTGGTCAAGTATCAAATGTCTTCGGTTGTGATTCAACCCCATATCTTCAGGCTTCTTCCACTGAGTTTCACCGTGTCTTCAAGATCTCAATTTGTTAGCCCCTTTTTCCCTTGTTTCTTTCAGACACATTTGCACCCCTCACAGCCTAGTCTACTGACTTTTGTCTCATTGCTCCAAATTGCTCATTTCCAACCTTATACCGTCCACTTTTCAGACTTTTTCCAAACTGAAGCCAACGCTTGTTATGACAATGTTAAAGTCGAGACTTTAGCTTTTTTGAGGGAACCATTCCAGACTTGTGTAACATGGATTTTGATCTTTTTGCACACCAGTTTACTTCAGACCAGGCCAAGGTGGTATTCATGATGTTGCATCTTGGTGGGTGTTTTCTTGCTTGATTCAAGAAGAAGAAAAAACCTGATCCCCTCCAGGATACTGGACTTCCTAGAGGCCTTCCAGAAAGTCTTCGATGAGAAGGGCTGTGTGGCCCCTGCTGAATCCTCTGTTCTGCACTGCATCAAGGTGGTCTGATTGTTGGACAGTAAGTGGTACAATTCTACACCCTCTCCTCTGAACTAGGCTGGAATGATAAGGCATTGACGTACGCCTTTTAGGATATTTTGTCCTGGAGGATTAAGAATGAACTGACAAACCATGATATTCCTGCTGCAGTGGATGAACTAATTTCCTTGGCTACCCAGGTTATCCTAAATTGCCAGGAACGATCCACAGAGATGACACGTGATTGGGGTTCTTTACATTCGACCTCATCCCTCTAAGCTGCTGGTCTCCAGTCTCCAGTTGAAGCTCCTGCCCTTGAACCTATGCAGGTGGACCACATTAAGATATCGGAGCAACATCGAGAAGACCATCAAGCTAGAAATCTGTGTTTCTACTGAGGAGATGCTGTATGTAAAACTTCATCCTTGAATGTCCTGTGATGCCGGAACTTCCTGGCTTGGGATATGTAGCAGGCTCTACCCTAGGCAGGAATAAATCCTCTTCCTCAATAACTGCCATATCTGTTTGTATAAAGGCACTCGGTTCTCAGAGATGGCCAATCTAGATCTGTTTGGAACTTTATTCAACAGGCTGTTGTGGATTGCTACTGGATTCCCGTCCGACTCCTCCAGAAGACCTAAACTATGTTATTTGTCAATAGAGCACTCTGGTCTTAATGCATATGCTTTGTGTCTGAACCAGTGAAGCTATATGTGGAAGCTTTGCATTTGAGAAGATCACCTTCTTTGTGCTTCCAAACCTTTCCTGTCTGCTTCTCCTGGGTCTGTCCTGGCTCCAAACCCATTAGACTGCTGTGACTAAAAATCTGGGGAGGTGCTCCATTGGGGGCAGAATTGCCTTAAAATATATCTGGTCCCTGAGTTTCTGAAGATAACTTCTCTGGAAGTTGGTTTGGTCTGCCAATCTGGGACCAAGAAGACTCTCCCAAGCAGCAACCTTCCAGCCTACTACCCAGCCAACAGCCATCCCTACTGCTACCAATTTGGAAGACATCTTGACAGATATGATGCTTCCTTCAGGCCTGTTGAAGAGGGTTATAAGGGGGGGTACTGTACCGCCGATATCTCTGCTGGTACGCCGATTCACTCACTGCCCCATGAGACCTTTTCTAGTTGTGTCTGTTTATTTCTCGCACAGGACACTGAACCCTAGAATTTCATTGTAGAAAAAGAAAGTTGAGCTCACCCTTTGATGTCCCAAGTATATGAGGTCCACACCTTTGCCCGGAGCTGCCCTGGTCCTGGCAGATGGAATTCCAAGGAAAAATAGCAAAGTCTCCAGCGAGCACAGGAAGGATATGTATGTATAAAAGCAATGCTTTTTATTTTTCATCAATTAAAAAATCATAATGCAGAAGAAGTGGGTACCCCAGTGGGAAAGGAGAGGAAATCCCACGCGTTTCGACTACAAAGTCTTCATCGTGCAAACTCAAAGCATGTCCTATTCTCATCCATTGTGCATATTAGGGTCTGCCCTTAAAGTAATAGGGATTCTTGAGACATGATGTAACTAGGAAGACATTATTTCTACTTCCATATAATACCCTGAGGATAGGAAATGCAAAAGGGACAGTGCCTAGCAGGATCTAAGCGCAATATTAAAAAATCACAAATAAAAGTGCAAAGCTGATGCATTCACCAGACATAGGTTAAAGAAACAGCGTATTGGCCCTGGGGAAAAATCACAACCAAGGCCCTAGTTTTTCGGTCTGCTGCACAGGTCCTGGTCCACGAGGCGATCCTCAATCGTCCGCAGGTCTAAGAGAAAAGATATAAAAAACCAGTCTACTGCCGGCGCTCCTAAAAATTATATAATGTGCTATATTAGCTTACTAAAAAAGTTTTTTATTCTACCATACAAAGTAAAAACAACGCATTTTGGCATGAAAAGAGAAAAAGCCTTTATCAGGTACATTATACATCCCTATAATGTACCTGATGAAGGCTTTTGCTTTTTCAACCGAAACGTGTTGTTTTTACTTTATATGTGTAGGATGAAAAAAAACTTTTTTTTTTTTTAGTAAATACGTATATACTCGTATATAAGCCGACCCGTGTATAAGCCGACCCCCCTACTTTTGCCCCCAAGATCTGGAAAACCTACTCGTGTATAAGCCTAGGGTGGACCCCAGCACAGGTATACAGCCCCCAGCGGTGTGGTATACAGCAGCCTCCCCAGTGGTATATACTGGCCCCAGCAGTGTTACAGCAGCCTCCCCAGTGGTATATACAGCAGCCCAGAGGTATACACAGAGCCAGTGGTAGTATACAGCAGCCCCAGAGGTATATACAGCAGCCCCAGTGGTAGTATACAGCAGCCCAATGGTAGTAACAGCAGCCCAAGGTATATACAGCAGCCCCAGTGGTAGTATACAGCAGCCCCAGAGGTATATACAGCAGCACCCAGTGGTAGTATACAGCAGCCCAGAGGTATATACAGCAGCCCCAGTGGTAGTATACAGCAGCCCCAGAGGTATATACAGCAGCCCCAGTGGTAGTATACAGCAGCCCCAGAGGTATATACAGCAGCAGCCCCAGTGGTAGTATACAGCAGCCCCAGAGGTATATACAGCAGCCCCAGTGATAGTATACAGCAGCCCCAGAGGTAGTATACAGCAGCCCCAGAGGTATATACAGCAGCCCCAGAGGTATATACAGCAGCAGCCCAGTGGTAGTATACAGCAGCCACAGAGGTATATACAGCAGCCCCAGTGGTAGTATACAGCAGCCCCAGAGGTAGTATACAGCAGCCCCAGAGGTATATACAGCAGCCAGCCCCAGAGTATACAGGCGCCCCCCATCAGTATCAGGCCCCCCATGCTCCGTAAACCTGTAAAGTAAGATCATTATACTTATCACTGTCCTGTCGCCGCCGTCCCCGCCGCTGCCATCGCGCTCCTCCGTCTTCATCCAGCGTCTTCCGGGTTCCTCTGGTCGGCGCAGACAATGACGTCATTGCCTGCGCCGACCAGAGGAAGCCAGAAGAAGACGGATGAAGCCGGAGGAGCGCGATGGCAGCGGCGGGGACGGCGGCGACAGGATAGTGATAAGTATAATGATCTTACTTTACAGGTTTGCGGAGCATGGGGGGGGCCCTGGATACTGATGGGGGCCTGCATACCGATGGGGGGGGCGCCCGTGTGTAATGACTCGCGTATAAGCCGAGGGGGGAACTTTTACAGCCCCGACTCGATTTTGACACAATACAACCCTATGGAACCGGATGGCATCTGTCCGCAACATTTTTGTCCAGGGCGAAAATATGGCCAAATGGATCTCTCCGAGTCCGGGGCAATCCGGTGCTCCCTAAAGTGTGAATCTATGCTGCCGGATCACCCCAGTCCGACAAAAACATTGGATCCGGAACCGGATGCCAGCGGCTGAAGTTTATCAGCGAGCGCTGCTAATCTTCACCACCACCAGCTGTCCCCTGCAGAGATTTCAGGACCGCGGCTAGCTCCCGCTAGCTGCGATCTTGAAATTGCAGCAGCTGTGGCTGCTATCAACTGAATCCGGCTGCAAACCGGATCAAGGGCATATTTGGCCTCGGTTCTGTTTGCAAATCGGGACCTGATCACACCGTGGTGTGAAGCTGGCCTTACTGATCTTCACAATAAAAGAACAGCAGAGCTAGTTAAAGTCAATTCTGTCACCAGGATTTTCTATCCCATCTGAGAAGAACTTAATGTAGAGACAGAGACCCTGATTCCAGTGATGTGTAACTTACTGGGCTGCTTGCTGAAATTTTCATAATCACTTTTTTATCTACTGCAGATCTACCAGTTCTCTGAATGTTGAGTTCTGTATAATGCCCACCCACAAAACTGATTGACAGCTTTCTGCCCATATGCAGTGTACATAGAAAGCTGCCAATATGCTTGACTACATGACAGCAACTTTACTAGTCCTTAGTGGTAATCTCCTGCTCATAAAATACTGATTTTATCAAAGGTCTACTAAGTGACACATCCCTGGAATCTTGGTCTGGGTGTCTTTATCATGCTACTCTCAGATTAGATGAAAACCTGGCAAAAGAATCCCTTTAAATGCAGTGTTCTTAGTAATTCCCACCGAAGCTATGGTTCCACTATACAGGACACTACATCCCAGGAGAAGATCATTATTTGTCTCAAGTAGATTGCATTGCAGTTGTTTGCAGTGTGGCAGACGCCTAACCCTGAGGTCAGACCCCACTAATCTTAGTGATATGGAATAATCATGTGATGTTCTATTACGTAACTGGATGGGAATACCCCTTTAATCCAGTCCTGATGATTTCACTGCTGGCATACTGTATGTGTGTATGTATGTGCCATTTTTTTCAGTACGGTGGCTCATTTTCATTATATGACTATAAGTCACCTGCCAGGGCCATGAGGTACTCGGGATTGGTCCCCTTCAGTCTCTGTTACCTGGGGATGTCACGGTGTTGGTCGCGGACCAGTTCCATGGCCCAGGGTGACGTCAATAAAAGGGGAGAAAAAAAAAAATGAGAAAGGGAAAGAGTTTGTCATGGATGTGACACCACCTGTGGTTTGTGCCCTATATGAGCCACTGGTGCTTGTCACGGTCCGGGGAATAATGGCAATGGGCAGTGAGGTGTTAAGCCCTCCATGGGCAGGCCTGGTTATCCCCTGGGCCGGTATATAGTCTATGTGTGATGGTAGGGTATGGGTGGAGGTACAGTTGTGACACTTACTGGCATCTCTGGAGCTCCCACGGATCCCATTCAGACACGTTCTTCTCCATTCTTGCAGGCTGTCTCTGCGGCTTCGAAGGTGCAGGTGAGCCCCGGTTATACACCACAGCAATAAGTCTCTCACACACAAGCTTGAGTAATTTTACTCCACTGCTTGTTCTTAATTTTACACAGTACAATCATACGGTTCAGCAGTGTACTTTTGGTCCCGGTTGCCAGTCTGCAGCTGGGTCGGCTTACTAGAGGCATCCCCTCTCTAGTACCTTTCGGGTTTCTTCAATCCCGCGCACATACTCTGAGCCTGCTGTCGCAGACTTTCGGTGGTCGTTCCGCTCGAGATTCCTAGCCATATGTGACTGCCTTTCCTTCGTTGTGTCGGGGGTGGGGTATGGGACATGAAGCCCCCGCACCCAGTTGGTTAATTCGTGGTTAGGGGCTTGAAGCTTCCCACATCAACAGGGTCGGCCCACTGCTGTCGACCCGGTCCCTCGGTGTACATGTCCTCCCAAATCCACCTTAGACCTCTTCTGCATTTGTCTCCGGTCAGTAGCCTGGACCCGGACTGGCCATATGGTGGCACAGGCTGCCGGGTCCTTGTTCTTACTGGGGGCGTATAAGTTGCCTTGGCTCCATGGGTGTCTCTGCCTGTGTACTCTTCCTACTCCACCACCCTCTGAAAGCCTTCCCCAACTTAATGTTCCTATGGTTTATTCTAGTTCCTCCACCCCTTTCCCGGGTTTCCTTCACTACACTCCACCCACCACTCAGCTTTCCCCCACTATCCCCTGCCTGACATGAAGTACTAGGTCTAGGGATGGGGGATGTGTTGGGTGTTGGTGTGGGGTGCTTAGCTTACATGACCCAGCTGCAGTACCATACTGTGACCACCAGTCCGCAGGGGCCCACAACTACCATAAATGTGATCGCAAATGCTTAGGAGTGGCATTATTTAACTACTTTTACCATGTAGAACATTGAAAGTCAGTCAGAATAACCTAGCTAACTAGAAATAATGGTTGCGGCAGTCTTATTGATTCCTGAATTTCCTGAGCCTGACTTTTCTCACGTCAGCTTTTATGAGGTGCAATATTTATTTCATGCCACTGTCTACAAATGACCGTCATTTGCATCCTTCTTCACGAGACCGTTAATTCTAAACTCATCAGGGCAGACGTATCGGGGAAGCCGAGATCTAGTTAGCATTGCACTGAGTAGCTATTGATTAATGTGGTAATCAATGAGGGCAATCCGCTGCAGAGATTTGTTTTGATGACAGCAGCACGCTGTATATGGCAGCTCTGGCCTCTTCGACGCGAGTTGTTTGACACTGCAGAGTATTTTGGCACAGACCTCAAAGAAAGCAGGCGCTGATGAGTTTTATGTGAACATAGCTGTCAATGGTTAGATCGCACCGCTGCTTGTACGTTTATACGACGCTCGCCAGCCACATTCCTGACGACGGCTCGGTTTATGAGCATTCTCATGCCTCTGATATGTTCTCTGGGCTTGTCCAGTTTCTGCTCCAGACGCTGCACTCAGGGACAGGTAACCATCGTGGCAATGCAGATGGGGCAGGTTTTGTATGCTCATCTTAACACAATGCAGCATTTACAGTAGCGCAGTTGTAGCTGCATGATTCAGAAGAAAATCGAGGCTTGCTGTATTCTGCTCGGCCTGCTGGTTTGGACGCTTAACCCATTGAGAAATGCTGATGTTATGTATATATTTAGCTTTTCGCGATACGTTGCTCTTTAGTATGTGTTATACCCTATTACCAATTGTGCAGATGATCCAGCATGCATGCCTTGAATAGGGTTAATTTGCATTATTGTAGATGAACTGCATGTCCGGCACCTCATAGACCGTATTGTCTTGGATAACATTCATACAGATTGTCTGGGTTATTTTTAGCCGCTGTGTTTGGCAGAAGACAATTGGAGTGTCCTGTGTCCCCTCAGTCGTGCTGTGGTTAGTACATTTTAAGAGCCTATTGAAAAGCAATGAGTGCCTATTTCTGTGCTGTGATTAACTGGAGAGATAGACAGGGCTTTGATGGAAGGAGTCTGCGGTTAGCACTGCTATTTACCAAGACATTTCATAGTCCAGCAATCAAGGATGGGATGTGGGGGTGTGCCAACAATTGAGGATGGCACGGGGGTGTCCCAGCAATTGAGGATGGAACGGGGGTGTCCCAGCAATTGAGGATGGGATGGGGGTGTCCTAACACATGGCACGTTCTTTGCACATGTAAGAGATTTTCGATAATGCTGGTTTCACATTTCAGCCGCACTTTGTACATTAGCATTAGTCAATAATCACTTATGATATAAATCTGTCCGCAGATGTAGTGATATGAAAAAAATAGTTATACCCATAATGGAGTAAACTTTTTTTTTGTACTATTCCAGGATATTTTTAAATATTTAATTTAGAGTTTCCATAATGAAGCATTAAAAAAACATGAAGTTTTAAAAAGCTTTAAAAGTCAAGTTACTGGCACTTTTTACAGTATCTACTAATTTGTGGTGTAATGAGCTCGGCTGATGACTATTAAGGGGAGATGCAATTCTAGATACTGTGCTGAATATTTTATTAGTGTAGCATGTGGTTAGTACATGTCATTACCTGTGTAATTATGATGATGATAATAATAATTATTATTATTATTATTAATAATAATAATAATAATTTAAATTTAATTATTATTATTTTACTTTCCTTAGTTGAAATACAGTTATAAATATGAAACTGTCCAATAGTTAAAGCTGCACTGTTTCATATCTTGTATTATTAACACCTTAGTGAGCGGGCCAAATCTTTAAAATCTGTGTAACGTTATGTGGCAATAACTCTACAACATATCCCAGTGATTTTAAAATGGCTTTTTTTCTTAACACATTATTTTTTATGATTTTTTAATGCAATTTTTGTTGTGTAGTTTTGTTCCCATATCTGCATGCCTAGCCCTTATGTCAGCAAAGTCAATGAGAATTCTGAAGTGTTGTGCACATGTTCCTTAATGCAGCATGTCAATTCTTGCAGCATTTTTGCTATGTTTTTTAGGTCTTCCACCATTGACTTAATTAGGAAAAATGATTGGTAAAAAACTGCACCAAAAAACGCACCAATGTTCTGCCAGGAAATGCAGATTTCTGCACCAAATACTCCATGTGCGCACATAACTTAACTAATAAATAGCACACAAGGACTCAGCTATTTTTCAGGTATCGACTAGTATGCATGGTGCTCAGCCAAAATACAGTAAATTTCATGCATATAGAGCAGAAAAATATGCCTCACTCACAACTGTTTTTTTTTTTTTTAAATAGCACTTTATTGGGACACCATGTGGAACAAAAAGGATCAACTGCCGTTTCACGTATCACTACACTTCTTCCAGCTTCCAGTGAGCGCAAGAAATGTGGTGACACGCAAATCAGCTGCCGCTCCTTTTCATTACACGTCCTGCACATGATATCCAATAAAGTGCTATTTAAAAAAAAAAAAAACAGTGGCGTGTGCCGCATATTTTTCTGCTATACATGCATTACATTTTATGATAATGATAAATTTAGGTTGAAATGAAAAGTGTTTATCTATTTATTCACCACCACCCGAGCAGACCTAACCTAATGTTTCCCTCCCCATTACCCTGTTGAATGTAAGCCCACAAGCACAGGGTCCTCTCTCCCCTCTGTACCAGTCTGTCACTGTTAGCTTGTTCATTGTATTTTTAACTTGTTTGTATGTATCCCTTTCTCATGTACAGCACCATGGAATCAATAGTGCTTTATAAATAAATAAAATATTAATAATAATTTATTTAAATATTGAAAATTTGACAACAATTTTTAAAAATTTTCAGTTTTCATACTTTGAACAACTATTCCTTTAAAGCTGAAGGTACACTGGCGTGAGAGTCGCGTGAGAGTTTTTCTCGCAATGCACTCAGACCAGTATCAGTAAATGATACTGGTCCTATTAGCGCCTTTTACTTGCATTGCACTCGCCTTGCGAGAGAAATGCGAGTTCAATCGCAGCATGCTGCAATTGAACACAATTTCCTCGCGTGAGTGGCCATTAAAAGAGTCAAACTCGCACCCATATAGCATACTGCGATAGTCGCATGCATGTGCATTAAAATCGCTCCAAAGTCTGCGGCTGTCAAAGCCGCAGGGTTTGAATTTGGCGGTTTGCCGGTACAGTAACCAATCATTTTGCACCGCAGCAGTGCAAGATGATTAGTCAAAACAGAACTGATGTTAACAATTTAAACATCCTGGGGTTTCGCTGGCTATTAACCCCATCTACAGCCTCTGTGCAGCATGTTAGCACAGAGGCTGCAGATGCGGCTAATATGCCTGTGTCTGCAGGATTAACCTGCTGTTTGTGTGGTGCCAACATGTGTCCAGGGAGTGTCCACACTCCCTGGACACATGCTATCATCACACCCTGGCTTTGTAGGGTTAATTTATTGTTAGAATCCAAGTTGGCAATTGTCGGGTGTATATTTTCACTTAAAATGCCGGCTCCGGTACTGTACGCAATTTGCGTACAGTACCTTGGTTCAGTCTCCTGAAGTTAGGAGCTGTCTGACGTACTGTACGCAAATTGCGTACAGTACCAGCCGCTGTGCTAATGAAACTCAGGAGCTGTCCCTGCTGGCACGGTCCTGAAATCTCAGCAGAGTACAGCTCCTGGTGCTGAAGTTTAGCAGCTCTCGCTGCTAAACTCCAGCAGCCGGCGTCCAGCTCCCGGATCTGATTTTTTTGTTGGATCCAGCATAAAATTGGATCATCCTGGATCCTCCCGGACCTGGCATGATCCGGCGCGGTCCGGCGCCTCCTAACATGGGGGTCAATGCGCCGGATAACGCCGGATCTAACAAAAAAATCGGATCTGGCACTAATTAACCCCTGCAGAGCCATTGTGTGATAACAGCATGTGTCCATGGAGTGTGGACACTCTCTGGACACATGCTGCACCACACAAACAGCAGGTTAACCCTGCAGACACCGGCTTATTAGCTGCATCTGAAGCCTCTGTGCTGACATGCCGCACAGAGGCTGCAGATGGGGCTAATAGCCAGCGAAACCCCGGATTTTTAAAATGACAACATCTGCTGTGTTTTCACTAATCATCTTGCACCGCTGCTGTCACAGCAGTGCAAGATGATTGGTTTCTGTAGCGCAAAGCGCCAAATTCAAACTCTGCGGCTTTAACAGCCACAACTTTGAATTCACCGGCAAATGCTGTCTGTGGACTTGAAGTTTGCTTCAGGACCCGTGGACAGCATCACACTCACATGCACCACACATGCACTCACGCAACACATGCGCAGCACACTCACATGCATACAGCCATCCACCCTCACCCATACGCACCACACTCACAACAAACACGCATTAGCTCGCATCACTGTCATGCATCAAACACGCTCTATGTTTGATGCATGACAGTGTGCCTCCAGCCTAATCCAGATATGCAAATTGTCACTTCAGTGAAGAAGTGAGGAACTCTAGTGCCACATATTTAAGATAGCAATCTTTTTAATCATAATTGATTAGCCCCAAATTGATTAGTTTGGATACTCCATAAAGGTATTGTCACACGGCCAATTTTGCTAGCAATTTCACTGGCAATTTGCTGGTTGCAGTGAAATCATGGACACATTGTTCTATTTTGTTGCTGTGTACAAATGGAACAATGTGTCCATGATTTACTGCAACCAGCAAATTGCCAGTGAAATTGCTAGCAAAATTGCCACGTGTGACGGTACCTTAAGAGACAGTTATTCTCCCAGACCTCGTCTTAGCCTCTCATACAGCCAGATCAGAATCCCATACACTGCACTGATGAGGGGCATCACCCTGAAATGCAGCGTCTGCAGTTTAGGGTTCTGATCTGGCACAAATCCTAAATCATATTAAAAGGCTTGTTAAAGAGTAAATTATGACTTATAAGGGGGATTTGCTAAACTTTTATCCTGTTATACATCATGCATGCTTAAGACTTTCTCGTGTCCAGATTTAGTGCATAGAGGACTCCATAGACACGTCAGAATAGTGGCAATGTCCTTGCTGTATGTGGGACAAGGGATTTCCAGGTATTAAATCCTTGATGTCATACACAGACGTAAAGATTTTGAGGAAGTGCCACAACTTTTCATTGCATTGGGGATTTAATGAATAGAAAGAAGCATTAAGGCATGGTTACACGCTACGATGTCCCAGCAATCTGACCAACGATCGGGATCGCTGGGACATCGCTATATAATCACTGGTGAGCTGTCACACAGGCAGACTCATCAGCGACAAGCGAGAACACTGGTAACCGGGGTACACATCGGGTAACTAAGCATAGCGCTGCGCTTAGTTACCCGATGTTTACCCTGGTTATCATGTCCCAGCTGTACTGTGGACATTGCCTGGGAGGTCGTTGATCTTTGGTCTCTCGCTGCCACACACGCGATGCTGGCCGCCCAGCGGGACCAATGATCGAAAAACGGCCTGGCCATTTACCAACGATCAGCGAGCTGATCGCTGGTCGTTGGTACATGTCACATGCAGCGGCTTCGCTACGAGGTCGCTGCAGCGACACAAAACCGGTGACATTGTAACGATATCATTAGCGATATCGTTGTATGTAATGTGCCCTTTATTCGGCTGCAATGATGACATCTCGTTAATGACATCTGCCCCGAATCCCTGGCCTCAGCAGTCATTTTATGGCTCTGGAGTGGCAGGTGACTCGAGTGAAAGCTGTTATCATGTTCTCCAGGCTCTTGTCTCTAATAAACATTAAATGTTTTTTGTAAAAAATCCGCGTGCTACCCATGATAATGCTAACATAGGAGCCATATACAAATCAGGCTGGATGTTCACTGGGCGGTGACAGAGCACTTGGAAGAAGCAGGCTAAAGGCATTGACACTCCCCTATTACAGCCTGATATTCATATGACATCTGTGTTACATTTCTCATGACTGGCTCATTGGATGTCTACAAAAAAAAGTATAATTTTTATTGGGGAGGTTAAAAGCACCTGACCAGCCATACCACTACTTTCCTAAAAACAATGTAAAAGGTTCTGTTTAACAAGTGGGTAATGTTTCTTTTAAGACTTTGTGTTCTCCACATTAACCCATTTTTTCTTCATCCCAGACAACCACTTTAAGCTTCATTTAAATATATGTGGAAAACACAATGCTTATAGTTAGCATCTCTTTTGCTTTGTAATATGTTATGCTTCATAGGCGGCCGTCACACGCTGAGATATCTCTAGCGATATTGTAAGCGATCACGTGCACGCGCAATCGGTTACAATATCGCTCACATCGCTGGTGAGATGTCACACAGACAGACTCACCAGCGATGTGGATCCGCGATCTCGCTGGTAACTATGGTACACATCGGGTAACTAGGCGCCGCGCGTCGTTAGTTACCCGACGTGTACCATAGTTACCATCTCCCAGCATAGGCTCTGCGCTGGGAGATCGTTCATCGTGGTGTTATACACCACGATGAAGCAGATCGTGGCATCGTTCATCGCTAGATCTGAGCTCCGGAGCTCAGATCTGCGATGTCACGATCAAGCGATTTCACATCGTAAATCGCTTGATTACATGCAACGATTTCTTGCCCGATATCGCTTAAGCGATCAAAAAGGAGATCGCTTAAACGATATCGGGCAAGAAATCGTTGCGTGTGACGGCCGCCTAAGGCGGATTTTTCTGACTAGTACCTCCAAGTTATTTTGCTGAACCACTCAACGAGGTATTACTCTTTTCCCACCAAGCAAAAGAAAAAAATACATACAAAAATGCAAATATGGAGGCATGCAAGTGTACTACCTTTAATGTTTTCTGTTATCACAGGTGATTTGGACTATTACTGGCTGGATCCTGCCACATGGCACACTAGAGACACATCCCCTCTTGGTTCGGTAAGAAAATCCACTAGATTTCACAGTGGGCTAGGGTGGGAAAGTTGTGCTTCGTCAAAGAATAACATCTCTCAAAACGGATTCCCATTCATAAAGAGCAGAGAACTTCACAATAACTGTAAGATTGGACACAAATGCTTGACCTGAGGGGGCCAAACATTTAGCAAGTCGGAACCATTGTTTGTTGTTTTTTTTTAGTCTACAGATTGTTCTTGGTCTGGTGTCTATTAAAAACACAGTGTATTGATATAACCCTTTCTTGGGAATTTTATTGAACTTCTTTAAAACAATTTTAAAATTTTAAAACAATTAATCACATCTAAAATCACAGCATGCAAAACAATTTTTATAAAGGTTTTTTTAAAACTAGATTTTTTGGGTTATGAGGGATCATGATACAGTAGTATGAGTCCCTCCTTTTCCTGCTTCCTCCCGTTGTCCCTCTCTGTATGCCTGTAATATAAATATATCTGTATTACTGTTGTACCCCTTGATTTTTTTGGCTTCCTGTATATGTTAATTAATTTACCTTTGTTATATTGCTGGGGTCCATTCCTTTTGTAATAATCGTCTTGCTATGTTGCTTACGTGTCAACCTGCAATTATTCAGTTTGTAATTTACCCTGCTTTTTACCAGGATTTGGAAGTATTCCTCTTTGTTCTCACCTGTATGGTATAACTGTCTTTTTTTACCTTGGTGCAATCAGTGTTGTCCTTATTTATTTCTGCAATCACAACATTGCCTTATCATTCATGTTATTTCTCTACTGCAGTGGTCATAGTTTGACTTTTCTATACCTTTGTGTTGGATTTCATTCAATGCGGTCTCTACTCCTCTCCTCCTTCTAGTTTCTATCTCTCCTCTCTGAAATGTACAATATATCTTTCAGTCACTGCTGCTGCTGGCAGCTTAATTCTCCCCCTGTTTAGGCACTTACTTGTTGCCTTCTAGTTGGATTCTCGTCTATTTGGTGTTCGGTCTCTCTCCTCGCTGTGGAGGTAGATCTGGGTGCGTGATCAAGACGCCGCAGATCTCCTCTTCTGTCAGGTTGGCACCTTTGTGGCTGGGGCACGCTTTCCCTATCAGCTGATCTTTGAGAAATGAGGCCATGACCTCTGAAACATGTTGGTGTAGACGCTACTAACTATCTGACATCACACAGCACCCTGCACGCATCACTCCGCTCTGCTGCTTGACCGCACAGACACAGTGACAGAACATCAGCTGATCGGGAAAGCGTGCCCCAGCCACAAAGGCGCCAACCTGACAGAAGAGGAGATCTGCGACGTCTTGATCAGCTGGGGCGCGCTTTCCCGATCAGCTGATGTTCTGTCACTGTGTCTGTGCGGTCAAGCAGCATGGCCTCCTTTCTCAAAGATCAGCTGATAGGGAAAGCTGCCCCAGCCACAAAGGCGCCAACCTGACAGAAGAGGAGATCTGCGGCGTCTTGATCACGCACCCAGATCTACCTCCACAGCGAGGAGAGAGACCGAACGCCAAATAGAGGAGAATTCCAACTAGAAGGCAACAAGTAAGTGCCTAAACAGGGGAAAAATTAAGCTGCCAGCAGCAGCAGCAGTTACTGAAAGATATATTGTCACATTTCAGAGAGGAGAGATAGAAACTAGAAGGAGGAGAGGAGAAATCCAACAAAAAGGTATAGAAAAGTCAAACTATGACCACTGCGGTAGAGAAATAACATGAATGAAAAGGCAATATTGTGATTGCAGAAAGAAATAAGGACAACAGTGACCGCACCAAGGCAAAAAAGACAGTTATACCATACAGTTGAGAACAAAGAGGAATACTTCCAAATCCTGGTAAAAAGCAGGGTAAATTACAAACTGAATAATTGCAGGTTGACACTTAAGCAACAAAGCAAGACGATCATTACAAAAGGAAAGAACCCCAGCAATATAACAAAGGTACATTAATTAACATATGCAGGAAGCCAAAAAAATCAAAGGGTACAACAGTAATACACATATTTTTATATTACAGGCATACAGAGAGGGACAACGGGAGGAAGCACCAGAAGGAGGGACTCATACTACTGTATCAAGATCCCTCATAACCCAAAAAAATCAAGTTTTAAAAAAACCTTTATAAAAATTATTTTGCATGCTATGATTTTAGATGTGATTAAAGGGAACCAACCACCCCCAATGACCCCCCTGGACTATTAATATCGGTCCCTACACACAGCACATACATGTGCTGCAATGATTTTTGCTAAAAAAACTGTTTTGTAAAACTTAAGATAATGCTTTTGAAAGTTTAAACCGAAGGGACGGGTGGGCGTTACTTATCTGTGGCAAAAGCCGAGTAGCAGCTGCCAGTCATCCTCCTGTGTCCCGCAGTAGCAGTTATGGCCAGCCCTTTTCAGCATCACAGCCTGGTGCACGGGCTCGCATGCCCGTGCACACGTCATCATCTACAGCCGGGTTGCGAGCGCGCGCTCTGACTTCCACAGCCGAGCGCAGGAAGTCAGAGCGCGCGCTCGCAACCCGGCTGTAGATGATGACGTGTGCACGGGCATGCGAGCCCATGCACCAGGCTGTGACGCTGAAAAGGGCTGGCCATAACTGCTACTGCGGGACACAGGAGGATGACTGGCAGCTGCTACTCGGCTTTTGCCACAGATAAGTAACGCCCACCCGTCCCTTCGGTTTAAACTTTCAAAAGCATTATCTTAAGTTTTACAAAACAGTTTTTTTAGCAAAAATCATTGCAGCACATGTATGTGCTGTGTGTAGGGACCGATATTAATAGTCCGGGGGGGTCATTGGGGGTGGTTGGTTCCCTTTAATTGTTTTAAAATTGTTTTAAAGAAGTTCAATAAAATTCCCAAGAAAGGGTTCTATCAATACACTGTGTTATTAATAGACACCGAGACCAAGAACAATCTATAGATTAAAAGAGAAAGGTTCCAGCCACTATCCAGATTGTGCACTTAACCCATATATATATGAAGGCCACTTCACACACACAAATATCTGAGTCCAATATCTGAACAGATCTCTGGTTGCAGTGAAATCATGGATACATTGCTCCATTTTGTGGCTGTGTACAACATGGAGCAATGTATCCATGATTTCACTGCAACCAGAGATCTGTTCAGATATTGGACTCAGATATCTGTGTGAAGTGGCCTTAATATATATAGATATATGTATATATATATATGTATATATATATATATATATATATATATATATATATATATATAAAGATAATGCAGTTGACATACATATAGTCCTTTGTAAATCCACATATACTATGATGAAGATTTATTATATAAATATGCAAAAATGCAATGCCCAATGCATGGGTTTACCTGTAGTCCTATGTAAATCCACCAATCTCTTTTTCTGCATTAGAGTAACATTCCAAGAAAAAATAATGCAGGTGGTTTGCCTGCAGCCCTATGTAAATCCACACACTGAAATAAAGATTTCATAGAGGGACATGCTCTGATCATACCACATCTCCTGGGTGGGGGATGACACAAAAAAGTATACAGACATTATAGCAGTGGATTGCAGCTGATTGTTTCTGTGAGGTAAAACCTTTCACTGTTTGGCCAGGGTCACACATGGCAATTCGCTTTTTTGAGACTTTAGAAAAATGGATCTGTTAAATTTTGGGTGCCAATAGTGTCTCCTGAGCTCCTGGCCGTTTTTGGACTTAGTCATTTTTTACCAAAAACGCATATGCTTTAACGCATGGTGCCTATATGTACCCTGCGTTAACGCATGCCTTCCCCGTAGGGCCCCATGTTAAAAAAATGCATGCATTTTTTTCCTGCACCCACAAACGCTGCATGCTGCGTTTTTTGGAGCCAAGAACAACCAGATTAGCGCTTTTAAAATACGCAACCACAGTTAAGTGCACCATCCGTTAACGCATATGTGTTTTTGGACTTAGAAATAAGAAATGAAAAAAATGATCCCGAAAACAGATCCAAGGCAAAAATGGATGCCATGTGTGACCCTGGCCTTTTTAAGTCAGTGGGTTCATTTCTCTTTTATGTAGAGCGTAAGCAATTATATTCAGTGGGGTTCTTTCTTTGTCTCACCTGTAGAGTTAAAGCTCTTATGGTCAGTGGGGCCCTTTCTTTCTATCTTACTCGCCTGCAGAATGTAAGCTCTTAAGATCAGTGGGGTCCTTCCTCTCTCTTATAGAGTGTGTAGAGTGTAAGGTCTTATAGCCAGTGAGGTTCTTTCTTTCTCTCTCTCCTGTAGAGTGTAAGCTCTTTTGGTCAGTGGGGTCCTTTATTTCTCCTGTAGAGTTTGAGCTCTTATAGTCAATGGGGTCCTTTCCCTCTCCTGTAGAGTGTAAGTTCTTATGGTCAGTGGGGTCCTTCTTTCTCTCCTGCAGAGTTTAAGCTCTCATGTTCTGTGGGATCCTTTCTCTCTCTCTCTCTCTTTCCCTCCTGCAGAGTTTAAGCTCTGATGGTCAGTGGGATCCTTTCTCTCTCTTTCTCTCTCTCTTTCTCTCGCTCTTTCTCTCTCTCTCCTTCCTGTAGAGTGTAAGCTCTTATAGTCAGTGGGGTCCTTTCTATCTCAATCTACTGTAGAGTGTAAGCTCTAATGGTCTGTGGGGTTCTTCCTCTCTCTTGTACAGTGTAACCCCTTATAGTCAGTGGGGTTTTTTCTTTTTTTTTTTCTCTGGTAGAGTGTAATCTCTTATGGTCAGAGGGGTTCTTTATCTCTCCTGCAGAATTTAAGCACTTAGGCTGCCTTCACACTTGCGTTCTCCACCGCTGCGTATTGCGGGAAGCGCTAGCCGAGGACTGACACCGCCCATCCCTATGTTTAACATGGGGACGCATGGTGATGCGCTCGGCTGCAGATTGCCGTGCACACTGACAGACCTCCGTGTGTGATTTGTACGCATGCGGATGCTTACGTACAAATCACACATTCTCGTCCGCACCATGAACGTGATATGTCACGTTCAGGGTGCGGACGAGAATGTGTGATTTGTACGCAAGCATCCGCATGCGTACAAATCACACACGGAAGTCAATGGGTGTGCACGGAATTCTGCAGCCGAGCGCATCACCATGCTTCCCCATGTTAAACATAGGGATGGGCGGTGCTTGTGCTCAGCATGCGTTCGCCTGCCGCAAGACGCTGCGGACGCGAATGCAAGTCTGAAGCCACCCTTACAGTCAATGGGGCCCTTTCTCTCTCCTGTACAGTGTATGCTCTTATAGTCAGTGTGCTTTCAGATCTATATCAGATTATGCACGCCTTACACAGAGATTGCAGTATAAAAGTAAATACTATTAAAGCACCACTCCAGCAGTGCATTGTTGCTCACCGAAGAAATGATAATTGTATACCTATCCAGTCTAGTATCATCTAACAAAGGTATTACCTAAAATATAACTTTTAATATTAATGTTAAAATCGGACTATGTGTCCTGTGCAATCAGAAGATACATGTAAAGGGGAGGAGGGGGGATATATATGATAGTGCCCCTAATCTCTCCCTGTATTTTCCCTTCCTAGCAACAGAGTTTTCAACACATATACCCCAGGTGTCCCCGTTCCACGTCGACTGACCCTGCTGACCCTATCTGGGATGATAGCGGGACAAGGTATTTCCTGACTAAGTAGATCCCCCAAATATGATGTTATTAATGATGTTAATGATGGGATAAGATCAATGTACCAGATGTCCACTCTGATCTTTAGAATCAGGGTCTATCCCTGAGACATAATGGTGTTCAACAGATCACCTTTGTTACTAGATAATAGGTGTGATGTTATGAATAGTGTTATCTCTATGGCTCCTGCTTATTTGTCTGCTTAAAACAGTCATCAAGACATTATATGTGTTTATAGCCAGTTATAACAGCAATACCGCATTTCTACAGAAACCAGTCCTGGTTTACACTATTCCACTCAAAAAAACACACACACAAAAAAAAAAGGCATCTACCATCATCTATGTTCCCCTAGTCAGAGATTTATCCCCGTCACTGTCATCAACTGATCAGTGAAATTATGATATATAGGTAGGGTATACCATACTTTACAAATAAAATAAGACTCAACGCGTTTCCCCAAGGTCGCCATCCATTGTGAAGAGGGGGAGGGGAGCTTTTTTGATTAGAAGCCCGCTTCCTGGCGTCCGGAGGTCTGACACAGACACAGACCAAGCATATGGAAGACACTTCTGACGGGAAAACACTCCTGATGAACCCATGGAGTAACAGCTACGTGGGGGAAACGCGTTGAGTGTCCAGACATCTGACCCAGATGAGTATACAGGGTCTTATTTTATTTGTAAAGTATGGTATACCCTTCCTATATATCATATTTTCACTGACCAGTTGATGACGGTGACAGGGATAAATCTCTGACTAATGGAACATAGAATGATGGTAGATGCATTTTTGTGACTTGGAGTGGAATAGTGCAAACCAGGACTGGTTTCTGTAGAAATGTGGTATTGTTGTCATAACTGGCTATAAACACATAATAATGTCTTGTTGACTGTTTTACGCAGACAAATAAACAGGAGCCATAGAGATAACACTATTCATAACATCACACCTATTATCTAGTAACAAAGGTGATCTGTTGAACACCATTATGTCTCAGGGATAGACCCTGATTCTAAAGGTGCTGTCACACAGCACGATCTGGCCAGCGATGTCGGAAGCGATGCGCTGGTGCCCGCTCGCTTCCAACATCGCTGGCCAGCTGTCACACAGCATCGCTGCGGCCGGCAACACCGCAGCGATGCGGGCGGTGACATCGCGCGATCCGCAGCAACGCTGCGGTATAGGCTGGATCGCCGCCGACATCGCTCTGGCGATGTCACACGGCGCGATCCAGCCTTATCGCAGCTCGCCGGTTGACAGGTTTACGGTTCTTCCAGTAAACCTGTCAACCTGCGACCAGCGATAAAACGCGGTCGCGCCGCTCATTTACACAGCGCGACGTCGCTAGCGACATCGCTGATATGTCACTTTTTCGGCGATGTCACCACCTTAAAGATCAGAGTGGACATATGGTACATTGATCTTATCCCATCATTAACATCATTATTAACATCATATTTGGGGGATCTACTTAGTCAGGAAATACCTTGTCCCGCTATCATCCCAGATAGGGTCAGCAGGGTCAGTCGACATGGAACAGGGACACCTGGGGTATATGTGTTGAAAACTCTGTTGCTAGGAAGGGTAAATACAGGGAAAGATTAGGGGCACTATCATATACCGTATATCCCCCCTCCTCCCCTTTACATGTATCTTCTGATTGCACAGGACACATAGTCCGATTTTAACATTAATATTAAAAGTTATATTTTAGGTAATACCTTTGATAGATGATTCATGCCATTATTCTTGTCTCAGATTAGGTGGAATAAACCTGGTGATGGATTACCTTTAAAAATGTATTCAGCACAGGATTGGTAACCTATTTAGGTGCTAATAAATTAATTTTATGACATTCACACAGTTTTTTTTTTCACTTTTAGTTGATGTTAGAACTGAAGTGCTGTTCTTTTTGTTATAATCAAATCTGCAGTAGAAAAAACAGAGATGACTATAAACCCTGACTCTGTGACCTATAATACTGTCTTTCCCATGTATAGTAAAATGTTCTTTGCTCTTCTAAATCATCCCACTCCACATAATATATCCTGCCAAAATCAAGTAGTCATTATAGAAATGGTTGGAATAGAGAAATGAGCAGTAAGCACATTCTCCCTTTGTTTTTGATGCTCTGCTCCAGCACCCCGTTACCTGGCAGCCATCGAAGGAGGGTGATCGCTTAATTGGACGAGTTATTTTAAATAAGAGAACAAGTATGCCAAAAGAATCTGGAGCGCTTCTAGGACTGAAAGTAAGTAAGAACTGTATTCTTCAAGTATCGGCTCAGTAATATGTCTCATAAGTCCAGATTTATTATTCAGTTTACGGATGATTTTTGCAGATATTGAACAGATTAAAAATTCACAGCTGAAATGTGGGACATTTTTCTTTTCACAACAAGGAAATAAGATTGAAGAAACCTTGCCGTGGTCCGGCTGTGAATGGTTTTAAAAAAAAGGATCAGATTATTAAGGCATACAAAGAAATGCAGGCAGACTTTACCAAACACGCCAGATTTATTACCAGATGTGCGTCTTTTATTAAACTAGTCACAGTTGTTGCCAGCTACCTTTTCCTATACAGATGAAATCAATTATTGATCTACATCATATTTTAGACTATAAAAAGAATCTGGCAGTAAAAGCAACCCCCCTAAAACTGCATATATGAGCATGCAGGTCCTTGAAATGGTATCCATGGACATCTTTATGTCTTCAATCTGATGCTGCATTGCTTACATACAGTTTCATTCATATGTAATAGAGGCAATAAGCCCCAGTTTGTTTCCTTTTCCAATACCAGCCTCTTTAGCTTGATTGATGGCTCACTCTCTGTGTGAGGTCTGGTGTTATCAGGACTGAACTGGGACATAAAAGTGGCCCTGGAACAACCCCCTACATATTATAACCCCACTCCCTCCCAATAAAGATGTTATGCACGATTCATTAAGTTTAGGTTTAGTTGCTCATGGGCCACAGCACTCAACTGCATAGGGAGCCTATGGCTAAAAAACGAGGCTGCAGTTGTGTCCCACCCATAATGTGCCAAGCAGGGCAAATAGCCAGTCCAGGCCTGTGTGTCAAGCAAGGAAATCAGACCGAGAGCTATCAATCAAAGAGGCTACTGTTTGGCAGCAAAAAAAACGTCAGCAGGCAGAGGCTCAGTTACTGCTCTATCACTTCCAAGGCACCAAACTCTCCACTTGCATATGAATGAAAATGCCAATTATGCTAGAAAGTAGCTACAGAAGAAATAAAGTTGTAGATGGACTAACATTTTAAAGACCTGCATGTCCATACATGTGGTGTTCGGGAGATTGATCATACTGACAACTTCATTCCATTCAAAGAGGTTGTTCCATTTTGAGAATGTCAATGGCTCTTCCTAATCACAGGATGTTCAACTGTTAGGACCCTCAGCAATTAGGTGTAAATAAGGACCTGACAGCAAGTGCTTTTTTTCACTAGTGCAAAACAGGAGAAGTAAAGCACTGTGACATTTTAAATGAATGGGTTTTCTATGTCATGTAACTGACAGGTCTCTGAAAGCAGAATATTATTTTTATAGCTGCTCTTTGCTCTGTCTAATGAATGAATAACTATGAGAGAGAGAAAGCACAATAGGGTCTTATCTGATAAAAACGACCACAGGTAATCTGAAGGTAAACAGCTCACTTTTGAGGGTTGTGTCACGCACAATTAGTATACAAGGCTCCAAACAGCTGCTGCAGTATCCAGAGGCTGAAGCAATAGTAGAAAACATAGAGGAAATATGTGCAATCTAACTGCGCTTTTGTACAATTGAGCAAATACAAAGGAAATCGGTGAATGCAGGTGGCCTTATTCAACACGTTTGAAGGTGTATTCCTCACCCCTTCATCAGAACAACCACCAATACAGTTTGTTTGCAGTGATACCGGACTGTATATGGTTGTCCTAATGAAGGGGTGAGGAATACAGCTTGAAACGTGTTGAATAAAGCCACTTGCATTCACCAAATTCCTTGGTATATAGTTGATTGTACAGCAGTGCAGTTGGATTCCACATATTTCCTTTTTTTTCTGCTGTCTAATGAATGAGAGTCCTCATTGGGGAACCACTTCTATAATTCTAAAATTTACTAGCGGACCCCCAACAATCTCTTTAAATTACAGACAACTCAGGGAATTTGCTATTGACACTATAGATTTCTTTTTAATGGTAAAATGTCTCCCCTAGCAATATTACCACTTCATTATTTAAAGGTCCCAACACTTTTAGAATAGAAGAACTTTCTCTTGTGTGGCCCATAGATTATCAGCTTACTTATATATTTCAAAAACATGAATTTCTCTTCAATAAGGCATTGGATTGCTGAAATCAAAATATCATAAAACAGTTTACGATGGTTGATCCAACTGATCCCCTTTAAACCCATAACAGTATAAAATAAACATTAACTGCACATCCAAAATCATAAGTTGATCTAGTGCCGCTAGTCAAATAGTAAAACTAAAATTGAGGTTCTTAGTTTAACATTCTGATCAGACTGGTTGAAGCCCACTGTCACCTCATTCTGACAGTTGGTGAAAGGTTAATTTTTCAGCTTCTTTCACTGGGTGTTGGTGATGTGTGTCGGCCATTTTTGCTGTGGTTTTGTGCCTGTGGGGCGGTATGGCGTGGAGTCAGAGGGCCTTAACCTTGCAGCAAGGGTGCTGTGGCGCCCCAGGTCCGTTTTTTTTCACTTTGCCTTTGGTCACCACTATTGCCAGTGAAGTGTGGATCCCGTGGTTGCCATTGTATCCCTTCACATCGGTTGTGGGTGGCACAACCGAGCCATGTGAGCAGTGATAATTTTCAAGCAACGTAAATTGTTATTAAAACCTATTGCGCTTTCTCTCCTCTCTTCACAGTTCCTAGTCCCTATCATTGGACATATCCCTGCATGTGAAACACACTATGGGAGTATATACAAAAACACTCACCTATTCTTTTGGACATGTTTGTGGAGAGGTCACCAGTTTTGAGTCCATACAGTACACAGGTTGTTGTATTTAGAGAATAGTTCTATAAGAATACGTGCGAGTGTTCCATGTATTCTTTCATGTCAGTAATGTTTGAATTTAATAGATATAGGAGCCACCACTGTGACCCTATGTTAATCTGATCACCACTGTGGATTGGATTTGTAAGAACATGCTACGTGCAACGCCTCCAATTGAAATATAGGACCTGTAAATATCTAGGTCCATGTAAGATTGGTGCACTGTTTTGTCGTACGGCAGTGGATCTCTGGATACAGATCCCATGTTTGACCTTTTCATAGACGGACATTACATATTGGGAGGAACTTGACACATTTTTGTATATATTCCTACAGTGTGTTTCACATACAGGGATATGTCCCACGATAGGGACTAGACCTGATTTATAGTTATGTCAGTCGTATTTGTGTATTTTTTAGATGCATGATTAAAAGTTACATTTTAACCTCTTTTTTTGCTATGCATATATACCAATTTGAGAGGATACTGAGTACCTACATACCTCTATTGCTATTTTTTTTTTTACCATTTATTATTAGGGACCCACTGAGAGGTTTGCCTTGATGTTGATGTTGATGTTCATAGAGCCTGATCAGAATGTTAAACTAAAAACCTCATGTTCAGTTTTTTAAATTTTTATCTAGTGGCACTAGATCAACTTGTGATTTTGGATGTGCAGTCCATGCCTTTCTCTATACCATTGGCATTCCCTTTAAACTCATTTAAAGCACTCCTACAGTTTTTTGTTTTCTTTCACTGCTGGAGTGGTGCTTTAAATGTAATTCCCCATGTCCCCGGTTTCATACCTCTCTGGAGGATTTATCTGTTTTCAGCTTTGCTCCTGTCGTCTCTGGCACGTTATGAACTGCCAGCAGTTATGGTACCTTTACACGCCGCGACGGCAGGCTGGATACATCCCGCTACAGGCTACAAATGTAGCTTGTAGCGCCAATGTAGCCCGTCGTAGCGGCGTCTGAAGACGTGACGATACAGCCGGCAACAGATACATCTGTTTCCTAGCTCTGCTCGAAAACTGATGGCTACATCGCCGATGGTAGCGAGCTGTATCGGCGTGTAAAGAAGCAACGGAAGGGAACTCTGGACAGCCTGCGATGTAGCTAAGGCGTGACCCTGGCTCCGTGTTACCGCGCCCCATGTGCGATCATTGGTGGAAGCTGCTGCATGACGATTGGTTGTCGTTGCACAGGGCGGCATATTTAAGGAGCTGACGAGTCACACTACACAATCGCTCGAGCGTGCTGTATTACTCAGCCTCCTGCGATGCCTGCCCAATCAGGATGTTATTGCTTCGTCCTATCAGCGTACGGACGGCTCGTAATCCACAATTGTGGCACACCTATGTGCTGTCCCTGCTGCACCAGGTACGCCCATAGTAGCTGGTTATAGCGGTGTGTAAATGAGCTACAGCTGGCTACTTGAGACACCCGGCGATGTAGCTAGCTATAGATGTAGCGTGGCGTAGCGCACCTTGTGGCGGCGTGTAAAGAGGGTGCGTTGACCGTTTGTAACCGTTTGAGCGTGCTCGTGCACGTGAAGTAGCGGGATGTATCCAGCCTGCCGTCGCGGCGTGTAAAGGTACCATTACAGTGTTTTATGGAGCATGCTGGAGGTCACAAATCAGTACAAGTCTATGAGTAACTTGTTCTGGCTCTTATAGAGTTGCATTGACCGCTTGTGATGTAACTTTTGACTTCTGGCCAATCAGAAGTTACAGGCACAAAATGGCGTTGTGGGACCAGAGCGCTGAAAAAAGGTGAAAACGCTGGATGTGTAATTAATTATAAGACCTAGGGCAAGGACTTGGGTGTAAAGCACTACTCCAGCATTAAAAAAATCAAAACGCTGGAGGGGTGCTTTCATTGATCTCCACTTTTTGTTCTGGTATTACTTCTCTAGTCAATTTGGAATGTATACGAATTCACCTGAGCCCAGTAATTTGGAGAGATGCAAACATACTTTTGGCTATTTAGTGCTAATTATTTTAAATGACAGTAATTTGGTATAGTCCTGTTAGTGTACATATAATCATATGTATTACATATATGAATAGCACATGTATCATGTAAGCTATTGGCCAAAGGGTCTCTCTTTCTTTTCTTCTGAAAAGGGACCATGACAAGAAATATAGAATTTATGTTAATATTCCAGTTCATAAATTGTCAATATTTATGACTGTTATTATATATTTGCATTAAAAATAAGTCCTCTCAGTCTGAACTCAAGAGGTTCCTCTACAATAGGGGTATGTGCCCACAGGACGTTTTTGCTGCGTTTTTGCTGTGGTTTCTGCATGCAGTTTACCATTGGGTTTTATGGTAATGTATGATTTGTTTGATAATTTGTTCCTGTGGTTTTGATTCCCAGCAAAACCAATGTGTTTCACAAAAACGCTTGTGCCCACACATTGGTTTTACAAGTGTCAAGAACTGTCAAATACCTGCGTTTTTGGTGCGGATGGGAGAGAATTGACATGTTCTATTTTTCCTGCATTTTTGCTGCAGTCAATGGCAAAAACGCAGGAAAAACGCAGCAAAAGCCAGTAAAAACACACGAAAAACGCTCAAAAAATGCGATAAAAATGCAGGACCTGAACGCAGCAAACCTCCTGGCAAGGACTATAGGATCCTTGAAAGCAGTTCAGGTTTTGCTGCATTCAGGATGCTTAAAAAACGTCCTGTGGGCACATACCCTAAGTCTCCCCTCTCATACATGTTTTGGATACTTTAGGCAGGGGCGTAACTGCAACAGGTGCAGGGGTTGCAATCGCACCCAGGCCTATGAGTGTAGGGGGCCCCAAAAGTTTCTTTAGCCTATAGAAAATGACTAATGCTATTAAAGATTTGCAATATTTGGGGGCCATTGGATTGGATTGGGGCTCATGAGCTTCAAGTTACGCTCCTGACTTTAGGATAGGTTTTTTCTTAGGTGTTTTTGGAGAAACATGAGGAGTTAAAAAATAATGAACTTTCATTAAAGAGTTTTTGTTCTAAAATCTCTTGAAAATATATCTCAATGTGAACATTTCCTAAAGCAAGGGTGCACAACATTTTTTGGTTCACGGGCCACATCGTCATACTGAACCAATCTGAAGGACCACAATAAAAATGTAAAGGTTTTTTTACATGAATACATCTGCAGAACCGTTTTTGAGTATTTGAAAAGGATTTTGTGAGTTTCTGCTCCAAAAAAAACCATGCTCTGTTAAACTGAGTTTTTGGAGGAGAAAGTCAATTACGTAAATCCTCTTTATAATCTCAAAATTTTAATTTTGAAGATTTTTCAGATTTAACTTGAAGCATGGTGTGGATTGCTAAATGATTAGATCCACCGACAGTATGTTGAATGTATCACCAAGTTTAATATAGTGATCAATTGCAGTTTTTTAGATGGCCCCATATTCACTTGTATCATGTAAACCTGAAACTGATAGTATTTCCTTAACCCTAGTAAGAAGATACTGGGAGTTGTTTTTATAAGCCATCATCAGACTGTGGCTCATACAGGATCCACAGTACTGATAAGATGCAGAAAAGAACACAAACATTTATATCCAAGTACCCAGGGGCAGACTGGCCCAGGTGGCAGGGGGGCAAGTGCCCCCCAGGCTGGTGGTATTGCCCTCATCTAGGGCCGCTCGGCTTTTCTTTGCGGCCACAGTTGCTGGCATCATAGAAGGCGACACGCCGGGCAGTGTGGTGAGTGACAGTGGGCCGCGAGGCAGCTGACACAGCAACCCCAAAGCTCCCCAACCTGCTCTTCGCCTCACCGTGTCTGACGGCACCCCATTTCCCCCCCCTCCCTCCTCGCCTCAAGGTGTTCGATAGCACCTTCCCCGCTCCTCACCTACTCCAAGGGCTGGCAGGATCACACTGCCTCCCGAGGCAAGGTGCACCAGCCCACCCCTGCAAGTACCTTATAGATGACAATGTATCTAATTGCTCCCATCCCTTTTGTCTCCATTATACTAAAATACCATGATGAGATTTCATACCCAGTGCTTGTCTTTGCAAACTTCCCTCTTCTACATCTTCACGAGCACATCTGACACAGTACCCTTAAAAATAAATACTGCCCATAAATAAAATAACCTACCATACCACACCCTGAATAAATAACACCTTTACTGTTCTCCTGACAAAATATCCCCAGACTGCCTTCTCCATAATATCTCCCCATGCCTCTCCTTCCCTAACCATACCTGTCTCCATAATGTCCCTCACACAGCCCATCTCCATAATATCCCCTCATACAACTCTCTGTGATATCCCCCTCAGAAAGCTCCTCACTGTAATATTCCCACCCCACAGCTCCTCTCTGTCTATTACACCCCACACAGCTCCTCTGCATAATATTATCCCCACATAGCTCCTCTGTGTAATATCCCTCACACACAGCTCCTCTCCATAATGTCCCCACACAGCTCCTCTCCGTAATATCCCTCCGCAACACAGCTCCTCTTCATAATTCCTTCCCTACGTCTCTTCTCTGATATTCCCCCATGCAGCTCCTCTCTGTAATATTTTTCCCCCAACTTTTCCTTTTTGTAATACCCCCTTATAGCTCCTCTTCATAATATTCCCCACATAGCTCCCTTAACATTCACCCACACAGCTATCTCTATATTATTCCCCCGCACACAATGCATCTCCTTAATTTTCTCCCCACACATCCTCTCTGTAATTATTCCCATATACACAACTCATCCTCATAATTTCCTCTCCTACACAAATCCTTTCCATAATTTCCTCCCCCACACAGTTCCTATCCATAATCTGCCCTCCCACACACAGCTCCTCTTCATACTATTCCCTACCACACAGCCTCTCAAAATGATTTCCACCACTCCAAAAGTTCATCTTAATAATCTCCCCTCGTTACAGCTCCTTTTCATAATATCCCCATCACACCTCCTCTTCATAATATTCCCCACACACAGCTCCTCTCCTTAATTTCCCCAACCTGCACAGCTCCTCTTCATAATTTACTCCATCACAACTCCTTTCATAATATCCACCCTCCACACAGATCTCCTCCATAATCCAACACATACACAGCTCTCTATATAATATTACCCCCGTTGCCCCATATTGTGACCTCATAGTAACAGCAACCACCCCTCCTCCTACAATACGGTGTTTAAACTTTAGCTCCTCCTGGGGTGCTTATTTTTTCTGCTGGGTCCTTGCCTCCTCTGTGCTGTGGTGCCAGCGATAGAAGCAGTGTGACAAGGTCAAAGTATGATGAGATGACGTCATCACGCTGCTGGATGGGGGATGATGAGTGCTCCTTTACGCCTGTCACAGCGTCCTAGTGTTTAGCTTTATTCATGTCTGAAAGATGCAAATACAGTTGAATATAGGGAGGTCCAAATCAGACCTTCCCTCTTGCTTAAGGGCCGTGGACCATCCTTTGGCGATGCGGATGGTTGTTATGCATGCCTGTCGTAAAGTATCCAAAAGTTGTGAAATAGCCAAAACTTGTTACAGAGGCTTATTTTCAATTCATATCAGGAGATTTATTTTTAATGCACAAATATGCAACAGTCGCCAACACTGACCTTTAGATTATAAATTGCACTGCCTAAAAAAAGGTGTTGACTCAATTAAGAATTTTGATACATCATTTCAATTAACTAGGTATTTAAAGAGTAAATTATTAAATTTGTCATATATCTTATCAGAGAAATCTGCTTCTTTCTCCTTCTAGATTGGTCTTTCATTCTCATATCATTGGTAAATCTGTATTCAGTGAAGTGCCAACTTTTAAAATTCTTAGGGTGCCTTCACACTGTGGCGTGATCCAGTCCGGGGCTGTCCGGGATGACCCTGACAGCCGCGGACTGGATCAGCACACAGGACTGGAGGGCTAATTTGCCCTCCGGTCCAGTGTGCAACCGCACGCAGCTGCAGCCGCTGACAGGTCAGGATCGCGGCGCCCGCGTTCCTCACCTATCAGCAGCGGGAGCTGCGTGCGGCTGAACACCGGACCGGAGGGCAAATTAGATCGTGCCGCAGTGTGAAGCCGCCCTTAGCGAGATAAGAGAAGGAGGGAAGAGCTAGAGGCTGAGACAGGCATTATGATGCAAGTTCTCTGGGAAAAAGAGTACCACTGCCATTTCCTATCTAAGTTATGAGAAAATCTGCATTCACTCAATATGAAATTTATTAGTGAATTTAGAACTTTGAGAATAAATGATCAATTCAGGAGAAAGGCTGCGTTCACACATTGCGTATTTTGCCGCGTTTTTTTACGCGCGCTTTTCAAAATACGCAATGTGTCTTTTGTCTGCCTGCAAAGTGAATGGGAAATTCACTTTGCAGTGCAGACATTGCGTAAAAATACGCAGTGCGTTTTCCGGGAGAAAACGCAGCTCCGTAAAGAATTGATATGTCAATTCTTTACGGAGCTACTACTGCGTATTTTCACAGAGAGGAGGAAGAATCCTGCTTCCTCCTCCCCTCTGTGACAGCTGTGGCCGCCCCATTAGACTTCACAGTGTGTTAATACACACTGTTAAGTCTAATTAAACTAAAGCAAGTGTCTGAAAAATAAAAAACAATGAATACTCACCTTCCGACGTCTTCTCCCGGTCTCCGGTGCCCGGTTCTAGTCAGATCTCTACTGACAAGACCTGTGGTGATGTCAGAGGGGGGGCGTTCCCGGGCACTCGCGGTCATGTGACCGCGAGCAGCCAATCAGCGATGGGACCGCCCGGTAACGCCCCCCCTCTGACGTCATCACAGGTCTTGTCAGTAGAGATCTGACTAGAACCGGGCACCGGAGACCGGGAGAAGACGTCGGAAGGTGAGTATTCATTGTTTTTTATTTTTCAGACACTTGCTTTAGTTTAATTAGACTTAACAGTGTGTATTAACACACTGTGAAGTCTAATGGGGCGGCCACAGCTGTCACAGAGGGGAGGAAGAAGCAGGATTCTTCCTCCTCTCTGTGACATCACTGCGCTTTCTGGGGGAAAGAAAGCGCAGTGTGTGAAAGCCCCTGCGTATTTTGCTGCGCTTTTTTACGCGGCCGAAAAACGCGGCAAAAAGCGCACGTAAAAAAGCGCAGCAAAATACGCAAATGTGTGAACGTAGCCAAAGAAACGGATTTCTCTAATGAAATATGTTAAAATATTTATTATTTTCTTGTGTACTATTGATTTAGGGAAAAAATAAAAACTACGGTTACTCTTAAACGTTTTGTAACTATATGGAAAATATTAAACAGTGTATGTAAATAACTATATTGCCCAGTTTTAATTTTCTTAAGCCCCAAAGATAAAAAGGAAAATCCCTGTTGCATGAATATGATTGGGCTGCATTAAATAAACAGGCCTGAAATAATGTATCTCTGTATCAACGAGACAGATGAAAATAGAGAAGATTGGAAACATTAATAGAAAAAGGAGAAACAAGTGTGTGGTGAAACAAAATGGGGAGCGGTTCCAGTAAACTACATGAAAAAGTGTCCCTTGAGGCAAGCATGTAAAAGGAAGCAGCAACTCCTTGTGCATGAGTGCGAATCCAGCCCTTGTGGCACTGGAGTGATATGGCACAATAGACCGTCCATGTGATGCCAGGCTGTCACAGTCAGTTCTGTCACATCCTTATGATATGATTACGACGATTAATGAACCTGACAAATGAAGGATTAGATGATGTTACTAGTGTACTAAAGCACAGGTGAAAAGTCTGGCAAAGACCATCGAAAGTAAAGGAATGATGTGGAGTAGTGTTTCCCAACTCCAGTCCTCAAGAATCACCAACCATGCATGTTTTCAGGATTTCCTTAGTATTGCACAAGGGATAATTTAATCACCTGCACTGGTGATAATTCCAACACCAGTGCAATGCTAAGGAAATTCTAAAAACATGCACTGTTGGTGATTCTTGAGGACTGGAGTTCGGGAACAATGCTCTAGATGGTCTCTTCTAGGGTTCATGAATACTAAACCAACAACACCTGTATCCCTGGACAATTCCAATAGAATAACTGATTTCTTCCTCTAGAACAGGGGTCCCCAACCTGTGACTCTTGTACCAGTGATGTGTGGCTCATGGCTGTCTTTCAGCTTGCTGCATAGATACCAGGTCAGGCAAACAGCTGTGAAGAGCAGGTCTCCAGATGGTGACTTTTGCGAGTAACCCATGCAGTAGAACAGATCTGAGTGTGGGTAAGGTAGGAACCCTGGATTTTAGTACACCGTCTCAGTGTGATATTTTGGAAAGGTTTGGCTGTCATTTTATCGGTAATGGTGGCTTTGGGCTTTGTTACTGAGAGGGTGCCGGAGATGGTTGTGGCTCATGACCGTCTTTCAGAGCTAAATGAACGGAGCTAAGGACGGAAAGGTTGGGGACCTCTGCTTTAGGACAAGCAATTCATCCATCGGTGCAGCTTCTACCAAATTCAACCAAATAAGTCATTTCTACACACTCCATTCAGAAATTATGTTTTATTGACATGTTGTTAATCATATTTTTATTAATTTTATGTATTGTTTAACTTTTACACTCAGGTTGTTGGTGGAAAAATGACAGAGACTGGACGTCTTGGTGCCTTCATCACCAAAGTAAAGAAGGGAAGCCTGGCGGATGTTGTAGGCCATTTAAGAGCAGGTATTCAGCTTTGGGCTTGTTCATTCCCTTGGTGTGAATTGCCTTTTTATGGTTTACTATAAGACACTTAAAATTCACATTGAAAATAACTTTCCTTTCTTCTGGCGGGGGTCTTGAATGGCTGTAGAATATATTAACATTTACATGCTCCAATGTCCTAAGTAATACTAGGGAAATCCAGAAAATATGCATTGTTGGTGGCTCGTGGGGACTGCTTTTGGGGAGCACTAACCTAGACAATTTTTCAAAGATCTAATGGTTTACTTATATTTCTGCAGCTTTCTTTATCTTTCTTTTTATTTCTACAATATTGTCAGGTTAGGATCAATGTTTGCAGAGAAGACCAAAAAGTGATTTAGCATACATGTAATTAAAGCAGACCTTTCATCTTTATGGATCTTTTAATGATCATCTTCGATCTGAGATGGTATTATTTTTCATTTGCTCTGACTAGCTTCTTCATTAGGCAATTTTAATGCAATACTGTGGAGGCATTCTAGCGAAAAAATGCTGTACCTCAATCATAGATGGTGTATGTGTGTGTAATATATATATTACAGTAAATATACACACATAAGTATTCTTGTAATCCAAATATTATCATCCTCTACCATGTCTCAGTTACAAATTGTAGATGATGGTGCAATAATAGGGGTCCCCATGGGACATTAGATTGCACAAATATAAATATATATCAATAGGTAACAAATTAGTCTTGCTAGCTGCTGGAGCCGTGGTTAATATTGCTGAGTAAAGGGGTTTTGTTTGCTGGGTCAGCACTTACCTTGTGGTGTATATTTCTTCCAGGATGTGGTCAGCAATACAGACAGCTCTCTATACCTTACATTATCAGTGTTTAGTCCTCCAACACATAAACAATCTGTTAAAAATAAAGAAAAATCTATGATTAGAATTTTATGATAAAATTTTAATTGAACACAATCCATTTTTTTAGGCTTGATCTTCTATACCTCAGTGAACTCTCTCTGTTCCTGGTACAGAGTTATTATTTTAAAGACTTAAGGCCCTATAAGACAGGAACACTTTTTTTAACAATAGAGATTGATGAGCAAATAGTTATCAGGTCATAATTGTATGTACAAGCTCATTATTACACAAGCAAATGTTTGCTTGAAAGAGCGCTAGCCGACAAGCGATCATTTTTAAGCAAGTTGAAAGATCTGGTTTCATGAGAATCGAACGATATTACGATTGCTAACAGTTATTACTCACTGTGACTAGCACCCTGTATCGAACGATATTATGATTTTCCGCTTGATTTTTGCCCTATCTAATAAGGGCTTTAAAGGGTTTTTCCCAGGAGCAAAGGTCATTTTAAAGTTCATTTTAATCAATAGATCTTGGAATGGTAATACATTATACAATTGGATGTGTTTAAAAATAATGTCCATGTGCTGAGATAATCATATATATGTGTCCCTGCTATGTACTGTAAAATGGCCATGTCAGACCGTGCACGGAACATGGTTCAATCCTTGGCAGGGGAAAATGTAAAAGAGTATACAGACATTACAGCTCAGGGTCATAGTTGATTTTTTTTTTGTAAGGTAAAACATTTCCCTGTCTGTTTTTTTTTTCAAAAATCGTTTTTTATTGGAATTTTTCAACAAGTTTTACAAAAAAAAAAAAATTGAAAATTGTATCATTAACTTGCATTATGTTTTAAAATTACTTACAAACCGTAAATGTAAACAAATCCCGAGCATCTAGAATCTAGATCATACAGTAAAAGTCACAACCAGCTGTCTCCCTACCTCATGTTAATGTATACAATACCCTACGCCGTTATTTCGAGTAAATATGATTCTATAGCTTCTACTGTATAGCTTTAAGCGTCCCAGGTTGCCCCTTATGTCTTCCAGTAAGTACCAGTTGGCATTCACAAAAGGTCTAATTACTTGCTCACTCTCTTCTGTGGTTAATATAGTTTCAATGAGCGACCTCCACCTTTCAATAAATTTATCCGTCCACTTGTCTTTGTTCCCCTCTGCTTCTCTTTTATCAATAGTTAGGGCCTTACATAAACCCTGTAATAGATCATTTTCAACCGGTAGTGAATGTGAAAGCTAATTTCATAGTATAAGTCTTTTTGCCAGCAAGGCAATTACATGGAATAGACCCGGCTGCACCCCCTTCTCTTCTGCAACCCTCAGTATAATGGAAAATCCAACATATAGGATCTAGATCCACCATAACACCGCATGACTCAGTAGTAAGCCTTCTTACTATCCTCCAAAAGTCCTGCGTTGCCGTGCAGTTCCATAAGCCATGTATCATGTCAGTTTTCTCAGTATCACACTTAGGGCATTTTAGGGATCTGTCTGGGCAAGATGCACTAAGGGGATGTTAAACCCACAGATTGCTCCATGCATTATGCAGAACTGGCTATCCCTCCATTGTTCGCTCAAGATGGATTTCCTGAGTCTTTCCCGACCATGGAGTATATTATCAATTGTGTTGTTATCTTAAAAATATCGAACCCATTGAGCAAAGCGTTTGTTCCCGAAGGTAACAACAATTCTCGAGTTTGATTGTATATGGAGGATATATTGATGTCTCCTATATCTCTATTTACTAGATTATCGAAGTCATTTATCTCTGCCTCTTTTGAGACATGTAACGTTTTTGCATTACGTGGAATTTCAACTGGCTATATTGTAATAGTTGTTATCAGTGTAAGTCATATGATTCTAGTACTTCCACGCCCGTCAACCACTTTTTGTCCAGTTGCTGGATCAGGTCTCACATCTTCGTCACCCCCTTCCTTCTCCACTCAGCAAACCAGCAAACAATGCGTTCTCTCACCCTAGAGTGAAGTCTATATGTGTCCAAGGATTTAGGTACTTTGACACCTTCCAAGATAGTTTACATGTTTTACTCACTGTCTTCCATGTCATGATTGTGTCCCTGAACACCAGAGAATTCTTAATGTCTACCATGATGGTCATCAAAGACACATGCAGGATCGAGGCTTTATCCCATGGTTTACACAATTCAGTCTCCAAGTCACAGTCTGAGTAGCGTGCAGTACCTTTTATCCAGTCATGTTGCTCAGAACAATGGGCCAGCCTTAGAATCTGACCATCAGTTTATACAGCCATGGCAGAAAGTGTTGGCACCTTTTAAATTGTTCCAAAAAATGAAGTATTTCTCCAGAAAATTAGACAATATTTCACACAAAACTCCAAAAATAGTCCCGGACAAAATTGTTGACACCCTCAATTTACCATATTTTTCAGACTATCAGATGCACCATTCTATAAAATGCTCTTAGGAAGAAGAGATTAGGGAAAAAAATAAAAGCAAAAAATGTGGATATGACACATTGTTGTGGGGGGTATCAGCTGCTGACACTGGTAATTTTACCCAATTCTGTACTAACACCCTTATCCTAGGCGCCTTCCTGATATATATGTCCCCCATTCTGGTATATATGCCTCATCCTGGTATATATGTTCCCCCTCCTGGTATATCTGCCCCTTATCATGATATATATTCCCCATCCTAGTATATATGTTCCCAATGCAGGTATATATGTTTCCCATCTTGGTGTATATGTCTTCCATTCTGGTACATACTGTATATCTCACATTCTGGTGTATGAGTTCCCCATTCTGGTTTATATGTATATATGTCCCTCATCCTGGTATTTACAATATGCCTCCCATCTTGGTATATATGTCCCTCATCTTGTAATATATGTTCATCATTTTTTTTATATATATGTGTCCCATCCTGGTATATATGTCCCTCATTATAGTACATATGTTCCCCATCCTGGACCAATCCTGGTGTACACATCCCTCAACCTGTATATATGTCCATCATCATGGGGCCATCTTGTTTTATATGTTTCCCAACGTGAGCCCCTCCTGGTATATATGCCTCCCCTTATGCCGAACACATAAAAAATAAGAGATTGAGCCATTGATAATAAATTACTGTGAAGATTTTTATTATCACTGACGCTGGCGCCAAGAGGTAGGCGAATTATGGACATGGGGAGCAGTGAAAATTTAAAGTCCATTTAATGGAGAAATGAACATTCACTGCTTCTGCCACAGTCGACTTCGTGAAGCGGCGACCTGCCTCCTGTGAGCCGGCTTCAATGCCAACACCCCAGTGAACTGGTACAGTTGGACTATAAGATGCACCCCCATTTTCCTCCCAAAGTTTGGGGGGGAAAGTGAGTCTTATAGTCTGAAAAATTGATAATATTTGGCTGCATATTCTTTGGTATAAATATCTGCAATCTTTTGCTTCCTAGAGCAATCAACAAGCTTCTTACACCTCTCAAGTGGAATTTTGGACCACTCTTTTGCAGACTGGTCCATTTCTCTAATATTTGAAAGATGCCCTCTCCCAACAGCAATTTTATTATCTCCCAACAGGTGTTCAATGAGATTTAGATCTGGGACTCATTGTTAGCCACTTCAGAACTCTCTCAATGCTTTGTTTCCATCCATGTCTAGTTGCTTCTTGAATTATATTTCGGGTAATTGTAATGTTGGAAGACCCGCGACCTCGGATGCAAACACAGCTTCCTGACACTGAGCACTATATTGCAACCCTAGATCCCTTTTTTATCTTTAGACTTTATGATGCCCTGCACACGTCAGGGCTCTCATTGCCAGAGACAGTAAAACAACCCCAAAAATCCTTGTATACCTCATTCCATTTTTGGTAAATAGAATGAATGCTTTACCAAAAAGCTCCATCTTGGTCTCATTTGTGCACAAAACATATTCCCAGAAGGATTTTGGCTTACTCACATACATTTAGTTAAATTGCAGTCTAGCTTATGTCTCTATGTTAGCAGTGGGGTCCTCCTAGATTTCCTGCCATAGCGTTTCATTTAGTTCACATGTCAACAGATAGTTTACGCTGACTCTGATGCACCCTGAGCCTGCAGGACAGCTTGATTTCTTCAGAACTTGATTGGAGCTGCTTATCCACCATCTGGAGTATCATGCATTGTAACCTTTCATCTATTTTTCTCTGCCGTATTCTTTCAGGGATATTAACTACAATGCCATGGATTTTTAACAATCTTGATTATGTTGCACACCATAAACAAGGAACATTAAGATCTCTGGAGATGTGCTTATAGCTATGAGATTGTTGATATTTTCAATTTTGGTTCTTAGGCCCTCAGACAGTTCTCTTCTCCTGTTTCTGTTCTCCATGCTTAGTGTGACACACACACACAATTCAAAGATTGATGTCATGATTTCTCTGCACAGTTCATTTAGCGCACAATGAGAGTGACTGTCTGTTGCGACTATAAAATCAGGGCATTCTGAACTGTCAGTTTGGTGAGTGATAGTTCAGTCATCCAATCAGGTACTGGGGCATACTGAGCTGTCAGTGAGTTAAAGGGACTCTGTCAGGTCATTTTTTCAGTATGATACTAATGTTACCCTTGAATAGTCCTCGGGTAGGCCTTTCAGAATATGTAAAAATCATTAATGTACCCTGTATAAGACTCTTCACACCCTGCAGGGAGCCGCTGCATTAGTCCTGTCTATTATATTCACAGACAATTAGTCCTGCTGTGTTAAACTGTTCATTTAAATATTCACGCCTTCTCAGGAGCCCTCTCCTCCCTCCTCCTTTTGCTCTTACTGTTAGGTTTCAGTTTCTATTACGAGCACCTGATGAGGAGGAGGGAGAGCTTGCAGACACACACGTTTCCATGATCTAGATAAGCTATCTACTCCATTTGTTTCTTTAAGCAGGAATCTGTGCTGTGCTGTGAGAGATTCTGTGTTTATTTGACCTTTTGTTTTGCTGCAAAGAGAGCAAAGAAGGTACAGCCCCCTCCTCTACTGATCTGCTGGGCAGTAATGTGGTGTGAATATGTGACATGAATATTCATCTTATGGGGAGTGGACAGCAGATAACTAAGTGGATCATTCACTGTGTTTGACAGACGGAATGATTCTCTTTTTTTGCAATTTACAGAGGATAGGAGAGAAATATGAATAATAAAAATACATCAATGGAGTGAGCTTAGAGGGAGGAATTAGAAAATGATAGCAAATTACATATGTATTTTTGACCTGACAGATTCCCTTTAAATTACAGTGCAGTCATCCAGTCTAGTTCTGGGAGGTGCCGGTTGCTCACGTGTTCCATGTTTCCAGTGATTCCTCTGCCACTTAGCTGAGCAGTTTTTCCAGAATTCTGTTTAAGTGGTGCTGTTGGCCTGCATTACTGGCTTGTTCTGATTATTGCCACTTTGTCAGCACATTCAGCACTGCCAGGGAAATAGATAAAGTGTGATTGTCTTCTATCATATTCTAAATATTCTAATTCAGATTTAGATGAGTTGTTAACTATTAATGCCCACATTTTTCCTGTTGAAATAAATTTTCAAGACTTTTTTACATTCTCTATTAAAGGTGATGAAGTCCTAGAATGGAATGGGAAGCCGCTGCCAGGGGCCACAAATGAAGATGTTTACAATATAATTTTACAATCAAAATCAGAACCACAAGTGGAGATCATTGTGTCACGGCCTATTGGGTATGGTAATATTTTCTTTTGATTTCTTCTATTCATTTATACAGACAATAAAATACGGTAGATCTTTTTTATCTTTTTTTTAAATTAGTATTTTTTTTTTCTGCCATTTTATGAGCCTGAGAGCATAAATGTAAGAAAATATACTATAAAAGACCAGTAAGAACAATTCAAAATTGTGTTAATGAGTTGTATATTAGTTACCATATTTTTTTAATATTATAGAGTGGCATGTAAAGGTTTCGGCACCCCTGGTTAAAATCACTGTTTTTGTGAACAGTTAAGCAAGTTGAAGATTACCATAAATGATAACTAAAAAGCATAAAATTAAAGATGACACATTTCCTTTACATTTTAGGCAAAAAAAGGAAAAAAAAAAAAATATATATATATAGATATCTGTATATATATATATATATACAGGGTGGGCCATTTATATGGATGCACCTAAATTAAATGGTGCACATTCTGTACATCTTATATTTTCACAGCATAGACAATTGCCTTCAGATGAGTGATGAGGCAAACTTTTTTGTGAATGGTGAAGTTAACAAACAAAACCCCCGCTATTGGTCTGACACTAACCCACAGTGGATAGATCCTTCCAAGACTGTTGGACCACAAAAATTGATGGTATGGTGTGGTATATGGGGTACAAAGATAGTGGGGCCATTCTTCATCAGTGGAAACCTCAATGTCACTGGATATCTGAATCATGTAACAATTTCATATATCCAGTGGCATTGAGATTTCCATTGATGAAGAATGGCCCCACTATCTTTATACTCCATATACCACACCATACCATCAATTTTTGTGTTCCAACAGTCTTGGAGGGATCTTTCCACTGTGGGTTAGTGTCAGACCAATAGTGGTGGTTTTGATTGTTATCTTCACCATTCACAAAAACGTTTGCCTCATCACTCATCTGAAGACAATTGTCTATGCTGTGAAGATACGAGATGTGCAGGATCTGACACAGCGGATCCTGGAAGCCTGTGCTAGCATTTCTTCTGCGATGTTGCTATCAGTGTGTCAAGAGTGGGAAAAGAGGGTTGTATTGACAATCCAACACAATGGGCAGCACTTTGAACACATTTTATAAGTGATCATAAACTTGTAAATAACTCATGAAAGAATAGATTTCCGTTAAAACCAAGCACACCATTGTTTTTCTTATGAAATTCTCAATAAGTTTGATGTGTCACATGACCCTCTGTCCATTGAAAAAATAAAATTGGATCCAAAATGGCCAACTTTAAAATGGCCACCATGGTCATGACTCATCTGGAAAAGTTTTTTCCCTCCCATATACTAATGTGCCACAAACAGGAAGTTGATATCACCAATCATTCCCATTTTATTTAGGTGCATCCATATAAATGGCGCACCCTGTATATATAGATATATAGATATATAGATATCATCTATATATATATTAGTGCATCTCAATGAATTAGAATATCATAAAAAATCTATGTAATATTACCATGTTTCAGGGCGTTTCTGGGAGCCCTGAAACATGTTGACTATTATATCAATATTTAATTCACTCTTTGATGTTGCATGGAATACGGCAGCACGGTTTGTAACCCCTCAGCCTCCCTACTTTAATTTTCTGAAATTACGACCTTTGGGTTTTCATTGGCTGTAAGCCATAATCATTAACATTAACAAAAAAATCACTTGAAATAGATCACTCTTTTTGTAATGACTCTATATAATATATGCGTTAAAATTAACCAAAACAAAAAATAGTTGATGCAAAGGTTTGGGCAACCTACATGGTTAGTTCCTAGTAGCGCCCTCTTTTGCAAGTATCTCAGTTTGTAAATGCTTTTTGTAGCCAACCAAGAGTTTTGCAATTCTTGTTTGAGAGGTTTCCGTCCATTCTTCCTGTGAAAGGTCTTCCAGTTTTGTGAGATTCCTGGGTTGTCTTGTATGCATTGCTTCTTTGCGCTTTAACCACAGGTTTTCAATGATGTTAAGATCAAGGGACTGTGAGGGCCATTGTAAAGCCTTCAGCTTGTGCCTTTTGAGTTAATCTGTTGTGGATTTTGATGTGAGTTTAGAATCATATCCATTTGTAGAAGCCAGCTTCTTATTATCTTCAGCTTTTTTACAGATTGTATTATTTTTGCGTCAAGAATTTGTTGAAATTTGATTAAATTAATTCTTCCCTCTTCTTGTGAAATGTTCCCCGTGCCATTGGCTGCAACACAACCTTAAAGCATGACTGATCCACCCCCAGGCATAATGGTTCACAAGATGTTCTTTTCCTGAAATTTTGTGCCCTCTTTTCTCCACACATTCCTTTGATCATTGGCATTAAAGAGTTCTGTATTAACCTCATTGGTCCACAGGCCTTGATTCCAAAATGCATCAGGCTTGTTTAGATTTTCTTTCACATACTTCTGATACTGAGTTTTATGGTGACAACGCAGGAGAAGTTTTCTTCTGATGACTCTTCCATGACATCCATATTTGTACAGACGTCTCTGAACAGTAGAACAATGTACCACATCTCCAGAGTCTGCTAAGTCTTCCTGAAGATCTTTTGCAGTCAAGCGGAGGCTCTGATTTGCCTCTCTAGCAATTCAACTAGCAGCACTCACTAAAATTCTGCTTGGTCTCCAGAACTATCCACTGCCATTGTTCTTGTTAACTGCTATTTCTTAATTACATTTCAGACTTAGGTTTGATGCTAGTCACTAGTAATAGCTAGGGTATGACACAGATACTACTGTACTTACAGGTAGTATAGACAGCAGGGAAATCGGGTAATTTGGAGCCAGGTTCCAGGACAGCTCGTAGTATTCAGGGAGTAGACACAAAACATATTCATGCAACGGTCCAGGGTCGGGTTCCCAGGAGAGCACGAAAAGCATTCAGAGTCAAGTGAGGCATATTCAAGTCACAGTCCAGAAGTCACAAGAGATCACAACAAGTGCAGGGAGCAGACAAAAGGAAAATCAGCAACAGTCCAGGGACCAAAAGATCAGAGCAAGACAGACATACAGCAGGCCAAACACTACTTGAAATAGAATATATGATTGACAGGGTTCTAGTAAAGTAGCAGAGCAATCACAGGGAAGATGGATCACCTGAGCAATCCATCACCTCTCAGAACTAGAATGGAAGCCTGTGCTGTCAATAAACTACTGACAACTCAGCACTCCCAAATACAGCAGTACCTCTTATTGCGTCTGACATGCACTGCACGGAGGAATCGGGACATGAGGAAAGGGCAACTTTAAAATGCTTTGCTATCTTCTATAGCCTTCTTCTTCTTTGTGGGCCTCCATCATTTCATTTTCAGAGTGTTAGCTGCTTGGAGGAACCCATGGCTGCTGGTTTTTGGCATAAGGTTAGAAGAGGCTGGGTTTTTATAAAACTGGGAAATTTGCTTCACCTGGACTTTCCTAATGATGATGGTGAACAAGCCATAACCCTGACAGGCTAATTAAGGTCTGAAACCTTGGTCAAAGTTATCTGATCACACAATTCTCCAAGGGTGTCCAAGGTTTTGCATCGACCCGTTTTTTTTTTGTAATTTTTAAAATGTTAAGGATGAAAATATTTTTTTTGCCTAAAATACAAAGGAAATGTGCAATCTTTAACATTATGCCTTTTAGAGATCATTTCATCTTCAGCTTGCATAACTGTTCACAATCACGGTAATTCTCAATCAAAAGGGAGGAATCTGGGCACTAGAGGGCTTGATTCAATTTTAGGCAACTCCCTGCAGTCAGGTGTTGCACAAGTCAGAACAGAGCTTTAGTCAAATATTCAGAAGAGGAGACGGCACTCACCATTAATAGAAGGTTTCTTTAATCCATTACTTTACTAGAAATTGTAGGTTACATACGTTTAAGTGGTGGGGAGGGAGGTGCGGGGAGGACGACGGGCGCACATTTCGCCTGGTTAGGCTTCCACGGGCCCAATCGGGACCCGTGGAAGCCTAACCAGGTGAAACGTGATCCCGTCGTCCTCCCCGCACCTCCCTCCCCACCCCTTAAACGTATGTAACCTACAATTTCTAACAAAGTAATGGATTAAAGAAACCTACTTTTAATGGTGAGTGCCGTCTCCTCTTCTGAATATTTAATCCCGGTAATTCTGATCAGCGGCAACACACTTTTGCATGCCACTGGAATTGCAGAGTAATTGTCTGTCCCTTATATTGTAATAAAACTGGGATGGAGTCCAAATGTGACTGCCTTGATTCTTGGGATAAAGGGTCTTTTACAGTGTGACATCTGGAAGCCTCTCCAAACTGAACAAGTCTGACTTGGGCTGGTCTCAATAAATGTAAGAGGCTTAGAAAAATATATATGTATGGTTCACCTCTTTTAGGCTAGGGTCACACATGGCCATCAGTTTTTTTTAGGCTGCTTTTTGACCCTCCTGTGCAGCTCTGCGTTTTTGGGACTTTGCCATTTTTCCATAAGCAATGCTCTAAAACACGGATCCGTTTTCCCATAGGGCACCATGCGTTTTTACTGCACCCAAAAACGTGGCTTGCAACGTTTTTGGGTAAAAAATGTTCCTATCAATGTTTTTGGGTGCAGAAAAAAACGGATAGTGTTTTTTTTTAACATATAATCCATTTTTTACATCAGGTTTTGGACTTAGAACATAAAAGTGGAAAAACTGATGCCATGAACGGATCCAGGGCTGATGTGTGACCCTAGCCTTACTTTACTTTATTCTTAACTTTATTTTTAAAAACTGATCTATATGGTCAAATACAATACAAAACAATGAATATTTACTTACTGAATTCTCTCCATGTCTGTCCAAGCAATAATGTTGACTTTTTGAATGGTTGGTTTTTAAGAATTGCATAAAAGGTTAGACAATCCCCTTAGTCACGATATAACAATAAATTCTTATAACAATCGTTTTCGGTGTGTAAATTAGACTTTTGACATACCAAATTGTATTTTTTACAAATGTTAATTGTAAAATTGCACTAAGATTCAGACTGAAGTCATAATTTCTTCATTCATTTTCAGGCCCCTGAAATGCAACTTGCAGCCTGATCCAAGCTTGTGATTATTCTCTTACCGGGATGTGTCTCTGCCAGTAATATATGGTAGACAACCACAGCACTTAGTATGTAAAGAAAGTGATTTTATTGGAAGGTCAGCATTGTTATCCATTTAGCATGAGACGGGCAATGTTTTATTCCATCCTGGATCTTGGTCATGGGCAGGGTCTCCGTGCGGATAAGTATCTGCTGCTGTCTCCATGTTGGCGTTCTCATGATACATGGATACCAATGCTGACCTCCTAATAAAATAGTTTTCTTTATTGGAATACTAAGAGCCGTGGTTATCTACTTTATGCTTACTGCAGAAAACCACATTGCTCCACAGCACAGCCCTGGGTGCTGGCCACATAACCTTGCCTGTCTGTTAGTACGAGAGGCTGGAGGCAGGCTCTGTGTATTTCCAGGGTGCATATTTTTTAATGATTCTAAAACCCCCGTCACACATAACGACGGTTTTGTGACGCAACAGCGACTTCGCTAGCAACCTCGCTATGTTATACATGTAGCAGCGACCGGGCCCCTGCTGTGAGATCGCCAATCGTGTCAAAATGGCCTGGACCATTTTTTGATCGTCGGGTTCCCGCTGGACAGCATGCATCGGTGTGTTTGACGCCTTAACAACGACCTCATTGGTGACTTAGAACTCAGCCACGTAGGCGTCTGAGTCGTCAGACTATCTGCTGTGTGACAAGGTCCCAACGACCACTGAGGTTGTGATACGGGTCGCCGTATCGTTGCTGTGTCGTTGAGTAGATCTGACTGTTTGACATCTCACCAGCGACCACGGTTTGACGTTCCAGCGATCCTTACCAGGTCGTATCATTGTCGGGACCGCTGGAACATCGCCAAGTTTGATGGGACCCTTATTCTTTATTTACCTTTTTTGTTTATAGCCTTTTTTCTCTGCCCTCCATAAAACTTAATACTTTATCCAATCTCCACCTCATATCTGTCTACTGGTGGGTTTACACGTCCCGATATCGGCATCCAACTCCGACCAAAAGTCATGTGGTTCGTGCATTGGACCCGATATCGTACGTGCGTTGTATGGTATAAATGTCCAATACAATGCACGAACGATGTCAAACCGATGTCCAACGGCCCGATATTGGATGGAGGTTGGAGCGAGATCGTGCTGTGTGACAGCCCAACTACGATATGGAGTTCAACTTCCCCTATCCTCTCCATGTTATATGGTCGTTCCTGGGTCGGCCATACAAGGGGGGCGTAGACATCGTAGAGACGTTGCATGCCCATATCGCGCTGTGTAACATCTCCTATGCGATCTTGGAATTCTGCCCAGAAAAAGCGCGCTCCCGCGCCGTTGGATCTAATATCAGAACAATATCGCTACGTGTAAACCCACCATACAAATGTCTCTCTTTAAAGAGGTTTTTCCACGAACAAAGGTAATTTTAAAGTTGATTTTCATCAATGTTTCTTGGAATAATAATAATTTCCACATTTGGATGTGTTTAAAAAAATTGATCCTGTGCTGAAATATATACTAGTGCACATCTCAATTAATTAGAATATTATCAAAAATCAATATAATATTGCCATGTTTCAGGTCGTATCTGGGAACCCTGAAACACGTTGACTAATAAATCAATATTATATTCACCCTTTAATGTTTGATGGAATCCACAATGCGGTTTTTAACCCTTCATCCTTCCTACTTAAATTTTCTGAGATAATGACCCTTGGCTTTTCATTGGCTGTAAGCCATAATCATCAACATTAAAATAAATGAACACTTGAAATAGATCAGTCTGTTGTTAATAACTCTATATAATATATGCGTTTCACTTTATTTATTAAACAATCCAAAAAAGGAAAAAGCAGCACCAAATAGATGTCAAGTGAACCTTTATTGCCAATGGCGTGCCGACGTTTCGGACTGGAGGTCCTTTCTCAAGCCACTTTATTTATTGCTATGTATATTTATTTACTGCTATGTACTGTGTAATGGCCATGACTGAACATGATTTCATCCTAGGCCGGGAAGTACACAAAAAGGGTATACAGCCATCACAGCACAGGATCACAGCGGATTCTTTTTTTTGAGGTAAAACATTTACCTGCGTGTATTCATAAATGTTTTATCACAAGAAAAGAATTATTGGCAATCCTGTGCTGTAATATCTGTATACTTTCTTTTACTTCTTCTCCTGTCTATGAGCTGTGTGTGGTATGGTCAGACCATGTCCCTGTATAGTCAGACACAGACATTACACAGTACATAGCAGGGGCACATATATAAGACTATCTCTGCACAGGAGATGTGGTATGATCAGACCATGTCCCTGTGCGGTCAGACACAGCCATTACACAGTACATAGCAGGGGCACATATATAAGATTATCTCAGCACAGGATATGTGCTATGGCCAGACCATGTCCCCTGTCCCTGTCCAGTCAGACACATCCATTACACAGTACATAGCAGGGATACATAGATAAGATTATCTCAGCACAGGAGATGTGGTATGATCAGATCGAGTCCTTGTACAGTCAGATACAGACATTACACAGTAAGTAGCAGGGACACATATACAAGATTATCTCAGCATAGGAGATGTGGTATGATCAGATCATGTCCTTGTACAGTCAGACACATACATTACACAGTAAGTAGCAGGGACACATATACAAGATTATCTCAGCCCAGGAGATGTGGTATGTTCAGACCATGGCCCTGTGTGGTCAGACACATTCATTACAAAGTACATAGCAGGGACACATACAGTTAGGGCCAGAAATATTTGGACAGTGACACAAGTTTTGTTATTTTAGCTGTTTACAAAAACATGTTCAGAAATACAATTATATATATAATATGGGCTGAAAGTGCACACTTCCAGCTGCAATATGAGAGTTTCCACATCCAAATCGGAGAAAGGGTTTAGGAATCATAGCTCTGTAATGCATAGCCTCCTCTTTTTCAAGGGACCAAAAGTAATTGGACAATGGACTCTAAGGGCTGCAATTAACTCTGAAGGCGTCTCCCTCGTTAACCTGTAATCAATGAAGTAGTTAAAAGGTCAGGGGTGGATTCCAGGTGTGTGGTTTTGCATTTGGAAGCTGTTGCTGTGACCAGACAACATGCGGTCAAAGGAACTCTCAATTGAGGTGAAGCAGAACATCCTGAGGCTGAAAAAAAAGAAAAAATCCATCAGAGAGATAGCAGACATGCTTGGAGTAGCAAAATCAACAGTTGGGTACATTCTGAGAAAAAAGGAATTGACTGATGAGCTTGGGAACGCTAAAAGGCCTGGGCGTCCACGGATGACAACAGTGGTGGATGATCGCCGCATACTTTATTTGGTGAAGAAGAACCCGTTCACAACATCAACTGAAGTCCAGAACACTCTCAGTGAAGTAGCTGTATCTGTCTCTAAGTCAACAGTAAAGAGAAGACTCCATGACAGTAAATACAAAGGGTTCACATCTAGATGCAAACCATTCATCAATTCCAAAAATAGACAGGCCAGAGTTAAATTTGCTGAAAAACACCTCAAGAAGCCAGCTCAGTTCTGGAAAAGTATTCTATGGACAGATGAGACAAAGATCAACCTGTAGCAGAATGATGGGAAGAAAAAAGTTTGGAGAAGAAAGGGAACGGCACATGATCCAAGGCACACCACATCCTCTGTAAAACATGGTGGAGGCAACGTGATGGCATGGGCATGCATGGCTTTCAATGGCACTGGGTGTTTATTGATGACATAACTGCAGACAAGAGTAGCCGGATGAATTCTGAAGTGTACCGGGATATACTTTCAGCCCAGATTCAGCCAAATGCTGCAAAGTTGATTGGACGGCGCTTCATAGTACAGATGGACAATGACCCCAAGCATACAGCCAAAGCTACCCAGGAGTTCATGAGTGCAAAAAAGTGGAACATTCTGCAATGGCCAAGTCAATCACCAGATCTTAACCTAATTGAGCATGCATTTCACTTGCTGAAATCCAGACTTAAGACGGAAAGACCCACAAACAAGCAAGACCTGAAGGCTGCGGCTGTAAAGGCCTGGCAAAGCATTAAGAAGGAGGAAACCCAGCGTTTGGTGATGTCCATGGGTTCCAGACTTAAGGCAGTGATTGCCTCAAAAGGATTCGCCACAAAATATTGAAAATAAAAATATTTTGTTTGGGTTATGTTTATTTGTCCAATTACTTTTGACCTCCTAAAATGTGGAGTGTTTGTAAAGAAATGTGTACAATTCCTACATTTTCTATCAGATATTTTTGTTCAACCGTTCAAATTTAACGTTACAATCTGCACTTGAATTCTGTTGTAGAGGTTTCATTTCAAATCCAATGTGGTGGCATGCAGAGCCCAACTCGCGAAAATTGTGTCACTGTCCAAATATTTCTGGCCCTAACTGTATATAAGATTATCTCAGCATAGGAACATTTTTTTAAACAAATCCGATTGTGGAGATCATTATAATTCCAAGATCCATTTATTAAAATTAACTTCAAAATGAACTATGTTTAAGGAAAAACCCCTTTAATGAAGACTCTACCTCGGCCCAGGGAGGGTGAGGAAAGCACAGTTTCTATTTAAACAAACTTCAGTCAGGGACAGTGCTACTCTGAAATTAGAAAACCCTTTAAAGTTTCTTTATCATGGACTTAATATGGATCTTTGCTGTATTGAGCCATTTTAGTGCTCCTAATGAGTTTGGGTCCCTATTTTACCACCATCTTCTTGATTTGTGATGGTAAATGTTAGTTTTTTTTCTTTTAGATTACATAGAGATCAAGCAACAGGACATTTGTATGATGCTTTATTTGGCATAATAAGAATTTTCTTTCCTAGCGTTCTCCCAAATACGGCATGTCTTTTGTATTTGTTGCCTCCAGTGCTCTTCTATGGTAGTAATATTCTCTTTTTTTTCTCATCACTTTTCCTTATTTACTTCAGTGACATTCCAAGGATCCCTGAAAGCTCCCATCCTCCATTAGAATCTAGTAGGTGTACCTTTATTATTAGTGTTAAAGTTAATGTACAGTTGAAAGGCTTTTTTGTGTTTGGATGCTCCACCAGGAGCTTAGCAAATCATATGTTTTATATTCCGAGGACAGTGACTACACGTCCTGAATGAGATGCCTGCCCGAGTACTTTGTCTATCTTTCAGAAGGCAGTTATTGAAAGCTGTTATAATGACAGTGCCCCAAACTTTGACAACTACACTGCTTCTATGAGTACTTGCCTCAATGCCATCGTAAATGCAAGGCACAATGACCCAACTAATACCAACATGAATCCTTTGTGTTAAATGTAATCAACCTCCATCTTTGTCTTGTCCTTGGGCTCCCAATAGACTAACCACAATCCTCCCAGTACTAACAGCAGTCCTTCTGAAGAGTGACCCATGGCACAGTTTATTGACCTACTCACCTGACTATGTAGCCTGTAAAGTGCAGTCACTTACACGTAATCAGCCACTAGAGGGCGCTCCCTCATACAATTCCTGCATTCTTCCCTGTACACATTGTAGGTAGCCTCAGGTTTAGTTCACCACTCCACATCTACTTCTGTTAGTGTCCCATTAATTTAATTGGGAAAATGAGCCTATAGTGCATACATCAGGCTTTTCTGCTTGTTTTTTAACGTTAATTTTTTTCTTACATTTTTCAAGCGTTACATACGAGAGATTTTTCCTGGTTTTTATGTCAGCTTTTGGTGTAGTTTTTTTGTGAGTTTGTGCCATAGAAATATAACATGTAAAGAAAAAACAACAACAGCTTGTAGTGCGCCTGTACACATGGGGCTGTTAACGGGCGGTTCTTTTGCGTTTAAACTCACCTGGTCTGGTTGTAAACCACAGCCCGTAGATAAGCTTATTAATATGAAGCAGCGGAATCCTCCGGTTCCGTCCTCGTGCTTCCTACGAGGTCTTCTCCGGGGAAACACTAGTGCCGGGCGGCGTCACGTGTCTAGTAAAGGGGCCGATCCAGCTGACTTCTTCTCAGGTCCTCTCCCTCCTCTGCAGCTCACTCATAGAAATATGACAAGAACATACCGTATTGAAAAAAAGATAAAAACTGCATCAAGAACTGGTTTTCATTAAAGATTTTCCAAAAACAATCCACATCAGAAAAACTCTGCGTAAACATAATTTTAGAGCGTCAGCACTGTATTCTCTGCCACAGAAGGATATGGGTTTCCTTTGACAGCCCCTATGTATCTTCATTAAGAGCAATAACAATGTGTGAGCTAAAGTGAGTGGACCCACTGAGGTTCAGGTTCTGTGGGCTCAGCTTGACTTTGGATAAAGTTCTGTTCTGAACCCAAACTTGACCTGAACCTCATTGGAAGTGACTGATTGGACAATTCAGCTCTCCGCCCATACACAGCCAGCCATACATAAAGCACTCCCGGGGGAGGGAGGGCGGGGTTGTGTCATTTTTGGTTTTTTTGTACACTCTACATCCAATAACGCTGATCTTCCCCCAGTGTGAGCCGTTCAATCACTACAAGCAGCTTATACTGGGCCAAGCACCGAGTGCTCCAGTGATTCCACACTATTTCCAGCTTAATATGTACATTCTTGTTTATTCTTCTAAGGCTGCTTTCACACTGGTGTTTTTGCCAAAATGCGGCAGATTGACCGCATTTTTTTTCACGGCCGCAACTGCCACAGCCGCACCTGCCGCACCTTACCGCAAGCTCCATAGACAATGCATGGGGCTTGCCGCAAGTGTGCCGCAAGTGCGTTTCTTTGTGTGGATCCGCCGGATCCGGGCAAAAACGCCTATGTGAAGGGGGCCTTACTGTGTATTTACAAAGGCACAGACGGGTTATATTTAATGCCAGCATAAGTCAATGCATCTCTAGTATCCTATTTTCAGGAGCTTATTAATATTAATGGTTACGTGCAGTTGTGTTTTATTATGCCAGTCATTTAATGCACTTTTTGTTCAAGGTTCTAGTTCCTTTGAATCTCAGAAGATGGATAGGCCTTCAATTTCTGTTATATCTCCAACTAGTCCTGGAGCTCTTAAAGATGCACCTCAGGTCTTGCCAGGACAGCTGTCTGTAAGTATTTCATAGAATGTTCCATAGGATATCATATTTAATTTCAATACTATGGAATCCTTTAAAATAATGTGAGATTATGGCAGGAAAACAGCAACCTCTTAAAAGCTCTTGCTAAAATCAGATTCGGGACAGTCTGTTATCCTCATGGAGCTCTGCAGACCAGTGTGAATACACCTGTTATGTTCAAACTCCACCTCTGCTCCATTTATTGTCTATAGAAAGCTGAGTACAGCGCTCATCTGTTTCTATCAATCCCATAGACAATGCATGGAGTGGAGACAGAGAATACACATCCCCACCCCATTCAAGTCTAGGCTTTACTAAATTCGGGACTGCGGGTGGTCCCAGCGATCAGACCCCCAGCAAATCAAATTGATAGTTTTTAGAAAACCCCTCTGCTGAACTTTGCAGCTTTTGGGTACAAGTGACTGTGGTTGCAAATGACAGTCCCATACCAATGATTGATGTGTGTGTACACTGTGCATAGGCATAAAGCTGGCGAGCAGTGTTTTTTTCTGCAGCATTTTTCCTGCCAGTAGATGCTAGGTCGGCACAGAACCTTAGGCATCTCAGCATGGGACTATAAATGTAACTTAGCAAAATTATGTGGACATATTTATGGCCGCAGAACCTTTAACAAAGGATTTACTTATAATCCATAAATTCAAATAAATAATTTCATTAAATTTCATTGTATTAAAGACATGTGCAATTAAATTTACCTACTGAAGGAGCTCAGTCCTTAATAACTCAACTCGAGTTCCAACAGATGTCCATAAATCCATTATTTAACATCACCTCTGTCAACATCATGAGTGACAATCCATCAAACAGCTCCATTAACTGAAAAATAAAAATGTCGTGGGTCTAAAAAAATGGACAAACTAAGTTTTTCACCATTTTATCGCACGTGGAAGAAATAGTGGCATTTAAAGCTATACCTTGTCATACAAAAAAATAAGTCATGTGGATTTTGGCATTATAAAGCCATATTCTGACCCATTACAACCATTTTGTAGAAGAGCTCTGTGCCCAGTGTAAACTAGCACTGTTTATATTATTACGATACTGGTATTATGCTGATAATAATTGTATTTCATTTGCTTTAGGTAAAATTATTGTATGATAAAGTAGAACATCATCTAATAGTCACTGTACTACAAGCAATAGATCTCCCACCGAGGCCAGATGGGCGTCCCCGGAATCCCTATGTAAAAATGTATTTTCTTCCGGATAGAAGGTAAAGTGGTGCAACAGATAATTCTGCTCAATGATATATTTCTTATATATTTTTTTTGTTGCATGTTTAATATGTTATTATATTCTGGAGAAGACCTTTATGAATACAAAACTGTTATCTCAGAAATTTAAAGGGATTGTCTGCTTTTACCAATTTTTTTCTTATCAGCTCCATTAGTCATGATAAAACCCTGTTTTGTAGTCCCCCTCCCAGGGTTTAGCGCTGAGTCTCTGTCTGTGCTCCCCGTGCCCATTGTTGATGTGACGATAGCGTTGCAGACAATAACAGAGCTCAGTAGTTGTGTTGATTTAGGCCGGTTTCACACCACAGTTGTGGTGTGTCAAGTTGTCTGGGTTTTTTCAGGAAACAGCGGACAGAACCTGATAGCCGCGCATAGAACAGAACCGGAGAGCAAATATGCCCTCCGGTCCTGTCTTCTGCCGGAATCGGCATATTGCAGGGTTCAGGAGCTATCCCTGCTGAAATGACAGCCCCGGACCTGTTCACACTATGGTGTGAAACTGGCCTTAGACGGCACAAGCTGCTCACAGCCACAGCGCTCATTAATTCACTGGTGTGCTGGTAAAAAGATACCAGTGCTGCAGAAACTCAGTGCAGGACCTGGGAAGGGTAATTAAAGCAACAGCCACAGACACTCAGTGCCGGACCTAGAGAGGGTAGGTAAACCAGCAGCCACAGCGACTCAGTGCTGGACCTTGGAAAGGTAAGAAACAGCAACCACAGAGACTCAGTGCTAGACCTGGGACGGGTAGGAAAAGAAGCAGCCACATAGACTCAGTGCAGGACCTGGGAAGGGTAATTAAAGCAACAGCCACAAACACTCAGTGCCGGACCTAGAGAGGGTAGGTAAACCAGCAGCCACAGCGACTCAGTGCTGGACCTTGAAAGGTAAGAAACAGCAACCACAGAGACTCAGTGCTAGACCTGGGACGGGTAGGAAAAGAAGCAGCCACATAGACTCAGTGCTGGACCTGGGACGGGTAGGAAAAGAAGCAGCCACATAGACTCAGTGCTGGACCTGGGAAGGGTAAGAAAGACAGAATTTGTTTTTTTACTACGAACAAAGCTTGTAGGATAACACATTTCTCAAAGGAGACAAAAAGGCAATAGTCATAAATGAAGAGGCTCAACAGTAAACTTCATGTTGCAATCCTATGAATAGCCACTAGATGGCAGAAAATAACTATACTCTATCTTTCGACAGCGATAAAAGTAAGCGGAGGACCAAAACAGTGAAGAAAAGCTCCGAACCAAAATGGAACCAAACATTTGTTTACTCCCATGTGCATCGGAAAAATTTTAGGGAGCGAATGTTAGAAATAACTGTATGGGATCAGCCAAGAGTGCAAGAAGAGGAAAGTGAATTCCTTGGAGAGGTATTCCTTTCAGTTCATTAAAGAATAAGGCTAATTGTAATGTGTAGAATAAGGAAATGGCCAACGTATCTGTGTGACGCTGGTTTCAGTTTTGTGTATGTTTACTGCCATGTTCTCACAATGTAAAAGCTGTGTTTTTGTGCAGAAAATTCCATTGCCTTTTAACATTTGTGATTTAACTGGATATGATTTCATGAAAACTTATGGCCGCTATGTCTTTAAAGATAGCCAACAAAGCACAGCTCCGCACTATGTGCACACATACTTTTTCAAGGAATTTTTGTATTTGATATTGAGCAGAAACTCTACAAATCCTTCCCAAAAACCTAGACGCCCCTAAAAGATAGCCTATATATGTTTTTTTTTCACTTCGAAACTTCTATGGGGATCCACTAGAATCACAATGGCATTTTTAAGTCAGGATGACATTCGCATATGGCATAGATGTGAGAACATCGGATACGATATGGTAAAGACTCTCGGCACAGACTTTGTTGTGATCATGACCTGAGTGTAATCTACTGTGATCCAATCCTGTGATCAGATCACAGGTGTAGAGAGAGTAACATATGAGAAAGGCTTATGTATGGAAGCCGATATGTGTCATAATATACATGATGTATGAAACTGAATTGAAGAAATGAAAATAAAGCATTAAAAAGAAAGAAAAAATTTGTGTGAGTGCTACTATCTTCTGAAGAAGGTGTGGAGAGGAGGGAGAGATGAATCTCCCCATCTCCTCCATTGCCAGTCTCAGCGTATATTGCACTGCTCTAGGATGACATCCAATGCAATGTTTCACTTGCACCCATAGATTTGTATGGGTGTGAGCGATCCGAGATTCGTTGACAATCACAGCATGCTGCCATGTTTTCCTCAGTCCGATTAGGGCTGAGAAAAAAAATTGCAGATCCAAGTTGCATCATTCCCTAACATTGGGCCGAGTGCATTGTGAGAGTTTCTCCTACTGCACTCATACAAGTCATATGCTCAAATGCAGAGGGCTCTAGGGCTTTACTGCAGAATTGTAATATTTTTGCACAAAAAATAGATAAAGCATTACAAAAAGCTGCATCAAATTCACACCAGAATGCATCAAAGAAAGGAAAACGCATATCAAAAGCAACAAAACCACAATGAACAGTTCAGACTGCTAATCTGAATGTTAGCACGAAATCCTGCGGAAAACATGTAGCTAAAGAATGTAGCATTTCCCCATATGTGAACATGGTCCAACACTGAAAGATCAGACTTTACCTTGATACAAGAAACATGCAGCTGGTAGATTTCTAATGATGGGATTTAAAATTCTGTACAATTTACAGTCATAAACTTCACTCTGTCAATCATTCAAGGGCTTACCCACCTAATTTGTGGTGATAGAGCAGCACGTTTGTCAGTCCACCAGTGTAACATTTATTATCAATGCCTGATCAGTAAAGGTTATGGGGTGCCTATGTGACGTTCGGAGTGGTGGAGTTTTTGGAGAGTCATTTAACACTTCATTTGTCGTATATATGTCTGATTTACGCACCCCAAGATTTCCCACATCAGACACTGCAGGGTGAATGTGTTCTGGAAGTCAGCAGACATTACTGCTACAGCTGTGGCATCATGGAAAAAAATTATATTCATACAGTCATACATCAGAAACCTAAATCAATACAATCCAATTAGAATATATAAGCAATCAATGATCTGAAACATTGCTGGAAGTTATTATTAAGTGCCCTGATATAAAAGACTGAGCCCTTATGGTTTTAATGATGCAATGATTGAATGAGTAGAGTTAGTTACTATAGCCAAATAGTTATCTTATATGAATAAGAACATCCGTATGTTTTTTCTGAATTAGATTTTTTCATGGGTTTAATTTCTGGATTGGATTAGACTGTGTCTGGACAATGTCTATTAGCATACAGACATCATTTTGAAACATCAGTGATTTATTCCATTATTGCTCCTTTATGATTTGATCATTCAGTATCTTTAGCTTTTACTAACTTTGTCTTTACAGCAGGTGAAATAAGTATTGAACAAGTTACTGATTTTCTAAGTAAATATATTTCTAAAGATGTTATTGACATGAATTTCTCATCAGATGTTGTTGGTAACAACCCATCCAATTCACACCGGTAAAGATATCAAACCATAGATATCCATAAATTAACCCCTTTCTTGACCAATGACTTTTATGTATATTTACATATATATATATATATATATATATATATATATATAAAATATACATCATTGGTCGTGTTCCTGACTCTGAAGTGCTGAGCCCGCAAAGCAGCCCACCGGGGGATTTACCTGTACCCCTGAGGGCCAGTCCGAGCTTGATCATCAAAGTAGTTTATGCAGGGAAACAAGGAGCCTGTAAAAGCCAAACAGTGCAACATTTTTAATATAACACTATCACAAAAATGATCTTTAGCTACTAATACATGAATTTAACTTAAATCCCTTAAAGCTTAACTGTCGTTGAAATTGTTTTCATACATCAATAGTACCCAATAGCACCTTTAATATATATATATCTTATCAGATAAATTTGCTTCTTTCTCTGCCAGAATTAATCAGTCATTATTCAAATTCTCAATTCTGAGGTAAAATCTCTATTCAGTGAAGACTTTCCTATTACTGAGACTCACCAGAGGTAGAGATATGGATTTACCACATGCACTACCGATCAAATACAAAAATCCTGGTAGTTTTGAAGGTTTATTGGCCTACGTGTTTCATAGCTGTCTTACTACTTCTTCAGGGCACACATCATTACATTACTGCTCAGAAGCTCCCATATTTAAACTGGATACAGAAGCGCGAACTCAAAACAGGGAGCGTGAAATTCACACATAAATACCTAATTAACACGTAGGCAACTGACAACGTACATGTACAATGTACATATACATTCACATGTCAGTTAAACTATGCAGATAGGAATTTGATGGTTAACTGACATGAGAATGTATATGTACCTTTACTATGGCAACATGACCATTATCACTTGTCTACGTGTTAAGGCCCCGTTACATGGGGCAACATCTCTGGCAACATCGCCGGCAACTGAGGGGCGTGGTCAAGTTGCGGCAACATCGCTGGTGAGTTGCCCCGTGTAACAGGGTGATTTCAACGGCGATAGTTGCTTCAGCAACATCGCCAGATTTCAGGACAATGTCCTGAAACCTGGCGATGTTGCTCAGTTGATCTGCCTGAATCACCCTGTGTTCACCACAATAGCGATGCTGCAAGCAACGTCCCCCATTGACTGCCATGTTAAGGATTGCTGCCAGGGTAGAATTTAACCCTGTCAGCGATAGTTGCTTTCAACATCGCGTCAGTTGCCGGCGATGTTGAAACGTGTGACATTACCATTAGGGTCCTTTCATATCAGCGTTTTTCGCTGAATGCGTCAGATCCGGCAGATTTACCGCATTGCCTTATCTGCCACCTAACAACCAACTTGCAGTACCCTTGCAGCAAGCCCCCATTCATTCTCTATAGAGCTTGCAGCGGACGCAGCAAGTTCGGTTTTGCCACGATCCAATAAATCCGGTAGTTGCAACCAGGTTAGCTGCGTTTTTTTTGTGCGCTGCAAGTGCCGCAAGTGTTGAATTACAACCACACTTGCCGCACCTGCCGCAAGCCCCATAGAGAATGAATGGTGGCTTGCCGCAGGGGTACCGCAAGTCCGCCGTTAGGCAGCAGATCTGGCAGATGCAGTAAATCTGCCGAATCTGCCGCATTCAGTGAAAAATGCTGATGTGAAACGACCCTTAATTAGGTGTTTATGTTTGAATTTCACACTCTGTTTTGAGTTCGCGCGTCTATATCTGGTTTAAATATGGGAGCTTCTGTGCAGTAATGTTATAATGTGTGCCTGAAGTAGTAGTGAGACAACTACAAAACGCGTAGGCCAATACACCTTCAAAAATACCTGGGTTATTGTATTTGATCGGCAGCACATGTGGTAAATCCATATCTCTACCTCTGGTAAATTTCTGTACTTAAAAAGAACACATGCAGCAGCCAGTGAGCATACGTGTCTAGTGGTTGTGACTCTCACAACCTGATGAGGGGAGTATAACCATTTGCACGGCATCTAAATATATGTGACAGAAGACCCTATTTGCGATCTCCTTCCCTTGCACCATTACTGAGAGAGGATATGATCGTTGTTACTAATGAAATTATATGATGATGAGAGGAGGGAGGAGTTAGTGGCTAGGGACGATCTAAAGGCAGAGGGAGGAGCCATATACAGAGGCAGGAACTATATGCAGAAGGAGGAGCTAGAGGTATACAGTCATGGCCAAAAGTATTGACACCCCTGCAATTCTGTCAGATAATACTCAGTTTCTTCCTGAAAATGATTGCAATCACAAATTCTTTGGTATTATTATCTTCATTTAATTTGTCTTCAATGAAAAAAACACAAAAAGAATTGTCCTAAAGCCAAATTGGATAAAATTCCACACCAATCATAAAAAAGGGGGTGGACAAAAGTATTGGCACCCTTAGAAAAATCATGTGATACTTCTCTAATTTGTGTAATTAACAGCACCTGTAACTTACCTGTGGCACCTAACAGGTGTTGGCAATAACTAAATCACACTTGCAGCCAGTTGACATGGATTAAAGTTGACTCAACCGCTGTCCTGTGTCCTTGTGTGTACCACATTGAGCATGGAGAAAAGAAAGAAGACCAAAGAACTGTCTGAGGACTTGAGAAGCCAAATTGTGAGGAAGTATGAGCAATCTCAAGGCTACAAGTCCATCTCCAAAGACCTGAATGTTCCTGTGTCTACCGTGCGCAGTGTCATCAAGAAGTTTAAAGCCCATGGCACTGTGGCTAACCTCCCTAGATGTGGACGGAAAAGAAAAATTGACAAGAGATTTCAATGCAAGATTGTGCGGATGGTGGATAAAGAACCTCAACTAACATCCAAACAAGTTCAAGCTGCCCTGCAGTCTGAGGGTACAACAGTGTCAACCCGTACTATCCGTCGGCGTCTGAATGAAAAGGGACTGTATGGTAGGAGACCCAGGAAGACCCCACTTCTTACCCCGAGACATAAAAAAGCCAGGCTGGAGTTTGCCAAAACTTACCAGAGAAAGCCTAAAACGTTTTGGAAGAATGTTCTCTGGTCAGATGAGACAAAAGTAGAGCTTTTTGGGCAAAGGCATCAACTTTGAGTTTACAGGAGAAACAAAAGAGGCATTCAAAGAAAGAACACGGTCCCTACAGTCAAACATGTTGGAGGTTCCCTGATGCCTTGGAGTTGCTTTGCTGCCTCTGGCACTGGACTGATTGAACGTGTGCATGGCATTATGAAGTTTGAAGACTACCAATAAATTTTGCAGCATAATGTAGGGCCCAGTGTGAGAAAGCTGGGTCTCCCTCAGAGGTCATGGCTCTTCCAGCAGGACAATGACCCAAAACACACTTCAAAAAGCACTAGAAAATGGTTTGAGAGAAAGCACTGGAGACTTCTAAGGTGGTCAGCAATGAGTCCAGACCTGAATCCCATAGAACACCTGTGGAGAGATCTAAAAATGTCAGTTTGGAGAAGGCACCCTTCAAATGTCAGGGACCTGGAGCAGTTTGCCAAAGAAGAATGGTCTAAAATTCTAGCAGAGCATTGTAAGAAACTCAATGATGGTTACCTGAAGCGGTTGATAGCAGTTATTTTGGCTAAAGGTTGTGCAACTAAGTATTAGGCTGAGGGTGCCAATACTTTTGTCCGACCCATTTTTGGAGTTTTGTGTGAAATGATCAATATTTTGCTTTTTGCTTCATTCTCTTTTGTGTTTTTCATTGAAGACAAATTAAATGAAGATAATAATACCAAAGAATTTGTGTTTGCAATCATTTTCAGGAAGAAAGTGACTATTATCTGACAGAATTGCAGGGGTGTCAATACTTTTGGCCATGACTGTAGGTAGGGGCTGGATAAAGAGTGAGGAGTTATATGCAGAAGGAGGATATAGAGGCATAGGGAGGAGCTAGATGTAGGGTTAGGAGCTATATGCAGAGCGCCATTCCTATTTTCATAGAATCTCCTCATTAAAGGGATCCTGTCAACTCCAAAACACCTCATAAGCTACCAAAACATGTCCTTGCAGAATCCTATCATCAATCTCACACTTATTTTGTCTCCTAAAAGCATCCTGTGAAAGTGCATAAAAACATTTTAATACTTACTCATTAGTGATTATAATTAGCAGGGGCTATATTCTTTAGTCACCAGAGCATATTGTTTTGCAGCCTCGAGGATCCACCCTCTCTCTGTCTGTGCTGCTGTGATGTGCAGCTGAAGGCAGGACTAATGATTTGCATTGTGTGAGTGATAGAGAGGGGGGAGGGTAAAGCTTGCGCAAGCAAAGCAGCACAGAGAGAGAGGGTGGATCTTGGAGCCTTCTAAAAAACATGCTCTGGTGACTAAAGAATATAGCCCCTGCTAATTATAATCACTAATGTGTAAGTATTAAAACGATTTTATGCACTTTCACAGGATGCTTTTAGGAGACAATAGGAGTGTGAGATTAGTGATGGGATGCTGCAGGGACATGTTTTGCTAGCTTAGGAGGCATTTTGGTGGTGACAGGATCCCTTTAACAACTGGAATCTCAGTAATGGGGAAGTCTTCACTGAATACACATTTTACCTGAGAATTGAGAATTTGGATAATGACTGATTAGTGAAGCTAATTTATCCAATAAGACATATAACAATGTTGCTTTTTTATGTGTCTTATTGATTTGCTAAATAAAAATTAAAATGATGGCTCACTTTAAGTATTGCTCAAATTTTCATATTTTTATGACATTATATATTAGTGACTTGGGGCCACGTCACACACACAGATATCTGTGCAGATATTGTTCGCAGATCTCTGGTTGCAGTAAAATCATGGACAGATTGTCCCATTTTGTAGCTGTGTACAAATGGAACAATGAGTCCATGATTTCACTGCAACCAGAGATCTGCGAACAATATCTGCACAGATATCTGTGTGTGTGACGTGGCCCTTAAATACATACTGTCTGTATGCTTCCATCAAAAGTAACGTGACTCCATTACCAGATGTTACGTAGATTGCTCAGATTGAGGTCTTCTACACTGTTGATCACTCTTGAACCCGGCAGGCTTTTTGGATTCTCACAATGTACCTTTCCTCTCAGATTCTCATAGAACTAGAGACTGCACTATTAGATGATGAACCTCACTGGTATAAACTGCAAACACACGATGAGTCTTCACTACCTCTGCCTCAGCCATCACCTTTCATGCCAAGGAGACATGTACATGGAGAAAGTTCTAGCAAAAAATTACAAAGTAAGTACCTTGTGCGTCAGTGTCATGTCTGCTTATCAGTGTGTGCATACCCCTCTGTGCTCCATGAAATGACCACCTATGGTTTGCTGTTGTACAGGATCTCAGCGAATCATTGATAGTGACTTCTCAGATTTTGATGTTGATGATGGTATTGGAGTTGTGCCTCCAGGTGCGTTGGTAAAAGGCATGGTCCCATCTTCTCTTTGCTTTCTGCTTTGTTTTCACTAATCCAGATTCCAGTAGGATGTTCATTTTGGAGATTCAGTGTATTGTGGAGACTATTCTAATGAATAAAGAACATCATTTGATTAACCTTTTCTGTAACCAACCACACACTTGAAATCATTTCCAAGGCTTTCATTTCTGATTAATCTGGTAAATCATGGGGCTATTAAACAATTTACTTCACAATGCTCTGAGCTAATAAATGCAACATTGTTTCTAGAGCGTGAACACCATGACATCAATTAATGTTCAAGATGCGTAGATGCGTCCTATTTGTTTGATTCGTTCTGCTTGTTGGATTACCTGGTCTATAGTTCTCATGAAACCGCTGCTGCACGAAGTGTTAACAGTGCATGATGCATGGCTGCCAATTAGGATACATACTCAAGATGTTATCACAGCACCATACTAATGCTTACAACTATGGCTTTCAAACCTATCCAAAAACTCTCTAAGGGTACTCGAAGCAGAATGGTATATATATAGAGGAGGAAAGATTACATCTAATTTATAGCTTTATAAAAATCTGTTAAGGTATCGTACATAAAAATTCCATGGTACCAGCCAATGAAATGGCATTATCCACAGGCTTTGTCCATGTCATAAAATTGCTTAGTAAATATAGCATTGCTTACCCTTTATACATTTAGATACTAGGAAGTTATATAGGCACTTTATATTAAATTAAAATCTATGGACACCTTTGCATGTTTTTAATATGTTGTATGTGTTGTGATATAACAAATTTCTGCAATAGGTTTCATACAAATGTTTATCCATTTTTATTCCGCAACTTGTATGTATTACACTAGCATGTAAACAAGTGCAACTGCACTTTAAGCGAGCTCAGGTACATGTGAACATTGAGCTCATATATTTTTAACGGCATTATTGCTTCACGGAGTATACTTAAAAATTACAATTAAAATTGAGGTACTTAGGCTCCCACCATTCAACCAAACTGTGAACTACCTGCCAGATGACCTCATTAAATGGGACCCTATGGCAACAGGCCTATCTTTGTGGGCCTTAGCCTATAAAGTTAAAGGGCAGATAAGATTCAATCCTAAATAATTTCTTCCCGCCCCATGACTTATTCTTACATCATAGAATTGGTACAGATGCTGACTCAAAAGATGTGTTAGGGTGGCTTCACACTGCGGCGTGATCCGGTCCGGGGCTGTCAGGGGTGAACCTGACAGCCCTGGACCGAAACAGCACACAAAACCAGAGGGCTAATATGCCCTCCGGTCCGGTGTGCATCCTGCCGCAGCTGCCGCTGCTGATTATTCAGGACCACAGCTTGTAGGGAGCTAGCCGCGGTCCTGAATTGTAACAGCGACGTGCCGCCGCCGGTATCCGGTTCCCATGTTAAGGGAGTGCCGGATTGCCGCGGAAGGATGCGGGGGCATCCAGGAGGATCCGGGAGAATCCAGGAGGATCCGGGAGACGCCAGTTAGGTGCAAATCTGACTCCCCGGACCCAAAAATGTTGCATGCATCGTTTTTGGATTCGGGAGGAAAATCCCACTTCTTACGGATTCTTCAGGCGAGATGGCAGCCTGATGGCAGATAACTGCCATCCGACTCCATCCGGCCCCATATGATACTATGGGGCCAAAATCCGGTCCGGGGCTGTCACCCCTGACAGCCCCGGACCGGACCTGACTGCAGTGTGAAGCCAGCCTTAAACATTTGCCTTTAACACGAGCGACTGGAGTGAGCTCCATTCATTGCTGTTAACCAATAAATTCTCCTGTCAGTCACTGACTGCAGAATTTAAACCTTGTGATCCTGCTCAACATCTATTACTAATCCTCATTGGTCCCCCCAATCGGATCCCAGAAAGCTGATGAGTGACCTTCACAAGATGGTGCTGTTGTGAAGACCATCCTGTGGCTGGCCTTTATAGGAGAACATGGTTAGAATTGTATACTAAAGTATTTACAAGTTCAAGTCCTCTATGGGGACTAAAAAAAAGGAAAAAAAAGTTTTTATAAATATTTAAAATGCTAAAAATTTATATTACCCCTTTTTCCCGAGATAAGAGTGGAGAAATTCAAACATATTTGTTATTGCCACATCCATAAAATTCTAATCTATCAAAATTATAAAATTATTTAACCTGTATGAAAAAAGTCATAATGATAAATAGTCTAAATGTGCAATGCAATGGTAAGTGATCAAAGCTGTCATGTGGCTCCAATCACAGAGAGAAAAATGACAGATCTCGTTAAATGGCGACACATACCAAATTCTTTTTTCTGTCAAAGTACTGAGTTTCCTTAAGCCACTAGCGAACAAAGTTATACATGTTTTGTATCACCATTATCATATTGACTCGAAGAGTTATAATGCCATGTTAATTTACTGCACATTAAACGCCGTAAAAATAAAACCTACAAAACGAATGTTTTTTCTTTTTCACCATTGCACTTCACTTGGAACTTGTTTCCAATTCTCAGTACATAATATGGTACAGTTCATGGTGTTAATCAAAACAGTTCATACCGCAAAACATAAGCCGTTGTAGGACTTTGTCGACAGAAAAGTTAAAAAGTTCTGGATTTTTGAAGACAGGGAGGAATATATAAAAGTGCAAACACAAAACTTGACTACTTCTTTAAAGGGAACCAACCACCTAAAAATCGCTATCTAAGCTATAAATATCTGTCCCTGGAGCCTAAAATTACTATTCTAACCATCCCTGACTGACTAAATCTAACTAACTAGAGGCACACTAAATCACTTTTTATACTTACCAAATTCTTGTTGGCTGGGCGTTCCTTCAGGCTCTTTGTCAGCGAGGCAGGTCTCCTCGCTGCTGTCCATCTTCTTTCCAGGGCGGCATCTTCTTCCCAGGATTCAAATTACCCACCCATCGCGTCCTCGCAATGAGCGGGTCACGTGCTGCAGGCCCCGCGTCACTTCCTCCCGCCACGTCACTGGTACGGCACTGGCACTGGCACAGATGCATGCTGAAGCCGGCCTGGGAGCGTCATAGCCCAGCGACGCGGCGGGCGGAAGTGACGTGGGTTCCTGCAGCACGTGACCCGCTCATTGCGAGTACGCAATGGGAAGGTAATTTGAATCCTGGGAAGAAGATGGACAGCAGCGAGGAGACCTGCCTCGCTGACAAAGAGCCTGGAAGAACGCCCATCTGACAAGAATTTGGTAAGTATAAAAAGTGATTTAGTGTGCCTCTAGTTAGATAGATTTAGTCAGTTAGGGATGGTTAGAATAGTCATTTTAGGCTTCAGGGACAGATATTTATAGCTTAGATAGCGATTTTGAGCTGGTTGGTTCCCTTTAAGTGGTTAAAAACGCTCAAGAAAAGATGGGAGGAGTGCCAAAGATGGAGAGACGGAGGAAGGAGCTCGGTTTGTGGCTCCGAAATGCATAGGATAATAAAAGCACAAGTTGTTACAGACATCTCCGTGTCCTGGTTCCTTCTTTCCTGGAGCAGTAGCGCGGACACAGAGGCACTTCGTCCAAGGAAATCAAAGATGGAGACAGTCACTTTCCCCAAAATACATGATATATATCTACAGGTGTAGCCTGCTGTGCCTACATTGTTCAGGTGCACTAAGTTTGGTACAAGACACTACAAGCTGCCCGATTATCTTCAGTCTGAATCTTGACATTCGGTTCCCTGTCACCGAAGTCAGACACAAGCCCGTCTATCTCTCCTCTTGAGTGTTCATGAAAGCTCAAATGGAAATCAAGTCACATAGAATCAGCAAAGACTCGAGCGTAGCTGACCATTCAGAGACAGCTGGAGGCTGGACCCACACGGATTTGGCTGCCAGGATAATATTAAATGGGGCTTGTAATGTATTCTAATACATGCAAATTGTTTAATGATTCTTAAAGAAAAAACAAGTGCATAAATAATACATACATTGGATAAAACATTCAAAGATGTCCATAGCTTTCAAGAATAAATATGTCAAATGATGATCTATCACAATGGGGGAACTTGACCAGTTTTAGGAGGTTAAACATGTGCACAAATCCCAACTATATATCAAGTTGTACTAATCTCCAGAGCAGGGAAGTTCTCAAAAAATGTACTAGCCTAGGATAGGTTGTTAATTATATGGATCCTGTCAGGTCCCATGACTGTCCCTAAATGCTGAGCAATAATAGAGGTATGGGAGCAGATTCCTTTATTATTCTGATAAGGTGTTGGATGCAGCTTACTAGCACTGAAGGCTTTAAAGACTAAAGATTTACCTTGCACTGCTGCACATGCGAATGTTTACTTTGCAAAAAGTCGTCTAATGGTCCCTTTACACGCGTCCACAGCAAGGTAGAAACCGGCAGGCATCGGACACAATTGTGCATGTTGCCTTGAAAAGACTACGATGTGGCTGCATGTAATTCAGGACTTTCCTTCCTTCAGGGAAGACACAGGAAGGAAAGTCCTGAATTACACATAGCCACATCGTGTCTTTTCAAGGCAACAGGCACAATTGTGTCCGATGCCTGCTGGTTTCTACCTTCCTGTGGCCGCGTGTAAAGGGACCATTAGAGAAAATGTAATAGATGCCTACAAGTATGTCAAGGGCTGTCACACTGTAGAGGGATCAGCTTTATTCTCATTTGCACAAGGAAAGACCAGAAGCAATGGGATGAAATTTAATGGGAGGAGACACAGATTACCATATTTTTTGGACTCTAAAACGCATTAAACCATAAGACGCACCCAGATTTTAAAGGAGAACAATAGGGAAAATAAAAAATTAACAAAAAATGTGGTTATAATGCACTGGGGGATCTTCTGCTGACACTTATGGGGATAATGTCCCCATCCTGGGCCCCTTCCAGGTAATATATGTCCCTCATCCTGGATATCGCCCCATTCTGAGATATAGCCAGCCATCATGGTATATAATCCCCATCCAGTGTATAGTCCCCCATCCTGGATATGGCCCCATTCTGGGATATAGACCCCCCCCATCCTGGTATATAATCCTTAGCCTAGATGTGGCCCCCATCATGGTATATAGCCCCCCCATTCTGGAGATATAGCCCCCATTCTGGGATATAGTCCCGCATCCTGGCATATAATCCCTGTCCTGCATATAGCCCCCATCCTCGATATGGCCCCCATTCTGGGATATATCCCCTCGTTCTTCATGTAATCCCTATCCTGCATATAGCCCCCCATCCTGCATATGGTGCCCAATCTGGGATTTAGCCCCCCATTCTGGTATGTAATCCCCATCTTGGATATGGTCTTCCATCATGGTATAGCCCTCCATCCTGGGTATGGCCCCCATCCTTGTATATATATAATCCCCATCCTGTATATAGCCCCCCATTTTGGATATGGCCCCCATTCAGGGATATAGCCCCCCATCCTGGTATATAATCCCCATCCTGGATATGGCCTCCCCATCATGGTATATAGCCCCTCATCCTGGATATGGCCCCTTATCCTGGGATATAGCCCCCGCATCCGGGGACATTGCCCCATCCATCCTGGATATGGCCCCCCCATCATGATACATGGCTCCCCATCCTGGATATTGCCCCTCCTCCATTTCAGATATAGCCCCCATCCATTTTAGATATAGCCCCTATCCATCTTAGATAGAGTCCCCCTTCCTGGAATATAGCCCCCTACATCTCAGATATAGCCCCCTTCCTGGGGTATAGTCCCCCTCCATCTTCAATATAGTCCCCCATGCTGCTGCACACACAAAAATAAAAACATGGTAACTTACCTCTCCAGTGGTCTCCTCCGTCTCTCCCTACTTGCTGCACTTTGTGTCCTGAGTCCTCCTGTGTCCCTGCGCCATCCGATCATGTGATTGGCACTCAATGTCATCACATGCTGGATGCCCCGGGGACACAGGAGGACTCAGGAAGCAAAGTACGACAAGCAGAGAGAGATGGATGGGAGTGCTGGAGAGGTAAATTACAATGTCTATTATTTTTGTGTGCAGAAATGGGGGGTATACACTTGGACTAATATAATATGAGCTGCTCTCCTGTCCACCTTTCAGCGCTGGCTTCTGCACTGAGAGGTGATGGACAATGGGATGCAGTGTATATTAAATTGCCTAATGAGCGGGGGCCTTCCACTGCCTCTGCAGCCAACGCCAGCTTCTTCCCAGTCCGCTCTAGAGCTGCTGCTCCCCCTTCAGCACAGCTGTTCAGACGCACAGTCTGTATATTCACAGACTATAAGACACACCGCCACTTTCCCCAAAAAGTTTGGGAAAAAGTGCATTGTATAGTTTGAAAAATATAGTAGATGTTAGAAAATCTTTTTGACAGCGATGGCGATCAATGAGTGGAGCAGGCTGTCATGAGAGGTGGTTATTCCCCTTCAATGGAAGTCCTGAAACAGAGGCTGGAAAGACATCTATTTGGGATTATTTAGTGAACCCTGCTTTGAGCAGGTGGTTGGAGCAGATGAACCATGAGGTCCATTCCAACTCTACCTTTCTATGATTCGATGCAGGCTGTAATCACTCTAGTCCTGCCCCTTTTCCATATCCAATGCTGCAGGATAGCTCTAATTCCTCAAAGACTGCAGTGCTAGTAAGCTATGTCAAACTCCTTATCAAGCTGAAGAAATCTGCTCCCAAATTGCTATGACAGCAGATGAAGACAGTTGGAGGATCTCACTGGTTACTTTTAATAACATCATTACAGATTAACTAAGCAAAACTAGAACACAATAGATAAAATATATCATTATAATTATAGTAATCTCAATGCAAAAACATAGCTTATTGTAAAACTTCACATTTGCGTACACTATTGAGAGTTATGGTATTAAGTTTGAAAGCCGGTTTGGAAATAAATTATATTATTGCTGCTATTGTGTTTTGTATTTGCCTATTAAATGTGGTATAGTGATATACCAAGCATAAATATGGTATACATGTATGTTAAACATATAACCTGTACATAGGTCTATATGTTTGCAGAAAATTTAAAAGAAATTGTCATGAAATTACATATTGTCCAAAACAGAATAAATAAAAATAAATAGAGCACCAAGAAATTAGTGTTTTTCAATTTATTCTTTAATATAAAAAAAAATGTTTAACTATATTGAACACGGGTGACATTAACTATAGGCCGATACAAAAACAAGTTCTCACAATTTTCCTTTCAACTGGGATGTTAGGGGATAATGTTGTAAGAAGATCAATGCCCAATATATTCTGACATTCTGTTATATAGTTCTAGAGCACACATGCACAGAGACACAGGCACACACACAAACACACACATACATATACATGCACCCACAAAGACATACAGACTAAGGGCTCTTTCAACATATGTGCACAGAGCAGAATGCACGGATTGGAATGGATTGGCCGTGGCTCTACCAACCAGAGCATGAGAGCTTTATATGTTTCTATGAGGCTTTCACACTTGTTTCAGGAGACCTGTGACTAGTAGTCTGTTGCATTGTACTCTGTGTACAGAATGGCCGAAGGTCTCTCATGTGTAAAATGATTGCCTCATAGAAATATATAAAGCTGTTATGCTCTGGTCGGGAGATCCTCGGCCAGTCCATGCATTTTGGTCTGTGCAAAGACCATGTTGCACGATGTCTGAAAGTGCCCTAAGATATACATAGTGTGGGAGGATAAGCAGGCCTCTTTTTTCTGTACACTGTATTCAGTGGACTATTTCAGACTCGTGGAACACCAACTAAGCATTTACAAATTATTATTATTTATTTATATAGCACCATTAGATTCCAACGCGCTTTACATATGGAAGGGTAGATGAGAACAGGTACAATACAAATGGACCGTCAAGTCATACAGGTACGGGAGGGGAGAGGATAGAAAAATGTACATGTGTATATAATTAAAGGGAATCAACCAGCAGGTTTATGGTCTTTGAAGTAGAGGCAGTGCCATAATGGTGCTAGGCTGCTGATTAAACTGATACCTTAGCTGAAGATTCAGAGGCTTGATTGAAGAAAAATCCTGGTTCAGATCTTCAGAAATTATGTAATTTGTGTAGTGGCTTTGAGCATCAAATAGGGACTTTGTGGGTTGGGTCCTCTCAATTACTCTTCTTTCTGGTATTGTCTACTTTTCTGTAGTTATATATGTCGTGACCACTTTGTATCATTTTATTGACAACACTGTGGAGATGAATATGAGTGTCAGTTGCACATGCACAGATTGAATCTTTTTTTTGACCTGTGCATGTGCTGAAGTCGCTCATAGTCATCTCCACAGTGGCTTCAGTAAAACAGTGCCAGAGATCGCAGTACATGTATGCGCTGATTCCAGCGTTGTTTTATTGAAGACAACCTCACAATAGGAATGCGCTTGTGCTGCCAACAGCGGTAATGGCGGTGGATCGAAATTCAACTACACAAAAGGAGGCAAGGCGGAGGAATAATGATTAAGAGGACCCAACACACAAAGTTCCTCCTTGATGCTCAAGCCAATTATGTAATTTCTGAAGATTTGAAAAAGGATTGTTCTTCAATCAAGCCTCCAATTATTCATCTAAAGGTATCAGATTAATCAGCATTTCAGTGCCACTATGTCACTGCCTCTACTTTATAGCGCAAAAACCTGCCTGCTGGTTGGTTCCCTTTAAGAGATCACAACTACTTCTATTAAATGTCACAAATATATCTAAATTACATATTATGTAAATTTGTTTTGTCAGAAAGGATGAGAACATATAACAGAGCCAAAAGGCCTTTTAAATGGCCAATTCCCATCTCATCTTTTTATGGCTATTTGCACACATTCAGTATTTGCAACATAAAATTCTGCTGCAAATCATGATGTGTTGACAGGAAAAATGAAGCATAAATTAATGAATTGCCATGCTCTAGATTGAAATCTGCTGCAAGTATACAAGGAAAACATAGACAACGATGCATCAGACTCCAGGAATTTCTTTCACTATATTAATCGTAGGACATACTTTAGGTTTTCTGATTTAAGCCTTTTTAAAATGCATTAAAAGGGCAATGTGTGCACATACCCAGTTTGCAATGACTCTACAAAAGTGCTGACCTCTGGAGATGGGGCTACCAGAGTGGCTGTGAGTAGCTAAACTATATTGTTTCCATAACTCCCATAGGAAGAAAAACAACGTACTATGGGAGCTCCCAGCATTATTCTAAATGGGAGATATGAAAACAGTACAGATTAGCAGCTGTTGGCTGTTTCCGTATCCCTACCTCCAGCGATACACTTATGCCATAGGAATAACTCATTAAGGCTGCTTTCACATCAGCATTTTTGCTGACAGATTTACCGCATCTGCCGCATAATGGCCGACTTGCAGCAAGCCCCCATTCATTCTCTATGGGATTTACAGCAGGTGCGGCAAGTGCGGTTTTTGCCACTACACGGCAAATCCAGCACTTGCTGAAAGTAAAAAAATGTGGTTAGCTGCATTTTTTTGACTTGCCGCAACTGCCAGATTTGCCAGATCGTAGCAAAAAACGCACTTGTCGCACCTGCTGTAAATCCCATAGAGAATGAATGGGGGCTTGCCGTAAGTAGGCCTTTACGCGGCAGATGCGGTAAATCTGTCGGATCTGCTGCGAGTCAGCAAAAACGCTGATGTGAAAGCATCCTAAGACTAGCAGGAAAGTGTGAGTAAATTGTATAATGTTAAATATATAAAAGGCTATATTTATGATTTTGTTATATCTGCTCCTGGGAATGTACAGTTTTGGTCAATTGCTTATGCTACCATTTACCGTATTGATTTTGATCGTTCACTTAGAATGTTGGCTGACGATGCTTGATAAAATTCCAGTACAGTTTTGTACAAGAGGCATGCACATCAGTAATGTACTGCGATGATTCTGGAAAAAAAGGGTATGGACAACCTCTTAAAACTTGGATACCTAGAAATGGACTATAGTAATCATTCATGAAGCTATAGGGGTTGCATTACTCCTGGATGAACCTTGAAACAAGGGGAGTCCAAAGCCCTTCTTCATCACATCCTGTATACAGTATTACTCCAGTAACTTAGACTGGTATAATTTCAATTAGGTGAGACTACATAGCCCTAATTTAATAGAAACACCTTCCTTGCTTTCAGGTTGGGTCTTCTTCAACTCTAGGCACTGCTGAATCATACCAGAATCCTGGTAGGGGTCAAAGATATACTTAGACCCCACCTGGGAGCAAAAATCAGTAAATAAATGTAGACTTCTAGACAAGGTCTAAGTATATTGATTTTGAGGTCATGTATATGGGACGGGATTTACTTTAGGATCTTGACTAGGTAACAAATTAATTTGGTGCTTTGGTTAAAAGTCTGAATTCATTTTGTTGTGTGGTTCCCTGATTAATTTCCGAGTGTGATTTGGGGGTCTGAATTTTTATGCCACTTGAATTATTTTCAGTGCTCTAATCTGGAGTCTAGATGTATTACGTGGTCTAATATAGTGTCTGATTTTAATGTGGGGTCTTGTGTTGTCTGTATTTATTTTGAGGACTGGTCTTGAATGTTGATAAACTCTGTGACATTGTTATTTGTATTTTTTGGGGATGAGAATGCATTTTAAGGGCTCTACCGAGGTCTAGATTAGTTTAGGGTTTTACACTCCTAGTGTATACACAAATCTATACAGGGTAAGATTTTGTTTTTGTTGTAGCAGTTAAGGGGATGTCACACACGTCGATATCGCTGTCAATGTCGCTCATACGTCACGGATTTTCAGTCGCTCAAGCGACTTAAAAGTGACGCAGGGGCGACATTGAAGCGTGTGCCGATCGCAGGTTTCACTGCCAGACGTAAAACCTGTCGCTCATCGCTCAGTAGACCTTGTGCATCGCTGCGTGTGACACTAAACTCAGCAACATATTTTCTATTTTGACAACGTACAAGCGACTAAATAAAATCGCTCGCAAGATGGCGACATCACCGCATCGCTGGGTCATATTGACGCGTGTGACAGCTTACCTGCGATAATTCCACATCGCTCAGGCGATTAATAATTTGTGACGCATGAGCGATATCGCAGGCGACATTGACACGTGTGACAGGCCCTTTAGAGACAAGAGAGCATGCACACTCAACTTAGACAACAGGTTTTATAGTTTTGGAACCTGATTTTATCTCTTGCTGATTTACTTAATTACTGTAGACAATGGGTCCCTAACCTGTAGCTCAGGAGTCACATGTGTCTATCAGGTATTTGATGTGTACCTCGTGGCTGTTTTCTGGTTTAGTGCTTTAGCCCTAGATCTAGCAAATAGCTATGAAGAGAAGGTCTCAGGATGGTGCAGATCTGGATGGGTGTAATATGGGGACCCCTGGATCTTGGTATACTGCTTCAGTGTGATTTCTGGGGAAGAGCTTTGTCTGTAATTATACAATTAATGGTAGCTTTGGGTATCAGTACTGTGAGGGGAGCGAGTGCTGGAAGTCGCTCACAAACCTCTCTTATTGCTGAATGTTGCTCGCGACCCTCTTTCAGAGCTGAATGTGTCTTTCAAGGTCAGAAATGTTGGAGATATCTGTTGTAGACATTTGGTAAATGCATATTTTTATTGTGTATTGTGTATTTTTGGAGATCTATTTGCATGTCAAATACAAAATAGATGGTTGTAATAGTGATCTTACGTTCATCATTTGCAATCAAAGTTGATGCTTATATGATTATTACAATGTAGACACACAATCTAAATGATGTAGTTCCATTTAATTACATATTGTACTGCATCACTGTTTAAAGGATCAACTAAGTTTAAAGTACTTCCAGGTCTTGTTCACCAAGCTACCAGCTAAAACTAATTTTCCTTGCTGAAAATTTTTGTATTGTTAGGCTCAAGGTCTAATACTAGGCAAAGCCGATCTACAACATTAACAGTACCGGAACAGCAAAGAGTAACCCATCATCGTTCCCGTTCCGTATCTCCTCACCGTGTTGATGATCAGGGCAGGACCCGCTCACGTTTACCAAATGTGCCATTACAGAGGTATGTTTTGACTTGTCACCTTTAACAATGCATATTCAGAGATTTTGACATTATTGGTCTGCCCCTTGTGTAACTACACAGGAGCCTAGATGAAATTCATCAAATGAGACGATCACGCTCTCCAACAAGACACCATGATGCCTCCCGCAGTCCAGTTATTCATAGGTCCAGGAATTCGGACAGTCAGTATTTGTCAGATCAAGAAAAGTAAGTTGATGTGATGTAAAATTAAAACAGTGCTTTTACCGTGGTCCTTTCTAATGTGTGACATGTACTTGGTCTCTAGTAGAATATACAATGGCTGTTCAGAGACTACAGTGCTACAAGAGGATGAGAGCTGGTAGGAGGGTTTGTAAGATGGCACAGCTTAACTCAGCTGCACTGCACATCCCCCAAATTGACTCATGTAGGAGGTTAGATCAGGTTATTCCGAGAAACCTACTTTAATCTATGGTGAGGCGTCTTCTTTTTCTGTGTGGCTGCCTGCTTATGATTGGTCCGCATCATACAGGGTGAAAAAGTACACGCTGCTAGTAAAAACTTTCAGATAACACCCACCCAGTTGGACTTAAAAGTAAATTCATTAGGTAAAAAATGGTTTGATTAATAATATGTCCACAACAGAGAAGAACAACTAAATAATATTGCATTGTTTGTCCAGTTCAACATAACAAATTATGTGAAAAGTCCTCTTTAAATTATTTTCTAGTTGTTAGAACATCATAAGTCTCAATTGTCTACATTCTTTCTAAGGCCCTTTTCACATCAGAGTTTTTTTAAATCGCGGCAGATGCGGTGAAAAAAACGCATCTGCCGCGATTACCGCATACCGGCTGCACTTGCGGCATGGTTGCGGCACAGTTGCGGCAAGCCCCATACAATGTATAGGTGGGCTTGCGGTAGGTGCGTGATTTTTTCGCGGCCGCAAGTGCCGAAACCGCAACTGTACCGCACTTGCCGCACCTGCCGCAAGCCCCATAGACATTGCATGGGGCTTTTCGCAAGGGAACCGCAAGTGCGGCCGTTATGCGGTAATCGCGGCAGTTGCATTTTTTTCACTGCAACTGCCGCAATCAGCGCAAAACGCCGATGTGAAAGGGCCCTAAACAATATAATAGTATACTAGATGTAAATGTTGCAATAAGCATCTATTTCCATGCATACCTTTTTTTTTTCCAGTGAACTTCTTATGTTGCCAAGGGCAAAACGTGGACGAAGTGCTGAGTGCCTACATACTATCAGGTACCATACGTTCTGATGCATTTCTTACATTATATGAATTGACCACTTGACCTAGAAAGATTTATTTTAGATATATAATTTATCAGCAAGCAATAAGAAACCAATTCAGATTTCCATTCAAACATTTTATTTAATATTGTAGAGTAAATGATGAGTCCACAGCAGTATCTTAAGTCAGAATTAAAGGCTCCTGTAAAACTGACTATGAGCCCCTCTATGCTAATTGGTCCTTATGGATTCTCCCTGCCTGCTCAGAAAGAGACATATTGGGAAAGACCTATTAGCCACGTCGACCTGAGCAGGCAAAGAGAAGGCGGCAGGAACATGCCTCTTGGACTAATTACCTTGTTCCCGTTTGTGCTTTCACCTTGTCCTTTGCTGGTGTGTTTCAGAGTAATGAGGGTTGCAGTATCAGATCTGTGATACTCGTGGCATGGGCAGCATAATTTATGGCACAGGTTCCTTTTAACGTACATGATTCATGTTAACTAATTGGAGAAATACCTCAATTATTTCTTAAAGAAAACACTGAGGGAAGAAATTATAAATCTGAGTGCATTTGCCATCATCTAAAATATAGATTTTTGGTAATATACATGGTACAAACAATAACATTAAACTGATTGACACCAGCCAAATGGAGCAAGTAGAGAAATTCAAAATTTAGAATTTTACAATTATAGTAATTAATAGTATTTTCTACCAATAAAGTTTATAAAATATTGTTAAGATACTATGTGCCATAACATACTGATTGATAGAGGTTCATTCTTCAGTCACTAGAATAAACAGACCACCGATCAGGTAACGTACAAAAACCCTTGGTTCTGTTGATCTGTGTAATCCTTAGCTTTGGATCTCCAAAGGATCACTAAATTATGACATATAGTAACGATATGCTGAGACAATTAGGGGGAATCAAGATCAACTACCAAAGTAATGATGTATACTGCAGTGATCCGCATCTCGAGTCTTCAAGAGCCAACAACGGCCATGCTTTCAGGATTTCCTTGGATTTCCTTGGTATTGCACAGGGGATAATTAAATCACGATGATTCCAATATCTGTGCAATATTAATCAACTTCTTAAAACATTGCTGATGTTGGCTCTTGAGGACTGGAGTTTGGGACCACTGATCCTAAATCCATAACATTTAACAATCCAATTAATTAAGGTGTTTGTTATTATTCTGGCATAAAACACCTTGAAAAGTTGTAACATTTTTGCACAAATTAGAAGTTGCACAAAAATGTTGCCACTTGTTTAAGCCAGTCCTGGCAAGCTTTGCCTAAGTGGGTGGAGCATGAGATGGCACCTAGCCCCGCCTATCTAATTCATGAAAATGAATTGTCACCTGAAATGTACTCCAGTCTCTGGCACACGGTACTTATATGAAGAGGCTTTTTTATGAAATGGTGAGCGCTGCTTAATGAATTAGGCACATGTCATGCCTGCAGGCTCATTATTAGGACTGGCCCCATAATCTCCATTTATATAACAATACAGGTGGTTGTTTACTTTAAAAAGGTTGCTTGTGTTTTATTGTACAAGTCTTGGAAAAATGTATACTGGGTGACTGTGGATTATGAGAAATAGATTGCTCAGTTAAATACATATACATTGGTAAATACCGGGATTTTCTTATTTTTGGTGACAGTTCAGGCTGCATTCACACATCCATGTGAAATGTCCGAATACTGTCCAATATTTATCAAACAGCATTTGTATCCATTGGGATGAATTACTCTGTTCCGTCATCCATTAAAATGACGGCCCAAGAATGTGATCCGTGAGATTTAGAGTATATTCTAATCGGATCCTAGTTTGCGAATCAGAGTAGGCCATACTGGGTCTGTGTGCTCATCGATAAAAAGTCACTGTTAATGAATGTGTGAATGTATATCAATGGTGGAAAACAAATAGAAGATCTCTAAAATCAGTAAATAACAGTATGGTTTTTGTTCAATTAGTGTATTACATATAGTAGATTACAGTAAAAAAGAACATAACGTTATATTGTTATTTTTTAGATCCCATATATAGTCTTTATCACTCCGCTAAGAGTACACCTTCAGTACTATATGGGGGATTCATGATTTTCTACTTATTTTACATTGTTGTTAAAAATCAACAACCTGTCCTCAAATCCACAGAGCTGATTATTAAGAACTATATGCACACGCATTGTACTGAACGCTGTGGCATAATCCATATTGAATATTCACAATAGATCAGCCAGTTATGTGTATGCAGTTTACTTGTTTTTACCATGCACATAAAAGCAAAGTTGGCTAAACCTAGTAATTTTGGCATTACTGGCTAATTGTTGTATGTGTATAGGGGCCTTCCTACTCTCCACCAACAGAGGATGTTAGGGATAAAGAAAGATCGGGCATGTGGAGTTCAATATGCCTAATCATTGTTCTTATATAATACAAATAAAATAGGAGCGGCTTACTCCCCTCTCCTCATACAAAACACATGCATGCTCCGCATGTTAGACAAACAGGTTATTGAAGATTTATGGGTACGATTCTTGTTGATGTTCGGTATCAGCTAAGAGCTCATGGTATTTTCAGATAAAAAATACAGTTTATACCCTTTGAAGTATTTCGATTTTTGACCAATCACGTCCTGTGTATTTGTTATTGGTGCAGGAAAGGATTAGAGAGATAAAAAATATATAACAGGTTTGACTGATGTTTTTAGAGCTTTTATTGTTTTTACAATAAATGAATTATTCTTAGCATGTACAGACTGAATCCCAATCTGCAGTGTCCAAAGCTGCCGTGTCACCCAACTATTGCTGTCCCACATGCCAGATAACAAAGTGCTTGCTCTGTGTAATTAAAGGAGTGGGCTACTTTATCGTTATTGTCACAACAGATGTGTTTGGGACATGATTTTGTGGCACCCACAAATATATAAGTATTAGAGGATATCTTCCTACACTCGTTACTGCGTCCTTAACCACAAACCACACAGCTCCTCAATTCTCAAAAATGGCTGCTGATGGATGAGCGTATGACCAGACCTGACCATCAGTCTTCTCTAATTCAAAACATCATTCCCATGTGAAGTATTATTCAATTGACGGAGGCTGATGGTCTGATCTCAGACTTATTCTGCTAGTTTTCATGAAGTCAATGTCTTACTAAATGTAATAACCAACTAAGATAAGTGGTCTTACAATACCAAGCCGAACTGTGATCATTGCTTTAATGGAATCATTTGCACCCCATCACATTGTGTAAGTAATGAGTTATGCAGTATGATTAGAAACACACGTCTATTAATTTCCACCAGTAGAGAGGCGGTATTATTATTTGTCCACAATAACACTGCTGCTTATGCTACTTCTGATATTGGTAATCCAGAACATACTTGTAGGCTGAGGTGTACAGTGTATCTTTTTAATTAGAAATGATTCCCATCTTCATGAATTGGTGATGTCAGATAGTCCTTGTGAATACAAGCAATTTTACAATGTACTGCTTATTATAATTTCTAACCTTTTTGAGATATGAACACTTTTCTTTTGTTGCTCCTTGCCTTGGTGAGCGACTTCTATCAGGCAGAATATATGCAGTGCTTCTGAGCTCTAATGAGCTTGTAAACACTGTTTTGAACCTGGCCAGGATCTCTGGAACGTGCTGTTGCGTCTTAATCTTTAGTGCAGTGCTTATAAACTAGACTGCAGTGGTGGTCTGTCACCAAGACAAAGACATTTTCAGAACAGAAAGTGTTGGTATCTTAAGAAAGGCTATAAATGTTAACAAATGAAAGGCATTGTCCACTACTTGAACAATCCTTTCTCAATCACTATGCTTTCCCCAAGTAAAATGTAACAACAATACTCACCTCCGGTGTCAGTGCTGTTGTGGTTATTCCTTGTGTTATTCCTTATGTGGTTATGGGTTTATGTGACATTATTCTGTCACGCAGTCCCTGCATCCAATCAGGGCCACTTTGCTGTCCCCTCCTTCAGACAAATCAGACATCCAGAGGAGTAGAATCGGTGGCTTTTCACTCAGTATCCTTGGATGTCTAATTTTTTTTGTTTAAAGGATGGGACAGTGGAGTTGCCGCTGATTGGCCACATGGATTGCATGACATAATGTCACAGGAGCCCTGGGAGAGCCAGTTTCAACCCCAGAGGTGAGTAGAATGTAGATGTTATTATTTGCTTAGGAGAAATGTAGTGATCGCAAATGGGTTGTCAGAGTAGTGAATAACACTCTTTAAAGATGCTGTCACTTGCCATTAATATGCTACTTTTTTACCTGATGTAAATGCCATTGTTCTCTTAAATCTGATGTTTATTTTCTCCTGCTTCTGTTCATTTACAGAGATATGATATTCCCTCTTCCTTTTAACCCCCTTAATGGAAATCTAGTCTTGATATCCAAGGGGTTGTGATGCTCTTGAAGATACCCACAGAGAAGAGGTGAAGATCACATCTGGCTTATAAGACTAGATTTACATATAGGGAAAAGGGGTCATATCTCAGGTATGGAGAAGTGCAGGAACGAAAGAAAAGCAATGCCAGGTTCAGGAGAGTGGCATTGAAAACAGGTAAAAAAGTGACATGTCCTCTTATAATATAGTCCATACACTAATTTTGATTTTTTTTCACCTTCCATAAAAGTGGAGCATTCTTAATGAATGATTTTCAAAGTCACTACATTTGCCTCATCAGGTCTAAGATACCTATTTTGTGGCACCCCAGGGGTTAATGTGCCACAGTAACATCATAAGGGTTAACTCCCCGCACAACACTGGTCACTACTCTAGCACCTCTAGGCCAGGAGGGGGAGCTCAAGCAGCTCCCTGATATATTCTGGTCTGAGGAGGGAGTTGATAGTTGACAGTTGATAGTTCAGTTTAGTGCAGGGAGCACTAGGAGGAGGACCTGTAAATGGGAGCTGAGCTCCTGACAGGGACCACTGACTATTTTCAGGCCTGAAGCCAGGGTCTGTGGAGAGGAGTACAAGAAACAGAGGAACATATCTGGGAGACTGAGTTACTTCATAATTTCGCCGTAGAGGAGCGCAGAGACCAGATACCAGATCCAAATCTGTGACTGAAACACGCAGCACAGAAAACACCGGGATAGTGGAGGTTGTAGATCTACACTGTACCTCAGCAAAGCAACACGGCGGGGTCAGAAGCACACGGAAAGACTCAAGTTGCCTAGCAAAAGGGGGTACCTGTGAGGAGGAGCAGGGCCAGCAGCCTAGCTAAAGCGGCAGCAGGGCCACACACACAGCACAGCAGTGGGAAGCTGAGGACCCGGACAGGGTGGGAGTAACCCGGCCCCAGTACAGACTCCGTGGACAGTACTTGCTGAACAATAACTCCAGTAAAGCCTTGGAAAACATCAAAACCGTGAGTGTGTGTGATCCTTGTGCACAAACCCTGCATGCCCTCACAAACTACCATCATCTCTACTACTACCCCTATCCTGCAACATCCATAGCACCATCTATATACTATTACTACCACTGCCCGAGGAACCAGGCTCTGCCCGCAGACAGCCGTTACATCTTCAGCTGCCAAACATCATCCCCAGAGGTTCTGCAGCAGCGGTGGTCCCCTCACTGACCACAAATCATGGGTGGCATCACAACAAACTCCCCTGTAAATATACCCCCCATTTACTTGCGGAACCCAGGTCACGGTCCTGACCAATACCGCCGTGATATCCCCAGCAGTACCCCGGTCCGCTACCGAGTACCCTGTCCCAGTGGGCTCCACAATTTCATTATAACTGCAGCTTGTATTGGGAAATCTAATGACCCCACAGCCCTGGTGTAAAGGCAGTTCTCATAAATCTGGCCATATTTCATTTATGGATAGGCACGGCAACAAAGAAAAACAACACCAGATTCTGGGAAATAGCAGGATTTAGAACAGGTCATAAAAGTGACAGCTATTCTTTAAAGGGGTTATCTAGTCTTAGGACAAAAGCCTGCAATCACTCTGTCTGTGGAGGCTGCCAAATCCTGGCCGTGTGCAGTGTACACAATGTCATGATTCCTCAGTATTCCCGGTACAAGGAAGCGGTCACATAAATGTATGTATACTATTTGCATATTAGCTAATGGCATACATGCAGTCATGAAACTGCCACTGACAGAAGGAACACTGAGGCATAGTGTAAATACTGCCCGCCGTCACGATTCAGCAGTCAACAGTAAGTTAAGTCCCAGTTGCACACACAGATAATTGTGCAGAGATTGTTCGCAGATCTCTGTTCCATTTGAGCCACAAAATGGAGCAATGTGTTCATGATTTCACTTCAACCAGAGATCTGCGAACAATTTCTGCACAATTATCTGCATGTGTAACTGGGCCTTTAGAGTGACTACTGACTTTTGACCCAAACCCGGACAATGTTTTTTAAATATAAGGCCGTGCCTGAGATTGTTTGAGACTTTCAGTAAGTGCTGTTTTAGGATTGTAATGACTATACCATACATTTTAGGATTGTAGTGAGTATACCATACCTTTTAGGATTGCAGTGACTATACCATACATTTCAGGATTGCAGTGGCTATACCATACATTTTAAGATTGCAATGAGTATACCATACAATTCACGATTATAGTGACTATATCATACATTTTAGGATTGCAGTGAGTATACCATGCATTTCAGGATTGTATTGACTATACCATACATTTCAGATTGTAGGTAGTATACCATACATTTTAGGATTGCAGTGAATAAATCATACATTTTCTATTTATACCTGCAAGGTAAAATATATTGTCCCAATATACAGGAAAAGCATGGAGGGGCAATCACCAGATGGAATTCACTCCTTTATTTAGGCTGGTAACACAATATTGGCATAGTTGTGCAGGGGGAACGGGGAGGTGCTGCAGGAGGCACTGGATGACAGCGCTGTTTTGCACCTGTCTGGTGCTTCTATGGGTCCACTGACGGGTCCGTAGAAGCACCAGACAGGTGCAAAACGGTGCTGTTGTCCAGTGCCTTATGCACCACCTCCCGCCCCCCCTGCACAACCATGCCAATATTGTGTTACCAGCCTAAATAAAGGAGTGAATTCCAACTGGTGAGTGCCCCACCATTCTCTTTCTGCATATTGGGACTCCGTGATACCTATACATAAGAAGGTGCACCGCAGATCTCCGGTTCCAGTGAGGTTACTGCTGCCACTCTGCAGATCTGCAGCTTGTCCGCCCACTGTAGTGCCTGGATCCTTGCTTCCACTATCTTTGTAAAATATATTGTGTTGTTATATGTAAAAACCATCTGACATCACTAAGACAGATTATATGATGGAATTAGATGTATTGTGCACCTGGAGTGATAAAAGCTCCTCTAATAATTACACACGATTGCAGCCTCTGCATCATGGCATACTCTGTGCATACAGCAAGCCCAGCTGTAAAACTATTATATTTCTGACTCCATCTCCTGCTTTGCTGAAGTACTATTGCATTCTTTCTTTGTGTCCTCCTCACTACACAAGAAATACTGTTAGGCACAGTAAAACTTTGCCACCCAAGATGCCTTTGCTAGAGTTTGGTTCTAATTGGAGACTGTACAGGTAAGAATTGTGTTGTGGAGTTATCAGTTCTGTTGTCGATGTTTCAGTTGCTATGTTTTCCTATGAAAAACTGTTCTTGACATCTCTCTGTTTGGGGTAATGATCGTGTTTGCTTTTTTAGTATGCATTGTCTTTGTAGCGTTCCATGATCTCTATTGTCTGCTATGTACCGTATGAACTCCTCGTTTTGTATCCCTGTCTGCTAGAACCGGGCTCTTGAACTGTTCTTATCTAAAACGGGAAGGTTGATTTGTAAAGCTCAATAAATTTGTGAAAGTTATGACATTTTACTTATTACTATGGCCAGTTCAGCCTGTTTGTTGAGGGGTTAATGGGTTGAGGAGCCCTGTTCTGGTTACATTTAATGTTAGTGTCTAAGAAGCAAAGGATCAAGCTTATTTTTCTTAAATAAGCGCTCGATTTAAGTAAATGTTAGAAACTTGGTAATACGTGTATGTAAGACACATGGTGTGCCATGTCCGGTTCCATTAACTGCACTTATCAGTGTGCACATCTGTAACAGATCAGTAGATCCCTTCCGAAACGTTTTCTACATTAATGAATCTTTTCCTATGTAATGTATTATTATATGATTTATGTTTTTTTAACCACATTTTGTATTTGAACAACAACCGGTCTCTTTCATAAGAGTGGGTGATATTCAATAGGTCTGTCTGTAGCTACAGGTTTTGGCCTTTGAACACCAGTATACAACTTCAAGTACATTGTTTTAAAGGATTTTAAGATACTGATGACCCCAGTATCTTAAAGGGAACCTGTCGCCTCATGTAAGCCCCCTAACCTGTCAATACCTGTCCCTGCAGCACCCAAATACTTTATGAATCATCCCTGTCTGAGCTCTTTGATGTTTGTAAAAGTGAAATAGTATGTTTTAATAACTTACATGATTTTTGTCGGGTGGGCGTTTCTGAAGGTGGGGCAGTGTCCCCAGGGCGGTGCTCCTCTCCATTCCAATTACGCCCTCATGAGCGTAATCCTTGCTGCATGAGTGCGCTTTCTTTTTTCAGATGACCCCGCTCTGAATTCTATGATGCGGCATCACGTGATGCTGGTGCGCTTCATTGCTGATGATGCGCAGTTCGCCGGGTGTAAGGCCGCCTTCAGCATGCCTTCTGCGCATGCTCTGAAGGTGGCCTGTGAAGTGTGGAGCAGAAGATCCGGATATGATCCAGCGCACGTCATATTCGGATCTTCTGCTCCATACGTCACAGGCCACATTCAGAGCATGTGCAGAAGGCATGCTGAAGGCGGCCTTACACCCGGCGAACTGCGCATCACCGGCAATGAAGCGCATTGGCATCACGTGATGCCACATCATAGAATTCAGAGTGGGGTCATTTGAAAAAAGAAAGCGCACTTGTGCAGCAAGGATTACGCCCATGGAGCATAATTGGAGTGGAGAGGAGGGAGGGGGGAGCGCAGCCCTGGGGACACTGCCCCACTGTCAGAAACGGCCACCCGACAAAAATCATGTAAGTTATTAAAACATACTATTTCACTTTTACAAACTCCAAAGAGCTCAGACAGGGATGATTCAGAAAGTATTTGGGTGCTGCAGGGACAGGTATTGACAGGTTAGGGGGCTTACATGAGGTGACAGGTTCACTTTAAAAGTACCGTCACACGCGGCAATATTGCTAGCAATTTCACTGGCAATTTGCTGGTTACAGTGAAATCATGGACACATTGTTCCATTTGGACACAGCAATAAAATGTAACAATGTGTCCATGATTTCACTGCAACCAGCAAATTGCCAGTGAAATTGCCTAGCAATATTGCTGCGTGTGACGGTACCTTAAGACCACAAAACCCTTTAAACAGTTGAATAACTCTACAAATACATTGCTTTACTCACTGATCCCAATTTGCAGCCTGGATTAAGTATAGAGCCCTATTCACAATTCTGCTATGGAAACTGTCAACAAGCTTGTTTTTGCGTAGATCCTTGAAAGATAAGCTCCTGTATGGCATTGTAATATTTTTTTTACATCAAATTATTATTCAGTAGATGTTATAAAGACTATACTTCCATCAACACCTTACAGAAATAGAGTAGAACCAGCAAGCAAGCAATGCCTTAAGACCATCAGCTGTGAAGCCTGCTGAACTGTAATTCCGCTCTAGACTATAGGCTGAGACTCGGCATGAGTAATGCAGTGTATTTCCAAAGTTATTTGTCTTATATGTAAAGTTGTTCTAACTCTGTATTGCAAAATGATGCTCAAAGGTCAACATCGTGTAAAGGGTTATTCCCATCTCAGACATTTATGTTCACAGGATATGCTATAAATGTATGATAGATACTTATCAGACATTTATGGAATGTCCCATGGATATGCCTTGCATGTTAGAGATGGGACAATCCCCTTAAGATTCTCACAATTGTACAGAATAATTTACCGTACATTCTAGATTCTAGAAGGATATCCAGATCCCAGAACATACAATCATTTTGTTTTTATTTTTCCATCATGACATATCATGTTTTATTATTTTTATCCCAGGTCAGATCATATAATTTACTTTAGTTTGCACAAGTTAGTTTGTCATGCTTAGTGATGTAAGTGAGACTGTAGACAATAATAAAAATAGTGATGAAACACTGGTTTGCCAGAATGTCACTTAGATATATTAAGTGTCAGAGAATTCGTAGATGTTAATTTGAATGTGTTGCCAATGTCTGGACTATATCTGTGAATTAAAAATGGAGGTTTCTCAATACAATAACTACAAGCAATCCAGATTTACGAGCGACCAACCCATTTATGTGGATGGAGATGTCCCATCCTTTCCCCAGTGGCAGATGAAAGGGGAAAAAAGGATCAGACAGATTGGCTTTCAACATGCCTAATCCTTTATTCCTGTGGGAAATAAGCCACAATTAGAAGTGTGTATCAGTGGTTTAATCCCTTTTCCCCATAGAGAACACATAAATGGTGTCATGTTGTATGGCAACCATGTAGATAGCCTGCTGACCTGTTAACTGGATTGTACAATGAGTGTAGTGCTGTCACCGCCCTTGTCTTCTGTTATTGAGTACCTTGGAATATAATAGGCATAGTGGAAAGTATAGACAGATACCAAATCCAGCTTGTTTTCCTCTGTTCCTAAGACCAGATACGAGTGATTGCCGTAGGCTGCAGAACTTAAAAGCTTATAATGTTTTGAAAGTTCTAAAAGTTTTTCTTTTCAACTTTTAGCCACACTGTCTATTAAAAGATTTAAAGTAAATACCAACTCCGTAGAGTCTTTATCTGCAAACACATTTTCCAGTAAGTTTAATATTCCCCAGCCAAGTTGAGAGCCCAGGTGGGTTCTGCGTCTGCAGTTTATTGGCTTCATAACTTAGTGTGTTTATACTGAGAAGGGCACATTCATATCCCTGCAAGCATTAACTGCCATGATGATTTTACATCTTATGCTAAGAAAACATTACCTTTTATGATTTTATCTCTAACATTGTATTCCTTTCTTTGTTTTCTTTTCTATTCTTCTTTCTCTTCTACCATTGGATGCAATGCACTGGCACTAGTGAACTACAGCCCTCCCTTGACAGGGCTCGAAGTGCTAGTACCAACTGCTTGAGACCAGATACTAGTTTGCATTCACCAGAACGAGAAAGGTATAAAACTGACTTTTTCATTCTTTTCATGTGTCTTAGTGATTTCATTTTTTTCATTTGTCATGTCACTTAATATTTTTTTAGATCACTAATATATTTGTGTCTTAGTGTATCGTTGATAATAATCTCTTGTGATTACAACTAACAGTATTGTGATGTGTATTATTGAACATGGTACTTCCCTTGCTAATGGTTATTATGGGTTGACATTGATAACCTATCCTTAGTATAACATATTAGATCTGTTGGTCTGACAACCGGTACCACCATCTGTTAGCAACATCTGCAGCTTCCATATATTCACTGCTAAACTGAGCTTCAGGACCTGAGAACGGCCACTACACAATGTAGTAAGCTGTGCTGTTCCAGCTCTAGACAAGGTGAACATCTGACTGCTGAAAACAGCTGATTGGTAGGGGTTCTGTGTGTCAAAATCCCACTCATCTGATATTGAAGACTTATCCTTTGAATACAATAGATCATCAATATGTCAGTCTTGGACAACCCCTTTAATTAATGATTAGAATTGTAACTTTTCTTAAAAGACAAAAATATGGCAATACAAAAAGATATCCTGATGCAGAAGAGTGTAGCTCAAAACCTAACTATAGAAGTTCAGTGCCTTTTGTTGCATTGAGAGTTAAAGGGAACTTGTCATAGGATTATTCTGCAGGTTAATAGCATTAGAAAGATGCCTGACTCACAGTGCAAAGCTTACAGTCACAGCTCACAGTGCAAAGCTTACAGTCACAGCTCACAGTGCAAAGCTTACAGTCACAGCTCACAGTGCAAAGCTTACAGTCACAGCTCACAGTGCAAAGCTTACAGTCACAGCTCACAGTGCAAAGCTTACAGTCACAGCTCACAGTGCAAAGCTTACAGTCACAGCTCACAGTGCAAAGCTAGCAGTCACAGCTCACAGTGCAAAGCTAGCAGTCACAGCTCACAGTGCAAAGCTTACAGTCACAGCTCACAGTGCAAAGCTTACAGTCACAGCTCACAGTGCAAAGCTTACAGTCACAGCTCACAGTGCAAAGCTTACAGTCACAGCTCACAGTGCAAAGCTTACAGTCACAGCTCACAGTGCAAAGCTTACAGTCACAGCTCACAGTGCAAAGCTTACAGTCACAGCTCACAGTGCAAAGCTTACAGTCACAGCTCACAGTGCAAAGCTAGCAGTCACAGCTCACAGTGCAAAGCTTACAGTCACAGCTCACAGTGCAAAGCTTACAGTCACAGCTCACAGTGCAAAGCTTACAGTCACAGCTCACAGTGCAAAGCTTACAGTCACAGCTCACAGTGCAAAGCTTACAGTCACAGCTCACAGTGCAAAGCTTACAGTCACAGCTCACAGTGCAAAGCTTACAGTCACAGCTCACAGTGCAAAGCTAGCAGTCACAGCTCACAGTGCAAAGCTAGCAGTCACAGCTCACAGTGCACAGCTTACAGTCATAGCTCACAGTGCAAAGCTAGCAGTCACAGCTCACAGTGCAAAGCTTAGGGTACTTTCACATCAGCGGCTTTTGCCGATCGCAGCAGATGCGGTGAAAAAACCGCATCTGCCGCGATTAACGCATAACCTCTGCACTTGCGGCACAGTTGCGGCAAGCCCCATACAAAGTCTATGGGGGCTTGCGGCAGGTGCGGCAAGTGCGATATCGGCACTTGCCGCAGGTGCGGCCGCAAAAAAACAGCGGCTGACCGCGGTTTTTTTCGTGGCCGCACCTGCCGCAAGTGCCGAAACCGCACCTGCCGCACCTGCCGCACACTTACCGCAAGCCCCATAGACATTGCATGGGGCTTGCCGCAACTGTGCCGCAAGTGCAGCGGTTATGCGTTAATCGCGGCAGATGCGTTTTTTTCACCGCATCTGCCGCGATCGGCAAAAAACGCTGATGTGAAAGCAGCCTTACAGTCACAGCTCACAGTGCAAAGCTAACAGTCACAGCTCACAGCCTCAGCTCACAGTGATGTTTAATGCTGGTAACCTGTATATGTGCTTATCGACCCGGTATCTGCAGGCTAATAGCATTATTCCACATGACAGGTTCCCTTTAGCTTTTTCCATCCCAATATCTTTCTTGTTTGTTAGTTTAAGAAAGGCTGCATCAGTACGTGTTGGTAAATATTCTCATAGTATGACAAAAACATCAAATATCAAAAACATCTGATTATAAAGTTTTTCTGGTAGAGTTTAAATTAAAATAAACAAAAATAGGTATAACATTGTGAGCTGCTCCTGTCCTCATACAAGCGGCATACTGAAGGCCTACAGTGGGTTGAAAAAATATTCATACCATGTGACTTTTTCCACATTATTTCACGTTACACCCACAACTCAAAATTTTTTTATTGGATTTTAAGGGCTATACAAACACTAAGTAGCAAATATTTGTGAAGTGTAAATGAAATTACACATGGTTTTCTGAATATTATAAAAACATAAATCTCTGCAAGACTGTATCTTTCCAGTCTTATACTAGATAGACTCTCGATTCTTCTTATACTTTGTATTGTTGAAAAATAGTTTTTGGTCAATAAAGAAAGATTAAACATAAAAATATGAATCGGAAAATTGTGACTTTCATTTGAATTCAGCCACTCTGAGTTATTAATTTGTAGGACCATCCTTTGTTGCAATTACTGTTGCGTCTTTGATGTATAAACAAGAAAACCAGCAGCACCAGAAGACAGCTTACAATAAAAATTGGGCAAATGCACATATTACCTCCGAACTGTGTAATATTATTAAAATTGAGATATTTGGCAAAAGATTTATAATCTTTTCAACCACCCGGCCAACGTCAAGGTAATCTCTAATCAGAGTGGTCCTACTCTATATTTTCTTATTAAGTTGTGTCGTGCGACCTCAAACATATGCATACAGTGGACTATAAAAAGCTAAACTTTATCACGTGCATCTCAGACCTGCTTCCATGATGCCAGACCAGTGCTAGTGAATACATGGTAACTCAGGTACTCTTAGATTTTAGGGTTAACTCTCACCACACCGGGCTAGCACTCATGAATGAAAGCAGGGTGGATGCAAGCAAATGAAGCTTGAAACAAACTGAGCCTGAGGGCAGTGAATGGTAACTGAATGTAAACAGCCACCAAGAATGGCAGTAACAATACAGATGGAAAATAAGTGAAATCTGTCGTGCAGGGCAAAGTGGTCAACCACAAACCAACAACGCCAGCACCACCAGAAGACAGCTTGCAATAGAAATTGTGCAAATGCACATATTTATGTATCTTTTGCTACATATCTCAATTTGCACTATATTATACAGTTTGGAGGTAATATGCGTTTGCGCAATTCTTATTGCAAACTGTCTTCTTGTGGTGCTGGCTTAGCTGTTTTTCTTTGAGGTATGGCTCTGCCAGCTTTGCACATCTAGAGGCTGAACATTGTGCCATTCATATTTAGAAAATAACTAGCTCAGTGAGATTGGATGAAGAATGTATGCAAACCACAATTTTTAAGTCCTGCCACAGAGTCTCATTGGGTTTTAGGTCTGGATTGTGATTGTACTACATAACACATTAAAACATATAATAATGCTTGAGACTATTCCATTATATCTCTGGCAGTATGTTTAGGGTTGTTGTCCTGCTGGAAGGTGATCCTACACCCCAGTCCTAAGTCTTTTGCAACCTCTAACAGGTTTTCCTCCAGGAATGCTTTGTATTTAGCTCCATCCATCTTCCCATCAACTTTGATCAGCTTCCCTATCCCTACTGAAGAAAAGCATCCCCTTAGCATGATGCTGCCACCACCATGTTTGATGGTGAGGATTATGTTTTCAGGATGATGTGCAATAACTGTTTTCCGCCACACATAGCATTTTGCAAAGTTCTTCTATGGTCTTTTCTGATCACCTTCTTCTGTATACTCACTTTCTCTCTTAGGCTGGGGTCACAGTACCATTTTTCACATGCGTTTTTGGAGACCTGCGTTTTCAAAAACGCATGTAAAAAACGCACCCATAGGCCCCCATGTTAAAAAACGCATGCCCTAATAGCCAAAAAGCATGTGTGACTGTCCCATGCGTTTTTGGAGCTTTTCCAAAAACGCATGCGTTTTTTAATATGGGGCCTTATGGGAAACGCATGCAAAAACGCTTGTACAATTAGTGCCATTCAAAAACGCATGCGTTTCCCATAGGAGCCCATGTTAAAAGAACGCATGCGTTTTTTTAACATGTGCTCCTATGGGAAACGCATGCGTTTTTGAATGGCACTAAAAGTTACTAATGTACCATGCGTTTTTGCATGCGTTTTCCATAGGAACCCATGTTATAAAAACGCATGCGTTTTCCACAAAAACGCACAAAAAAATACTACATGCACTATTTTTAGGTGCAGATTCAAAAACGCAGCCAAAAACGCAGGGAGCCATCACACATCTTACAAAACTCATGCTGACATGAAAAAAAGCATGAGTTTTGTTAAATCACTAAAAAAAACACATGGCAACTGTGACCACAGCCTTACATGGCTTTTTATAAATCAGAATTATTATGCTTTGCTTTCATAAATAGCTTACGGTACTTCTTGCCTCTCTTCCATGAAGGCCAGATGTGTGGAGTACAACTATTATTAGTCATGTGGATAAATGATCCCACCTGAGCTATGGATCTCTGCAGCTCCTTCAGAGTGACTATTGGCCTCTTGGCTGCTCCTCTAATTAGTTCTCTCCTTGCTTGGGATGAAAGTTTAGGTAGACAGCCATGTCTTGGTAGGTTTGCAGTTGTGCAGTACGTCTTCCATTTTTGGATGATAGATTCAACTGATGTGTTACTTGGTTTTCATGATGCTATTTGATCCCTATTGTCCTGAACCAACCTGTGAGGCCGTCACAGAACAGATGTTATGCTGAGAAAAAATAACACACAGTAGAATGCAATTTAGTAATCTGGAGGCAATTGGTCACTCAGGATTTTATTTAGGAATGTCAAACTACATGGGGGCTGAATACTAATGCACATCACAATTTTCAAATGTATATTCTTAAAATAAATAGAAAACTATGTATCATTTCCTTAACACTTTACAAATACCTGCTAATTAATGTTGGTATATCAGATAAAATGACCATAAAAAACTTTTAAGTTTGTAGGTATAACATGAAAGTATGTGGAAAAGTTCATGGGGTAGGAAAAACTTCCAAGACACTGTATATAGTTCTTCTGTAAGCTCGCACTAGTGGCAGCTGCAGGTAGACGGCACGTTACCCGAGCAAACCGCTCGGGCTGCTAGATAGATGTGCTGTAACCAAGATGAAACACTCCAATGACAAATCGATAATATCTATCTTTAAAGGTATCCATTGGGCATTCCTCAAACCTGGAAGAATCCTAAAGTATGGCCAGTAAACCCTTTTCAACCTTTTCTACCTGATCTTGTGGAATAGCTTTTGATTTTCCTTGAGTTGTTCAGTGGGTGTTGGTGCATTGGAGACCCGTCACTGAAGTATATGCCAACAAAAGAGCGGCACTGTGCATGTGATGGCGTGCCGTTAAATAACACAGGAGAAAGTACCAGCTGTCAGTCAGGACCAGATTGGAGGGATTTGGAATGGCCTATTGGGCCAGGGTTCCACTAATGTATACATCCGATACAGTATGATAGTGACACTGGGATCAGGCACTGCTGCAATTGTGAGCCAATTGTCATGAGTTTGTGATCCAATCCTGTGATCAGATCACAGGTGCCGAGAAGAGGGAGAGATTAATCTCTCTAGCCCCTACTTTGCCTGTCTCGGGGTATATTGCACTGCACTCGGATGTCATCTAAGTGCAGTATGACGTTTTACACACATCTGTAGACTTGTATGGATGTGTGTGATCCAAGTCTTGCTGCCATTTTTTCTTCTTGGCATGACTTTGGCCAAGGAAAAAATAGCAGATAGACACTGTTTGATTGTTTAATGCTCTCTAATGTTTTATCGGATTGCATTCGTACATTGAAAATGTGGAACCGAGGCCTTTGGCATACTTCAGAATTGGGACACTTCCCAGCTTGAGTAGCAAATGCAAATCTAGCGATTGGAGTGTTTTGGTAGAGTAAGATATGATCATTTCCCATTACTATTTTAACTTTCTAAAAATAATTAGTGGCTTTGGGGCAGAAAAACTAGAGTCATAAAATGTCGCACCTATTAAAACAAACAAAAAAGAATAATAATGTTTAAATTTAATTGCAATGAAAGTTCAAATGAACAGATACTAAAATGCGGTCCTGACCTATCAGCGGCTGCAGCTGCGTGCGGCTGCACACCGGACCGAAGGGCAAATTAGCCCTACAGTTCTTTGTGTTGATCCAGTCCAGGGCTGTCAGGTTCATCCCTGACAGCCCCAGACCGGATCACACCGCAGTGTGAAGCCGTCCTAAGGAGTAACGTTTTTGTTGAGGACAGTGACATTCAAGGCTCGTTTTAGGGTCGATATTGACTTTTGGGATTGCTACTTCCAAAAGGTGGTGTTAGAGCTCTGCTTTTCTTTCTCTCTGAAGAAGCAATTTATACATTATGTTTCCCAAAGGAGCCATTGCATGGCTTTTAAGAGAAACCCCACATCCCAGAAGCAAATCTGAAAATAGTCTTATTCTGATATCCTGATTCTCAACAACACATCTTTTAACATTGATTCGAATATATAACATACTATCATTAACTTAAATTATATATACTGTATATCATAATATAATAAAATGTGTTACTATCAGTATAATAAAACTTTATTATACCACCATTTGCTTGATTTTTGCCTTCATTAGGGGAATAGATTGTAGTATTCCTCAGGCGGGATACACTACAAAGCAGTAGACTATAAAAATTGTACGCATTAAACTGGGACCTAATTGTGCTGCTAATAATCTGGTCCTTTAGAACTATGCTCCATGTAAATATACGACTCTAAAAAATCTGTTGTGTAAGACAATGTGGCACGATGCAGATTTACTTGCCTCTCTTTATCCCAGCAAAGACAATGAGAATTCTGAAGTGTGTCACACGTTACTTATTTTTTTCTTGCAAATTTGGTGCAGAAAAAACCTGTCAATTGTTGGTGCAGATTTCCTGTGTTTTTCAGCCTTTCCAGACATTGATTTCTCTAGGTTCCCTTCACATCACGTTTTTTTGCGGATCGTGTCTATCCTTTGTAAAACTGATAGCCACGGATCCAATTTGGCCTCCATGTATCTAGGGCACGGATGTGCACGGATTGATCCTTATTGGCATCCGATTGTGTCAGTTTTGTATGAATCAGCTTTTTTCCTGTCCCCAAATTCGGAGCCTGCTCCGATTTTGGCCTGGCTTCAAAAATCGGACAAAAACGAATAAACGGAGAGTTGCTTTCCATTTCAAATAACATGGAGCTCTATGTAACGGATCAAAATGGATCTGAGAAAAAATCGGATCTGTAAAACTGATCCGATTTGCTGTACTGTTTGCTGTGTTTAGAAGCAAGGTAAAGCCCTACTTCTGCTAACCAATGACAGATCTGTGGAACACATGGATCCGTGGGCATCAGTGGCATCTGTTGGCACAGATCCGTGCCTGTTCGTGTGACCCTTGAAATTCCAGGATCACCACGGATGTGCAAAAAACGTGATGTGATGGGGTCCATCAGAAAAACTCATGTCACAAATCTGCATCAATTCCCCATTGGTTTCTGGTGCATTTTTCTGCCATAGGATGCAGTTTTTGTGCAGACAATTTCTGCACTAATTGTTCAGCATGCGCACACAGCCTAAGGGTGCGTGCACATGATCAGTGTACGCAGCGTTTTGGACGCAGCGTCTTGCCGCTGTTTCCAAAACGCTGCGTAGTACAGTACTAGCATAGTGGATGGGATTTCGAGAAATCCCATCCTCACTATGCGTAACCCACTCGCAGCGTCTTTGGAGCTGCGGTGCGGGTTGCCGGGAGTCCACTCTCCGCAGCATGTTTATTTCATGCTGCAGAGTCGGAAGCGGCTCCCATCGGGTGACTGCAGGGAGAAGCCTCCCTGCACCCACTGCACACGGTGAGTACAGAGCGGCTGCGGTCTCCCTGCGGCCACCCGTGGCTTCACTCAGGTCCGGAGGAGCTGCGTCCAACACGCAGCTCCTCCGGACCGTGTGCACGCACTCTAATAGGGATTTCACGCATCTTTTTAAAATTAACTTTACTACAACGTCATGATTATCAGTGCCTACATTTTAGTTCTTGTCTATTGACACTTGAGGGTAACATTGGTGGTATAGTATTGTATTATTCTACTGCTATGTGTTCCTTCCTCTGACATGAAATACACATTGTGCAGTGCACCCCTGTTGTTTTATCCACCGTTATGTAGAACTATTTTCTTAAAATGGCCTTTGTGGAATTTGGACAATAGGATATTTGTTTTTGCAGTCTCACTTGCTGAGAAACAATAAAAGATATAATTTAGTTCTGCAGTGTATTACTTACTGTAGTCTGAACACTCAGGATTTACAACGTACTAGGATTGTATGGCTCTTGTAAACCATTCTGATATATCACTGTATTCAGGATTATGTGCAGGGAACAAAGCAATTCCTTTATACTATCCTTTATAAGCCAGGTCCAGCCATGTATTTTTTCACCTGTCACATTTTCATTTCTTTCCCTTAATAAATAGTAATTTTTACATCTTTTTCACAAGAGCCATATGATTAGTTTCACCTATGTATTCTTGGGTTTTACCATTTTTTTGACCCTCAAAATACATTACAGTGGCAAGTCGGATTGCCAGCACAGGGCGATGTCACGAGCATATTGAAGTCTATGTAGGGACAGAAGGGAGCTCTCAGCACAGTGAAAGAGCAGGTAGATAATGCTACAGCTGTCTGCTATTTTCATTTCTTTCAGTGCTGGACTCACAGGCACACAGCTCATTACTGCTGTTTACTTTCCTCCATGCTGCTGCTTCTACCTGTATGCTATAGATACGGAAGAGATGGAATCCCTTTTTTGGTGTACTTTATATAGGAGAAATCATAGCAATTAGTTTTAGCTAATACTTCAGAGAAAACTGAAAATAAGAGAGAGCATGCAGACAGGAAAACTGATGAAAACTGCAGGACACAAGTCATTTAGTGGTTAGGAATAATGGTTACTAATTATTCTTCATGCAAATAAACAGTAGCTGGAAAGTTACTTGAAATGGCGGTTTTGCTTTAAAGGGATTGTTCTTTTTCAGTAAAGGAATTTCCCAGCTGCAGATTATTATAAAGAAATAAACTGCACTGTATTTGTATTCTGCTATTCACTGGTGAGTTTTTCTGTCAGGGCCAGTGTCAGCACTCAACGCACCCAGGCAAGTGCCCTTGACTGCTGGGAGGCGTAGTCACCATTGGGAACACAGTCTGTGCCACTTGTCCCAGTCATAGCCTCAGCGATGTGAAAGTATGGCCGCGGTGATCGGCCCTCTGCTGTGCAGTATCACTATGCTTGTACTGCACAGGCGCCAAAGCGGCTGCCTTGTGCAGTACAAACAGAACTCACAAGAAGAGCATCGATGCGGGGAGAAGAAGGTCCTGCTCCAACACCGAGTGCGGCTGAACTTGAATCTTCTCTTCAGTGCTAATGGTGAGTATAATTTGTGTGTGTCTGTCTGTCCCTAGCCCATACACAGCACCATACTGTACATATTGGCCCGCACTATATCCTGTATTACAGTATGTCTGTATATACTGTTTTATGTAGTGTGGACCTGTGTACAGTATAGTGCTGTGTATACACTATATACAGCCATCTCAGCAGCAGCTTCCAATATGTGGTGCCCCTGTGGATCCAGTTGCCACAGAAGTACTACACCCCAGCCAGAGGTGTAGTACCCCACAGTTGGTGGGTGACTGGCAAGAGCTAAAGGAGTCTGCGAGGGCCAGAGTGTCTGTCAGAGAGGGACAACATCTAGAAAGAGACGTCTGAGGACTGGAGCCGGTGGAGCTCTCCTAAGACTGGTGAGAGGCAAGACCGGAAGAAGAGCTGAGAGAAAGAGAGAGAGTGTTCCAGAAGGGCCGAAAGGGCCCTAGGGAATCGGGTAGTGAGCAGTCCACTCTGGGGCGCCCGCATGCACATTGACTTGACCGTGTAGACTGGGACCAGGCCCTAGACTAGTGGAGAACAACCAGGCTCAGCTAGCAACCCGGAGGCTGCGGTATGTCCAAGTGCCACAAACTGAAACCGCACACACCCGCCAAAAAGGTGGCCATGTAGGTCAAGGGACTGGCACTGAAATACCCTTACGAAGTCCCACAGCCACTGGCTCGAGGCACTGTGTGTGAGGCGTAGGGCAGGACGGCGAAGCAAGCGCACAAGAGAGTTGACCGTGAAAAGACAGTAACAGAAAGGAGTATCGGTTTAGGACCACCTCGTTACCCGGGAGTTAGCTGGATCCCCTTTTCCACCTCAGGGACTCAGCGCTCCATGGGTTGTTGCATCGGTGTTGACTGCTGTAACCTGGAACGACAGAAACTGTGAGTAAGCATCTTGAGACTGCACCCTGCTGTGTCTGTGACTTTCTTGCTGTGCACCTGTGCTGTGACATCTGCACCAACTCCCCCAGTAACATCTGCTGCCCTGAGGTCAGCCTACCCATGGAAGGCTTTCCAACTATGCTGTCTTACCACCAACCCCAGAGGAACTGAGTAGAGCGCGGCCATCACTGGCTGAAACCCGTGGGGGCGTCACGTGAACAAGCAACCCCAAGTCTAGTAACCCCTTCCCAAAGAAGCCACCTTTCCTCATCACCACTTCCCAAAGTAGTCTCCTTCCCCCTTTTGATTGAACGCTCCGGTGCCATGGACCGGGTCATGCCAACATGACATCCCCAGCAACGTCCACCGGCCCGGCTCCAATACCTCACGGCTCCCACGGGGCGAATCAAACACATATACACAGCCAGCGCAGCAGTAGCCTCTATAATATATATAAACAGTCCACAGCCTCTATAATATAATCATGAATTGTGGTATGTGTTAAAGGCACCCACTGAGACTGTGTTGCATGGGGCCCACAAAACCTAGAGCCATCCCTGCCTCCTCTCAGTAGCACAGCAGCCAATCAGTAGCTCAGTGGTTCTGCCAGTGCTAGAAGAAACATAACTTACAGTGCTGCTGAATGCATTGATTGGCTGCTGCGCTGTTACATCTGCGTGGCAGCCAAAGCCCAAACACCAGAAGCCACAGCAGAGACTCGCCAGTGGACCAGGAGAAGGTGTATTAGTTATAATAACCTGCAGCTGGGGATATTTGTGTACTGAAAGGGAACAAACCCTTTAAACACAATCATTACCTCTTTACATAATAACTACTGATGAATTGTCATAGAATGATCTGTAAAAAATGAGTATTTAAAATCAGAAAAATTTCTAAGTGCCTTTTCACATCAGCAGTAAGCGCTGATCGCAGAAGTTGCGGTGAAAAAAAACGCATGCAATGTCTATGGGGCTTGCGGTAAGTGTGCGGCAAGTGCGGTTTCGGCACTTGCGGAGATGCGGCTGACCGCGTTTTTTTCGCGGCCGAATCTGCAGCAAGTGACGAAACCGCAGCTATACCGCACTTGCCCACCTGCCACAAGCCCCAAAGACATTGCATGGGGCTTGCTGCAGGTGAACGCAAGTGCGGCCATTATGCATTTTTTTCTCCGCAATTGCCGCGATCAGCGCTTACCGCTGATGTAAGGGGCCTAAGACACCTCTTCCAAAAAAAGAAAAAAAGTAATTAGTTCTGAGTATACCTCTTTAAACCACATCTGTAAACGCCTATAGAAATATATAGTATATAGTTCCCACTAAACCGTTATTACTACCTGTTATTTGTGCACTTTCTGCACTCCCCACTCTTTTATTTTCTGTGTCAATCTGCCGCATTATATGTGATGTGTATTTTATGTCTATAGACACCTGCTTTTTTTGCTCATTTAGAAAATTATTAGCTTTTTTAGCAGTTAATGGCAATACTTTAAAGAGATGTGGACATCCAAGTCCAAACATTAGTCTCTGTGCCCTAAAGACATGGACATCAGCACACTTTTATCATATGACTATGAGGACAGCTGTATTTGCAATGCAACATCTTTTCACCACATTTGACTTTAAAGATATCTGCTAGGATTCTTTTGCTACCCCACCTGAGAAGAGCATGATGTAGGGGAAGAGACCCTGATTCCAGTTTTATATCACTTATTGGGCTGCTTGCTGCTGTTTTGATAAAATTATTGTTTCATCTGCTGCAAATCTACCAGATATCTGAATGCTGATGTAATGCTAGTGCCGGCAACCCTGCAGCAGAGCTGCCTGTGCAGATCCCCTCCGGCCATCCTGCGGTGTCTATCCTGATCCCCTCTCCAGTTTCCTGCTTCCGAAGCATGTGCACTCCTCGCCTCTTAAAGGGGCACAGCGCACACTCTGTATGTGTCCTAACCAATGGTAGGAGGTCACTAGGTATTTATGGCATCCTCCCTCTAAGGGAGGTGCCTGAGCAATGTGGTCTTGCTACTTGAGACATGCTTGCTGGTTTTCAGGCTCTGTTTCCCAGTATCCCATGGCTGTTATCTGTGCCAGCTAACTGACACCTGTGTTCCAGAACCTGCCAGTATCTGCTGTACCTAGCAGTATCTGCTGTACCTGCACATTTACCAGTATTTAATGCACCTGTCAGTATCTGATGTACCTTCCAGCATCTGCTGTACCTGCCAGTAACTGTTGTACCTGCCTGAACCTGCTGTATCTGTCAGTATGTCAGTACAGAGCTGAGAGTTCCTGTGCAGTGGTACATGGTGGGTACTTTCAGCACAAATCTAACCTCACCATCAGAGGCTCTAGTGAGGATGATGTAGTTGCTTAGTTATGCCCCTCCAGGCTGAGCTCATTTCTGTGGTGCAGTGGGCCCACACCCACCAACGTGACAGTTGAGCTCTTTATAACCCTACACCACAGATTGACAGCTTTCTTCTTATGCATAGTCTAATATAAAGCTGTCAATCAGTGATAGAGGTTATTGAACTACCTGGCAGTAGGCCAAGAAGTCCTCTAGTGATGATCGCTGTCAATCAGTGGTGGGCTGTTATTGAACTGCCTGGCAGTAGGCCAAAAAGTCCTCTAGTGATGATCTCCTATTGAGAAACCTGTTTTTGATCAAAACTTCAGCAATCAGCTCAATAAATGACGCATCATTGGAATCAGCATCTTTGTCTTTACACTATGCCGCTCTCCGCTTAGGTAGCTAGCAAAAAACTGGTAATACATTTTCGTAAAAGCGAAAGTATTGAGGTCCGTGGAAGGGGTAGGAGCCCCGAAACGGAGATCCGTCATCTCTGCTGTCTCTGCACCCCCTCCCTCCTGAGTGGGACCCTGGAATGAGGGTACCCAAATAAAGCACCTTTGAAACACGCCCGGTGAGTGCCGCTATCTTTTTTCTTTTTATGCTATTATTGATGTGATATATAGCGGGCACCCAGAGGCGGCCAGCAATGCCCCACCTCGCATATACCCATATGAAAAAATAAGCACTTCTCCTAACTTAGCAGTGCCCAGTGAACAGGACTTTTTTTGATTATTGAACATTGCATGATGTTTAAATTGATGCCTCAATTTGTGGGAATACTCCCTAGAATTCTCCGTAGTTGCCTATTACACGAGAAGGGAAATATTCCCATAGGTTTCTCCTGGGCATGTTTTCCTTCTCCCTTGAACTAGGATCCATATTACTTTTTTATGTACGAAAGCAAAGGAGGGAGCAAGTAGGTCCAGTGTAGTGAAAGCTTAACATGAGCATTTCCAGTCATTATTATCAGTCCTGTATCAGTATTTGGAATTGTCTATTCATACTCAATTTGGCCTCATATTACTCGTATCTGCATGTATAGTCTATGGTAGTTATCGCCTGCAATGTTCATCATTTCAATGCTTTACATGTAATCTCATTCTTCATTGATGTTTTCTGTTATTATTTTTTGCTCTGGCTTTTCTTTTTATATCACATCATCTCAGGCAGCCCAGAAAAATGGAAAAATCTAGCAACCAGAAACCAAACAATAAATGCTCTGTTTCTGAAGTAAAAAGGTATGAGGTTTTCAATGCATATTTAGATTATAAAGTGCAATTTAAATATATGGCCCTAATATTTAGTAGGCTTTACAAAGAAGGGAAGACATAAGGGTTAAGGTGCATTTTATACTGCATGATTTTCAAGAAGTAAAATTCCCATAATTGTGCAATGTAAACAGGCTGCTGAACACCCCACAAGTGGAATATACGCTCATTCGTCTGGTGAAATAATCTTTTGGATTACTTAAGAGATCATTGTTCTTGGTAGTACATCATCCTGTGCAAATGGCCTGTGCTGCTGACAACAGTGGCAGCCTATATGCTCTAAACCAGAGATTCCCAACTCCAGGCCTCAAGGGCCGCCAACAGTGCAGGTTTTCAGGATTTCCTTAGTATTGCACAGGTGCTAATGTGATCATCTGCACAGGTAGTGATTCCAACCCCTGTGCAATACTAAGGAAGTCCTGAAAACCTGCACCGTTGGCTTCCCTTGAGGCCTGGATTTGGGGACCTCTGTTCTAAACGATGTATTGCTGAGAATTCAATGCACATATTATGCTGAGTTCACATGTCCATTAATGATCTGTTAAAACGAATCCAGCGGCAATCAATTAACAAAATAATGTACAAACACAACTTTTTATCCATTTTCAAAAAATATATTTTTGCAACATCCTTTTATTGACATTGAAGTCTATTAAAAATCGATCCGTAAGGCTGGCTTCACACCACGGTGTGATCCTGTCCGGGGCTGTCCGGTGTAAACCAGACAGCCCCGGACCGGTTTTTGGCCCCATAGTAGCTTATGGGGCCGGATGGAGCCGGATGGCAGCTCTCTGCCATCCAGTTTCATCTCTGCGGTGGAATCCGGGAGAATTCGAATTATTCTCTCCGGTCACAAAGATGTTGCTTGCAACATTTTTGTGTCCGGGGAGAAAAATCTCCCCAATTTGCCTGATCCCGGATTCGCCCGGATTCTCCCGGATCCGGGGCAATCCGGCGCTACCTAACATGGGAGCCTATGGGGCCGGATTGCCCCGGACTGGGAGGATCCGGGAACCAGACACTGGCAGCTGCACGCCGCTGTTCTTTCAGGACCGCAGCTAGCTCCCTGCCAGCAATGGTCCTGAATCATTAGCAGCTGCAGCTGCGTCCGGCTGCACACAGGACCGGAGGGCACATTTGGCCCTCCAGTTCTGTGTGCTGATCCGGTCCGGGGCTGTCAGGGTCATCCCAGACAGCCCCGGACCGGATCACACCGTGGTGTGAAGCCAGCCTTAACTGTTTGCTATTTAGCGTTCATTTGTAAAATATCAGTTTTTTGCTAACAGGATTAGTTGCAAATAGAAGATAAATAGCATTCGGACTACAGGATCCATTTTCCATACACTCCCATATTGACAAAATGGATCCTGAAAAAAATCATTTTTTTCAAAACGAACTAAAAAAGTTGTGTTTGCACAATTATCCTGCCAAAAGATTGCTGATGGATCTATTCCACTAGATGATTATTGGACATGTGAATGTGGCCTCAAATCCACCTGTATAAACAGGATACATATAATATATATATATATATATATATATATATATATATTTTTTTTTTTTTTTTTATATATAATTTTGTAACATATCATCTTAATTGGATTTTCACCTTTAATAAAAGATCTAGTGTCATAATGAAAATCAAACTCAAAATCATCATCATAAGTCATTTGCAAATGTCAATGTAATTGTATAAACCTGCCTTGAGTGTATTGCGATTTGTTTGAGTTACAACAACCTAAAGCCTTGTGAAACAATACAATTACAGGTTCATATGTCTACAAAAATGCGGAACAGTACCTTAAAGGCCACCTTCCTACACCATTTTCCATAAACAGGATATTAAACGCCCCCCCAATAAGCAAACAAATACTGTATACTGTAGGTGATTGCGGTTGTTTAGTGGGTGGTGTAAACCCACCTTTAGAAAGGAAATTAGTATCTTTTCTTGACATAGAAACAGATTTGCAGACTGACTCAGTGCAGCCAGAATTCAGTCCCCATGAAATCACCAATCTGGAGCATCTTTGCAGATTGTTAATTAAATTGACATTGGTGGTTGCCAGTTCTCCTTGTCAATGGGGTGTGTCTCTAGTGTGCCAGCCCTGATTGGACAGTGCTGTTCTATATGAGGACACCCACCAGCATTGTGTTAATTTATTCTTAAATTTATCTTAGGGCCCTTTCACATCAGCGTTTTTTGAAATTCGCGGCAGATGCGGTGAAAAAACCGCATCTGCCGCGATTACCGCATACCGCGCTGCACTTGCGGCGCGGTTGCGGTAAACGCCATGCAAAGTATAGGCGTACTTGCGGCAGGTGCGGCAAGTGCGGTTTTGCACTTGCGGCAGGTGCGGCCACGGAAAAAAACGTGGTCAGCCGCGGTTTTTTTCGCGGCCGCACCTGCCGCAAGTGCAAAACCGCACTTTCCGCACCTGCCGCAAGTACGCCTATACTTTGCATGGCGTTTACCGCAACCGCGCCGCAAGTGCAGCCAGTATGCGGTAATCGCGGCAGATGCGGTTTTTTCACCGCATCTGCCGCGAATTTCAAAAAATGCTGATGTGAAAGGGCCCTAAGAACTTACAGAGATACGGTATAACGCTGCATGAATATTTTATATACAAAACTTATTATATGATACTTAGTATTTCCTTAAACTGATGTCTGGAAAGATCTCACGGCCTCTCTAAAGTAACATAAAAAAAACTTGTTTACACTTTGTGTTAAACAGCTAAAATATTACAAAACTTAGGTCCTAAGCCAATACAATATATTGTACAGGTAATGTCAAAAATGGAGTCAAAACTGTCATAAAGAAAGTTTAGCCTTCTTCTCTAAAGGTAATGAAGTGTGTAGGCTTTAAAGGCCATATTTGTGCTCACTGTGTGTGTTTTCTGTTGTGAAATGTTCAATATAGTTCTTTACCATGTATCTACCACCTTAATTAGACTAACTGTATGTTATTATTCTCCTGATGCCTTCCTTTTTTGCATGCTTATATATACCTTTTATATATATTGCAGAAGGCAGTGTGCCTAGTTTTACAAAACGAAATTGCCTTTCTGCTATATAAAAGCTGTTACGTGATTTGTTGGTATACATAACAAGGCTACAGTTTTGATAAATGAGACTCGCACTCAGATATAAATCATGAACAAATGTAAACTATACAGACTGCTGATGGTGCATGCATGATTTAAAGGGTATCCCCATCTTATGAAGTATGCATGATCTGTGGAGGATTAATAGTGAGATCCTGAGAATGGGAGCAACACATTACTGGGCAGTTTTCCATTTGTCAGTAGGCCGGCTATGCAATTGGATGTGCCATGAATGGCAGTCTATACACTGGATTCAGCTGCAGTTTCTTGCATCATGGGTGGTCGAAGTGCCAATGCAGGGGAAAATGGTAAAGGGTTGGCAGAGCTAAACCAGTGTTGTATCAACATTCTTCTCAGGACCTGACCTCCCCACTGAAAAATGAGGAGACATCCTAGAGAGATTGGCTATCACATCCAAAAATATGGATAACAATTTAAATGGTTCCTCACTTGAAAATAAATCTGTTGTTATGTTCCTAAAATACAATCATTCCAGGGTGTATATCCAAAGCGCTCCATGCTACAGCTATCAGCAGTCCCATCAGAATGACATCAATGCTGTGTGAAAGGGGGCTAGCTGACTGGCTAATTTCAATAGGTCAGCCAACCCTTATATATAGACAGAGAAAGGTACCCAGCTTAGCTATTGAAATAAGCTTTTTTTTATGGGAAGCACAATCTGGAAATGAAAAAGCAGCTGCTGGAACCTGGTATTGATAGCTGACAATCACTGCATCTCTATATATATACGTAACTAAATATATATATGTATATATAATACGTATAAAGTAGGTAACATCTATAATATAAATAACCGCTTTGAGTTTCTATCTCAACTGTCCTAGAAACGTTCTTGTAGCTGTTGCCCTTAAAATATGGCTTATGTGCTCCACGTATATGGAATCTATGGGATTGAGTGCTACAGTCCATTGTAGAGCCCATTTTTCATGTGGCTTCAATGCAGACTCCTTATTTGTCAGTTGTATATTTTCATCTACCTTCCCTTATCCCTACAAGTGAATACAGTTGCATGCAGTTACTTCTAGTGTGTGTATGTGGCTTTAGTTCTGGTTAATAAATGCCCTATGGTATCTACTGTCACATGTATATGTATGTGTTTTATGCAAATAGATTTAAGGTGCCCTATAGACAATTGATAGCTTTCAGCCGAACGATGGTTCTGACGATTGTTCAATCAGCTGCTATTTCTTCTAACTCTTCCATACATAGGAATGGTTAATCTGCCAAGTCCTGTGTCGCTATTGCTTTATAAGGGTGGTTTCATGCAGCTGTTTTTTGGCATTCGTGTGATTTCACTTAAACTGGATGCACGCACATCTATTTTTGGCCCCATTGACTTACAGTGGGGCTGCAGGCACTTGTGGGTGCGTCCAGTTCTTCCCGTTTATCCTTGATCTGGTTGTGTTTGTTTTTTTCACTGAAACGAAAACACAACATGTTTGCGATTTTGGTGTCCGTGTCAAACACCATGCATACCCGGATCTGAAGCAATCCGGCTTGATTTAAAATGTGGCTCTATGTAACTCAATTCCGGCAGACTCAGTATCCCGGTAGATCTGGATGCCGCATCCATGTTTTATGCCTAAACATGCCCAGAATGCAGTTCTAAATAACATGCCCCAAAGGGGTATGTCATTTTCCACCGGATCCTGCGGAAAAAGGTGAACAACCGGATGCAACAAAATGCTCTCACACTAGTATTATCACTGATCTGTGTGACGGATCAGTGATAATACCGGTGCGGGTATATCCAGTTGCATCATTTCAAGGTAATCTGGGGGATGCAGGTTTTTCCTGCCTACCCCCATATTAAAAAAAATGGCTGTGTGAAACTAACCTAAGAGAGTCGCTGACAGACTCTTATGGTGGCAGCAATCCGAAATCAGGCTTGCCAGATCCCTATCTCCTGTGACTTTATCTATCAGGAGAGAGTTGGGAGGAAAAGCATACACATTTGGCTGTGGGCTGAACACACCGATGTCAGTCTAATCTATATGGGGGCCTTAAAGAAATACTTGGTCAAAAAACTTTTTAGGGGCCCTACCCCCTTATACTGTGGTGTAGGTGAAGCATCAAATATTATAATATGATATATATATATATATATATATATATATATATAATTTAATCATGTTCAGTGCACCATGACACTAGGTAAAAGTGAGCTAAATAGTGTCTAAATAATGCCACAGAGTACATTATAGCACACAGTCTATTAGCATTCGGGTCAACCCGACAGCAGCAGATTCTTACTGCCTGAACCAAATTCTGCAGTGTTCAGAGCAAGACTAATTTTAAAAGCTGACCTGGTGCTATGCATCTCCTGCCCATCTCCCCCAGACTGACAGGTTTCTTCCTATATGAGGATAGGCTACCAAGGATTGGTCATCCATTGGACTACCCATCCAAGGTCCCTAGTTAGCTTTTAAATGTATATTTTATCAGAAACACTACAGCATACACAGCTTCAGTGACACAGGCAGTGTCTGATTCATGCTGCTCATTGTTTGGGCAGCATAATTCTACTATCAGATTCATTTTAATTGTCAGCGCCCCCTTTTTAAGACAAACATAAGAACCTAGTACTTAGATGCTGCTGTGAGTCATTTTGAGATGGGTGGAAGAGACCAAAGGGCATTTGTTCTGTTTACTTTCCCAATGATCCTGACCCTCGAGTGTCATACTTTTTTGGACATTGTGAACTGACCTAAGGTAATATTATTTACCTGCCACCTTGTTGTATGTTGTCTACACTGTCAAATATGTGCCAAGTACGCTACTTCAAAGTAAAAATATTTCCTAATCCCACCTTTAGAAGCTTGAGCTTTTGCATTATTAGTATACAACTGCTCATACACATTAGAAATCTGTTAGTTAAGGCTTTAGGGAAGGAGAAAAGATTTGGAGCTCACCCCCACATGTATAAACCCCTCGAAAACATTTTGACTTCCAATACTCTTATGTTTATGACCAATATTTACAACCATTTTGAACTGGGAAACTGAAAAAAGAAATAAAGTAGAATATAGACAAGACCCTTTCACACTGGCGTTTATCTTAAAATGCGGCAGATCCGGCAGATTTGCCGCATCTGCCGCCTAACGCCGCACTTGCTCCACTGTTGCTGAAGGCCAGTGCATTGTCTATGGGGCTTGCGGTCGGTGTGGCAAGTGTGGTTTTGCCGTTGCGGCAGATGCAGCAGTTGCGGCTGCAAAAAAAACAGGTTTTTTTTGCGTCTGCAAGTGCGCATTTGCCGCAATCGGTGAAACCACACTTGCCACACCTGACCGCAAGCCCCATAGACAATGCATGGGCTTGCCAGATCAGTGCCGCAAGGGCAGATGCGGTAAATCTGCCGGTCTGCCGCATTTTAAAATAAACGCCAGTGTGAAAGTAGCCTAAGTTTGTTAAATGCTCAATAAAATGAACTTCGCACAAAATTTTAGAACCAAGCTGACTATTTTCCACTAATGCATTACTTTAATCAAATCATTGGGATTTAGCTCAAGTTATACTGATTGAACCTAAAATAATGATGTCAAATTGTATTCACATCTGTCTCTGTGGATCCATCAAGAGCCTCTGTTGCAGATTGTGGTGTTCGTTGGGAAGAATAATACTTAGTTCAGTGCTGTTTTGTCAACCAAAATGATAGACACCATGGTGGCAACAGACGGATTCCTTTATTAGTCAAGATTTGATTCAATGTCTTGGTCCATAATATACAGCCAATCTAAGGGCATGACTTCTTTGTACATGTTTCCTAACTATATTATTTATATACTTATTTAACAGAAACCATCAAGTAGGAAGTCAGTCATCTACGGTGGACTCTTCATTTAATCGGAGAGGAAGGCAACTTCCACAGGTCCCTGTAAGAAGCAACAGTGTAGAACAAGGTAGACCAAGTGACCAACCACACTTGCAAACAGTGTTTTGTGCGTTTGTATGTTCGATGAGTTTTGAAGTGATGTGAATTGGTGGATTATTAATGTACTTGCTGTTTTTTACCATTCAGTGTAATTCTTCATTTAAGGTTTCGTGTTCAATATTGACTGCATTTTATATATTTACATACTGTGCTTTTTTGTTGCTTTTTGTGATACGACATTTGAAAATACTAACATTTAACAATACTAACCACTGTATTGCTAATAACTCTTTGCCAAGACCAAACCATGAACTTAATACAGAAGCAAAACTGGTTTAAGCAACTATTTAGATTGTAAGATTGTAGTCACTAATTCTGTCAGTGCAAAATCATAAAAAAAAGTATATTAATATACAGGAATCTCCTCAAATTTACAACCTGGGCTTCATTTTTGTTGATGGGATTGTGGCAATTCAGCCTTCCTCAAATTATGTGAAGTGTATTACCATGATATCATTACTTGGATGTTTAGAACTAGATTTCTTCTATTACTTTATCAAAATTGCAGGAATCTATATCTGTACGGTTCAAATACTCAATTACTTTGTTGTTTTCAATACCATTTTGCATTATGAATCATAAAAATGACTTTACATAGAGTATAGTGTGTTCATTTTTTTAATGCATGCAATAGCTCTGGAATATATGATTTCATTTGCAATATGAAGCTAAATGTTAGTTTAATATATAGAGTCATGGGTCAGTGAAGCTGCCTTTATTTTAATGTTCTTCTGAGTTGACTGCTAGCAGTGCTGGTAAATTATAAGCATTTACAATATGTAACGCAAGCTGCAAGAATGTATACAAGTCAGGCCAGGGCTGGTTCTCTGAAGCTACGCAAAATATTCCCATGTTTGACGTCCTTAGTCCTCATAAAGTTGACTTATACGTAAAGTCGGGCATAGAGTACGCATTACCCCTTATGCTTAGGAGATGTTTAATATTTCATAATGTTAATGTCTCTCAGGTGTACTGGTCATTGATGTCATATCTCGCGTTCAATATGTAAAAGTGCTATTTAATGTTAACATTAAATGGTATATGTTTGAACATATGTTTAAGAAGCTGAAATAGAAGCGATAAACTCTTCAGATTACTAGAATTACAGGAAATGTATGCAGAAAGTAAATCTTTTTGTCTGATTGTGTGCATGTGTGCCCCCAATGCCTGTAGTTGAGAGGAGCTGTATTTGTGAAGTTTTTCTTTTCAATAATCATCACCATTGTGCTCCTATGCGACATACTAAATATTGGTAAATCTCAGATGGCCGATATAGATGTGAAAATATAAACCATTGTACGTATTGAACCAGTCATATTGTTCGTTTCCTACAAGAGTATTTAGTTTTTTCAAATATTCGCTTTAGATACAGAAAATATGATTCTCATCACTTTTTTTTAATCAAAATTGAGATTTTGCCTTGGCTGAAAACGTCTTGAAACGAGGGCTTAGTCACTTAGTAAAGAATAATGAAACTTTACAAAGAAACAATCTCTTTATCCTGATTGTTGATAAACTTCTATATTCATTTGTTTATTTGATAATTGGTTCAGGAGTGTGTGACCAATCCATTGTAATGCAGTGATCGCATCTAATACAACACCTACCTACAGATTGTACAAAATGTATAATTAGTATTTAAGTGGTTATATGTAGTTTGCTTAAGCACAACATTTAATCCATATCTAGTTTAGGCATTGAAAAGGTGCTGTTTTACGTTGGCCATTAAGTTACAATTTTGTAAATTATGATTCCATTATGACTATATCATGTATATATGCCTATAACTATAGTAGTTCTAAATTTACAGTCAGCATTGATGACATCCAGGGGTTGTCTCAAGACAAGAACTCATGTTTGTATGCCCTGTTACGTTATAGGACATCATAAGGTGTCCTGTGGAGCTGCTTTGTAAAAGCAGTTTCTGCTCTGATTGACTTGGTTCATCCATGTATTATTTGGATGGCCATTTGGTATAAAGGGAATATCCGGTACTTTTTTTTTTACAATGTGCCTAAATACCTGCCTGTTGTGCCCAGCATCATTCTCCACCAGCACAGAGCTGTCACATGTTAATTCTGCCGGTGATTCAATGGGTTAAGCGGACATCACGTATAGTCATCGGTAAACCCGCCGATGTTTGAGTTCAGTGACCTCGACAAACCTTTTTTTAAAGTCTGGGCTCGGGACCAAAACCCGAACCCAGATTTAAAGTTTTGAAATGATGGCTGGGGTGCTGTGAAAAAAACAAAACAGTGATTAAGCATCAGCGTTCGGGTTCGCCCATCATGTCTATAATACAGCGACTTCTTTTCCTTTTTGTTTTGTTGACAACATCATGCTGATTAACAGCGAATCCCCCTGACTAATTGCGTGATGCCAGCTGTCAGTCAACATGATGCTGGCAGTCCACCCCATTGTCAAAGCAGTCTGGAATATGAACAGCTGGCAGGAGTAGTCAATGACCGCTCTGTGATAGTTCTAGGTACCACAGACAGGTAGTTGCCTCTCTTAGAAACTACCTACCTTTAAGATTTCAGGCACAAAAAAAAGTCCTGGACAACCCCTTTAAGTGACAAAACGTACAGGAATTATTTCAGATTAGCAATACTTGGCATTTTTGAGATACCTATAAATGGCTTTGGGAGATTTTAAGCAATGTGGTTAATGTAAAGTACAATGAGTACATTGTCAAAACCCTATAGTTTCCATGGCACTGCTATCACTATGTGCTCATTAAATATTGCTAGATAGATTTGACAGACGTGAGAACTGACAAGAACAAGCATAACATTTTTTAAAAGATTGCATAGTAATGCCCAAGTACACTGGAGGGATACAGAACCTTCCTGCAGTATAGGGCCCCTGCACTTACTTAAAACTAATTAAATCATACTGAACCATCCTTTCCCTCTTGAGAATTCTTCAAAATACTAAATTATTTTTCAAGTTAAATAAAGAGTACAAAGTTAGCCCACTATCTCCCTCCTGTATGATTTTCTAATTGCTTCCAGTTTTGTGACAATCTTAATACATACACCTTTGTTACCCAGTGTTTATATATTAAGCCTCAGTAAAACAGGCTTGCATCAGATTTTCCCAAGAAAAATTTGTTTCTGGACTGTCTTTAGTGTTGTATCTAAATTTGGCTGAGGTGCATTACCAGTGACAATCTGTCATACACTTGCACATAGTTTGTGACCTTTAAAAAAAAAAAAATCTCATACAACCCAACTAACAATCTCAATGTAAGTAATAGAGGATGGAAACCATAATAAAATCAAATTCTTAGCAACTTTGTCCTGTTCAATGGAAAGGTGAGACAAAGGATTGGAGAAAACAGAGGGCAATCAAACATTTTCGTCCAAGAACAGTACAAGGCACATTTAGTATTGTGTAACCCTGAGCAGGAAACGCTCTCTATAACATTCATTTTCGGATCGCTTTAATAGGCATATCTGTAAAATAATGGGGGATGACCTACATTTTTTTGGGGTGGGTTTGTTGAAATCATCGCCGATTTTTACAGTCTTACCTATGTAACACCACTCCATTTCTTTCCTATACACACACACGCCCACTCCTCCATCTACTTCTTTCTCTAATTGTTATCTTAAATAGCTGCTTGGTTCAAGGTGTTCTGCTATTCAAGAGACTGCGCAGAGAAGAAGAAAGTTGACCCGCTGAGTATATTTTATTGGTAGTATAGATCTGAGATTCTGTTCTGATCCATATAGTAACATAGTTTATTTAATTACAAAGGATTCTTTGGGGTGGAAATTAATAACTTATCCATGGGATAGGTCATTAATATAAAATCTGAAAGGGAAGGCAGGGGATTTTGACCCCTCACGCCTCCATTTATAGCTATACTTGGTGACACAGCTACTGGAAGAGCACAGACGTTTGCTGTCAGTCTTGACTGAACATCCCTCATAATGCTTCTAGCAGGTTGTGATTAAGGTCTGATAGGAAGAAAAGTTGTCATCTCCTAAAGTGTGATAACCCTGAACATGACATTTTGCCAAAGCAATAAATATAACTTTCTTTACTTCTTCTAAGGAGTCTCGTGGTTTTTTGTATGTAGTGGTTGGGACATCCACTCTACCAATAAGCAATAGAATCAATGTAATGTGCTGATTATAACCCCTCGATCAATATCAGATCTTCAGGGGGTTTCAACATTACGTGTTCACACCGACCGCTGATACCTGGTGTTGTAGTCTCCAGAAGCTCAGTGTAGGGTCTGTTCTTGAGTACTGAAGCAGCCATTGCAGTGCATGGTTTCATCAGACATGCTTTTGGTTGATAAAGGAATAGTCCTGAGTTTACATAGTAGGCTTCATTTTCAGTGTTACCCTTATTGAAAAAGCCATATAAGGTTCTAGATTTGTTATACAGTATACATTTTCTTTACATATTTTAACCATGGCATGACTATAAATTCATTCCAGTGTTTTTTCATTAATTTCAGCGCAAGAGGGATGTTTTAAATCTAAGTTCCCTGATTCCTGTCATATACTCACCTACTGGCAACTGCATGCTCTATTGCCGCCACTTTGGTCAGTCTCCAGTGATTTGTGACCTGCCTGCATTTCAGAGTTTTATGGAGGGTGCTGGAGGTCACAACTCAATATATCTCTATCTATGAGAGCCTTGTTCTGGCTGTCATAGACTTGTCAGACATTACAGTCACAAGATGGCATCATGGAACTGGAGTGACCTCGGGAAAGGGTGAAGATGCTAGAAGATGAGTATATGACAGCGGGCAAGGGGCTTAGATTTAAAGAGCCACTTTAGCACTGGTGCTTTAAATAGGTTGGCAAACCCATGATTAAATACTAATATTTACATAAATGACTGTATTTCATAGTCTACACCCACATGTTTTTCTTCATAATATGTACAAAATCTGTTATACAACTTAATGATGTAGTTTAATACCACGCCGTTGCGTCTTTTACATGTTGTAGAGATTAGTGAATGGTTTAAACTCTCTTAATGTACGGAAACACTCCATTTGAGTGCTCTCTTGTTTTGTAGAATTCAGGCTGTTATAATTTAGGACACATAATGTCATTAAAAATGAAAAGGTTGTTACGTATTTGAGGTCCTTGATCAACAGTAGTCATGTTGTTGTTTGGTTCTCAATGTGTAGTACAGAATGTTATATATATACTATTTGAATAGCATGGTCCTTATATCTATGCATGTCATGTCAATCTCAGCATGTTCTTAATTCATTTCTTAATGTTTTATAACATCCATGCTTTTTTGTGTCATTTGGATTAGTAAGATTACATAACTTGGACTAAAATGTAAATGAACAGTTGTGTCATTTGATTAAACCATAGTTTGCAAATCATGACAACGGAGAAAATGATAACACAAATGACTGCAGTTGTTGTTAAACTATCAATGTGATAGCACATTAATGTATGCTGTTTGTATTATTTTCTTTTATCTTCCTTAATATGTTTAAAAGGAAAACTACAACAAATCTCTAAATTGGACCACTCAATCCCAGCACAATATAATATACAATATGATACAGACTGAAGAAATCTAACACCCGATTTGAAAATAAATCTAATTATAATAATTCTGATTAATCTGATTCTTGAAATGAAATAAAAAGTCTATTTTTATTTCTTTTTCTCTTTATTTATTATTTTTTTAGTGTCTCACAGTGTAAACCTGCATGAAAAGCTGATTAAAGAGGTTTTCTACTACTTGGACAAGCCCTTTTTAAATGCTTTATTCCCCATAGGAGTAAAATGAATCATATACTCACCTCCTGTATAGGAGCTGTGCCAGCAGTGTTGGTCTCCGGTTTCCCATCGTGCATGTCACTACTGCTCCTTGCATGCAGTGCACAAATAGCACACAAATGTCATGAATGCCGGGTCACCCAACATCGCTAGCTCTGCCCCAGTGCAGGAGGTGAGTATATGAATTTTATAGTTTACATAAGAAATAAAGCATTTAAAAAGGGGTTATCCACACATTGACTACCTTTTTAACTTTACTAATAATAGTCTTCTAATGATTTCGTACTATTACAAAACAATGGAGTTCATTAGACCAAAATTTAGCACATTTTAGTGTTTCTTTAAATAAAAAAATGTAATCTGTGCTGCAATTAGCAGGCATACATTTATATTGCTCTTTGGTTTCAATTTATGCCCTATATCTCAATTTCTTGCTGGTTGTTGGTCATTCCACCTTCTACAAAATCTACCCCTTTTAAAGAAAAATTGCAAATTATAGCTCAATAATGCATGCACCAGTTTTCCCTGCTTTCACACATCATGAAGGTGATGGAAATGCAATAAAAAATTCCCCATTGTGCTTTCTTTAATAGCAAAAACAAAATGACTTGTTACCCAGTGCAACCTATCACAGTGCATTTTTTAAAAGAGCACACGCTGCGTATTTGTTGCGTATTTTTACGCGAGTGCTCTTGCAGTTTTTGTAGCCAAAACCGGGAGTGGCTGATTAAAACCAGCAGTGGGTGATTAAATATAGAAGTGGAGCACTTGTTTCTATTAGACTTTTCCTCTGATTGTTCCACTCAACAGCAAATATGCAGCGTGTGAACACACCCTTAAACTAATGAACGTTGCACACCTGTTACCTGTTGTTTGCTATGGACAAGAAGGCCTGTTTTTAATGTGAAGCTATCACCATGCTTGCTATGTAATTTAAGAGCACCATGATGTAGGAGATGAGAACCTGAATCGAGTGATGTGTGAGCCTGTGTGTTTTGCAGTTTCAATGCAATTATTGTTTTATCCGTAGGAGATTATATTATTAAAGGACTTGGACTCTTATGTATCTTAGCCCAACCACTCTCTCACCACTGATTAGCAGCTTTCTGATCATTTACATTATCCACAGAAAGATACTAATCGATGACGTGGGCAAAGTTACACAGGGTTTAATAAGCTGAGTTGTGCACAACTGCTGCACCCACTAAACTGCACCCACTGGAATCAGGATCTCTTGTCCCTACATCATGCTGCCGTCAGAATGCATAGCAAAAACCTGCTGACAGATTCCTGTAAGACTGCTTTCACATAAGCGTTTTGCTTCAGCAGATCCGGCAGATGTCGCCGCATCTGTCGGATCGGCCACCTAACGGCCACCTTGCGGCCTGGATCCAGCAAGCCCATGCATTGATTATGGGGCTTGCGGTCGGGTGCGGCAAGATCTAGTAGATCCGGCACTTGCGGCGGCGAAAACAAAACTCTGCTAGCAGCTTTTTTTTTTTCATCGCCGCAATTGCCAGATGTGGCAGAACCGCACTTGCCACACCCAACCGCAAGCCCCATAGACAATGTATGGGGCTTGCCGGATCCGGGCCACAAGTCGGCAGTTATCCAGCAGATGCGGCGCCATCTGCCGGATCTGCTGGAAACATCAGAAAAACGCTTATGTGGAAGGAGCCTAAGAGAATTTGATATGTTTGTTGCCTTCACCTGTAACTTATTGTTAAAAGTGACAATTCATCAGAACTGAGGCGATATTTCTAATCTTCTAGCACATCTGTGAATATTACTTTATTTTATCCTTGTTGCAGTTTTCCTTTATTTCATATTCTTTGTCTTTAATATCTTGACCATACTGCCTTGGTTTTCCTGCATATTTTAATGTTTCTCATTTGTCTTCTGTAAGCACGTATTTGTCTAATGTATACTCTGCTGATTTCTTTCTTTTGTTTCTCATCACACTATGCATTATATCATTGAAGAACGAGAGAGTTATAGTTCATCTTCAACAGGTAATTATGAATCAATATTGAATATCTGTAAATCAGTGCAATGTAGCTGATAATTAATTTCACCAACCAGCCTGGCTTACAGTTTTGTGAAGTTGGCCTACTGTATGGACAGCTGCATCAGATTAATTATTACTGTATAAGAAGACATGATGATTGCACATGCAGTGTAATTCTTTAATTGCCAATTGGATTTCCAGGATTTAAAGAATTTGTGTCCAACACCAAGGCCACATCCTTTTTCACGTTGGGTGTAGTAATGCAGCTCATTACTAAAGTCTTCAATGTGCCATGCTGCAATACTATACAGTCTATGGACAGCTGTTTCCTGAATAAAGCAATCATGTTTTTCTAATTTTACAATAGCTAATTGTAATTAAATGTGGTGCCCTTAGCAATGTACGTTTTGCATTTATTGATTGATGTCTGAAATGTCAAAACTATATAGCATACACTGCAAAAGTCCATGTCCACACATAAAAAGTTTCTGTGCAAAAGGTAATCGTATAGCAATATGTCCATGAATTCTGTTAACCAGGTCAGGTTGAAACATCTTTTTTTTTACATTTTCTTAAAAATACCACCTTGCAGCACTAAATACTATAATCCAGCACAACATACCGCCCCAAGTGTCAAACATTATGGAGCAGCACAAAATGCTTCCCTAGAAACCCCAAATACCACAACGCAGCTCAAAATACATCCCCAGCAGCAGCAAACAAATGCCACAGTACACCATCACTAGCAACAATCATTTTCTCCCTACTTTTCCCAATGGCAGTAGTATTGTCCCCATTTGTACTTCCACCACACAAGTAGCAGCATTGTATCCTTTTCAATTAATGCCAGCAGCATTGTGCCTCACCGGCAGCACATTGTTCCATCCCTCTAGACCTTTGACAGCATTATTGTAGTTCTTCATACCTTTATCTCACTGGTATTAGCATTGTTTCCCTTTCCATCCCTGGCCCACTGGCAGCAAAATGTTCCCTTTTCCAATGTCACCCCACTGGCAGCAGCATTGTCTTCTCATCCTTTCCCACTGGCAGCTACACTGTCTATCTACTACTACCTCTCCCACTGGCAGCAGTACTGCCTTACCATACTGCCTTCCTTACCTACTTCCTACCACTTCTTCGCTGGCTGTTGCAGGCTCTTCAACAATCAGTATACTGTACCTCTACAATATGAGTTCCAAAAGAAAAAGCTACTATATGGAGTACAAGAAAGGAATAATGGAGGACGCAAAGGGCAAAAATCTTACTGCTTTTTGCAAGGAAAAGATGTTGATTTTTTGTTCAAGCACAAATGTGCATTGCTTTTTTTGGCCAAATATAAACCCTACTCCAAAAATAAGCCCTTTAATTGGAGGCAAAAAATATATAAGACACTGTCTTATCTTTGAGAAACACATATTTACATATTTCACTTGCTGCATATACAGGGGTTGGACAAAATAATGGAAACACCTGGAACAATCAACAAAAGTTAAGTTTAATATGGTGTAGGTCCACCTTTTGCGATGATTACAGCTTCAATTCTCCGAGGTATGGATTCATACAAGGTGATATCATTGGCCCGGCGAATCTCCACGAAATAGCACCCCAGATTATCACAGAACCTCCGCCATGTTTTACGATTGGGAAAAGGCAGTCTGGATGTAAGTCTTCTTTCGGCTGTCTCCAAACGTACCCTTGGCCGGAGGTCAGAAAATGAGGTAAATCGATGATTCGACTGAAATATCACATGTTTCCACTGCTCGAGGGACCAATTCTGGAGGTTTCTACACCATTCTAAACACTTGGAAACATTTGTCATTGAGAGCAGCGGTTTTCTAATCACAGCTCTTCCGTGGAATCCAGATTTGTGCAGCTCCTGATGAACAGTTTTCGTGGAAACTGGGTTCTGTAGGTGTTCATTGAGCTCAGCAGTGATTTTCGGAGCCGTGGTCTAGCGATCCTCTCATAATTCGCTTTCAACTTCGACTTTCGGCCGGACCTGTGCTTTGCTGCAGATGTTTTTCCTTCTCTTTCAAACGCAGTCGCTACTTTGGAGACAGCACCTCATGACACGCCAAGCATTTGGGTACTTTCTGTTACACCAGCGCCTGCCATAGGAGCACCAACAATTTGGCCTTTTTGAAAATCTGAAAGGTCTGCAATTGGTATCAGGTTCTCAACAATGTTCTTACAATTCGGTAAAACAAACAGTTAATTTACATACACATATCACTTAACACAAATAATCAACTACAAAACATTAACATATGTCACGGTTTGCATGTTTCTAACATGTCCAAAGATTATGATGCCAAAACTTTAGGTGTTTCCATTATTTTGTCCAACCCCTGTATATACATATTCAGTATGTGCGAAGTGTTAATTAAATTTCAGTAAGCGTGTTCAATACTTTTCTCCTGTTTAATTTCTGATGGACATTTATGGTTTGATTCTCTGCCTGTGTTGTTACTGATGACTAGTGAGTATTTCATGTCAATATTCATTTATTGGCAATGAAGCTATTTGTTTTTAAATAGAACAAGTTCACAGCAATAGTTATAGCAAGAGAAAACAGTGTAAATATTTTCAAACTCTCTGGGTCACGCAGGGCCCAGCATGACCCAGAGATGACTTTTACAATGAAAGACTAAGGTCCCCTTCACACCGCGTTTTTTGCCTGTCTGTGTGGATCCTGGAATTTCAAGGACCACACGGACGGGCACGGATCTGTGCAAACAGATGCCACTTATGCCCTCGATACTTGTTTTTCTCAGATCCGACATCAGTGTGTAGAGAATAGGGGTGGGAAGAGCTGTATGCATGCTCAGTACAGCAAACTGGAACCGTTTCACAGATCTGTGTTTTTCACGGATCCATGCAGATCCGGGTTTCCATTGAACCCCATGTTATTTAAATCGGACAGAGTCGGATCTGATTCTGTCCGATTGTGTCCACTTTTTTGAAGGCAGCCCAAAATCGGAGCAATCTCAGATTCTGGGTACATGAAAAAAACAGACACAATCGGATCCCTGATAAAAATAAACTGGCACACACGGATGGCTATTAAAGACCAATCTGTGCCCATAGGGATACATGGGAAGCCAAATCGGATTCATGGCTATCAGTTTTACAACAAAAAGACACGGATCCACAAAAAACGTGATGTGAAGGGGGCCTTGGAGCGTCAGGTCGAGGCTCTATAAGCTTTCATTGTAAAAGCATACAGTGACTTGGATAGTCTGAAGAGAGGTGACATTACTAAGGAAGGAGTTGAATGGCACTAAATACCGGAGAAGGCAGCGAAAGGTGAGTAGTAGAGATGAACAAACTTTCAAGGTTCGGTTTGGGTCTCCGAACTTCCTGGTGCTGATCAAACCTGTTCAGATTCGTAGTTCGGGTGCTTTATATTTTCAAAGCACTAGAGCGAGCATCACTGTGGTTGAGCACAGTTGGTGCTTGGCCCAGTGAAGTGTTTGATCAGCTCGCACTGGGCTTAAAAGCACAGTTTTTGGGTGTGGTGTGTGTCGAAAATTAATAAAAAAAAAAACTAAAAAAAATTGTCCTCACACTCTCAGAAGAAGTGTTTTACTTATAGCTGGCTGTATGTGATCAGAAAGCTGAACTGACAGTCAGTGATTTCCACTGGGGTGAGTGTCAAGTTCGGGGTCACAAATAGTGCACCAAAAAGTTTGGCTGCACCACCGGAATCCGAATTTCCATAGGTTCGCTCATCTCTAGTGATTATGTTAACACACATATATCAAACAGATGTAGTAAAAGAAAAAAGCTTCATGGGAGTACTTCTTTAACAGTCTCTTCAACCCAATATGTTATAATTCCAAGACGTGATGTGTTTAGGTTTGAAAAAGTTGACCATGTAGAGAATTGATTGGTTGAAGAACAGAATGGAAGTGCTAATTTGCCTTATGGATCATACAAATATAGGTTCATAAAACTGCTGTAACATTTGGGAGCAGTGTCTTCTAATTACATAAATGGCAAAGACAAGTACATGCCAATCAATCATAGAGAATTTTCTGGAAACAGGAATAAGGATATAAACAGATGGAAATGCCTTAGTTTGCAAATACAAGTTGATATTTGAGAATATGTTGATCTTTTCAAGCGATAAATAATGAGTATGTGTTTAATCTAAGCATTTGTAGCATACACTGATATTTTGTCCCAAATAACCACAGATTTATGCGCCTTTCCCTCTTTATTACGTTCTAGGCTAGTATATTTCTGCTTAATAAGACGCACCCCAAATTTGGTGAATGAAAAGAGAAAAGAATAATTTTTAATGTTAAACAGGGTATATATATCCCCTCTCCTTGTACATGGTCCCCCCATCCTAGTATATATGTCTCCCATCCCTGTACATGGCCTCCCCATTCTAATATATATGTCCACCATCCTGGTATATATGTCCCCCATCCTTGTACATGGCCCCCATCCTAGTATATATGTCTACCATCCTTATACATGGCCCCCATCCTAGTATATATCTCCCCCATCCTTGTACATGGCCCTCTTCCTAGTGTATGTCCGCTATCCTTGTATATGGCCCCCTGAACTCTGCCTCTACTACCCAGAACTTCCAGAAAATGGCTGCGGAAGCAGTGCATGAGCAGATCGAGATCCACGACTGTTTTCTAGAAGTCCTGGGGAATAGAGGCAGAGTCAAAGCTTGCCAATGCCTGTAGGAACCCGGAAAATGGCAGCCACCAGCGCACAAAGCTATGAACACCCCACAGCACTGATCCTGCAGACTAACCTCATTGCCCAAATCCTCCATGGACCCTGCCTCATGCACCTTCACTCCACCACCACAACCCCTCCTCGGTGATTTAAAAAAAAACAAAAAAAAAACAATGTTTGGATTGTAAAATGCACCCCCATTATCCCCCCTCCCCCCCAATTTGGGGGGAAAAATTGCATTTTATAATCTGAAAAATAAGGTATATACAGGGCTGCACTGAATTAAAAGTTTTATTGAATTAAGTAAAAGTAAATAACATGGTTGGTTTAAAAAGTACGGTACATTTTATTATCTTATCACTTTCTGATTAAACAAAAATGGTCAATTAATTACACTGAACTTGTCAAAAGCAATTTTCAATCTACATTTACTGAATATTCACTAATGAAAATCAGACATTTTTTTTAATTGTGGTTCAATAGAAAAAAAAAGAATGAAAGTGGCATGAACAATAATGATGGTACCCCTAGAAAAGATTGAAAATAATTAGACTAAAGGGACATGTTAAGCTAAGGTGTGTCTTATAAATAGGATCACAGTGGTTTACAAACTTAGAAGCAGTCTATAGTCTGCCTATTTAAAGGATGAAAAGTAGTCACTGTACTGTTTAATATCATGGTGTTTATCACACTGAATATGGACCAAAGAAAACTAAGAAGAGAATTGTCTCGGTACATTAGAAAGAAAATTGTAGACAGAAAAAAAGAAAATTATAGACAAACATCTTAAAAGTAAAGGCTATAAGATAATCTCCAAACAGCCTGATGTTCCAGTCACTACAGTTGCACATACATTTCAAACGATTTACAGTCTTTGAAATTGTAACCAACCTCCCTGGATGTGGCCTCAAGAGGAAAATTGATGACAAATAGAAGAGACCGATAATGGAAGCCAGAGCATGTGACAACGTTCAAACAGATTAGAGGTGAACTTCAAGGTTGAAATACATCAGATTGCTCCATTCATCACTGTCTTAGCCAAAGAGTACTTCATGGAAGACGACTGAAATGCAAACCATTGTTGGAAAAAAGATCATAAACCAAAATTCACCAAAAATACTATTTTTTTTTAAAGCTGTAAAAACAAATCAAATTGTTTGCCCTGCCTTTGCTACACGTCCATATGTAATAACACAATAACATTTGAGCAATCCTGTTCCTCTAAACTAAATCTTGTGCTTTTTATAGCTGTCATTACATCAGTAACTTATTCCATTAGGCTAAGGCCAGCTTCACACCACGATTTTTGGCTGTCATGCTCTGTCCGGTGTTTTGCAGGAAGCACCGGACAGAACCTGACAGCCCCGGACAAAACAGAACCTGAGGGCAAATATGCCCTCCGATACTGTTTTCTGCCAAAATCCTTCCTGCGTGCGTCTGCTGCTGTCCAAGTGCTGAAATTTCAGCAGTGGAGCTCTCCACGTGCTGAAATTTCAGCCGGCGGCTCTTTCAGCTGCGCTGTCCAGCTACTGAATGAGCACGGCTTGAATTTCAAAGCTGCCTCTTGTTCAGCACCCGGCGTCCAGGAACCGGTCCAATTTTTTGATGGATCCAGGGTGATCCGGTGTCCGTAGACTACTGTGTTATCGGGCGCCAGATCCAGGAGGATCCGGCAGGATCCAATTTTGTCCGATTTTTGCCCCTGACACAAAAAATGCTGCAGGCTCCAATTTTGTGTCCAGGCAAACAAATAAAATCTGCCAGCATAAAACCGGATGGCAAATCACTGCCATCTGGCCCCATAAGGATACAATAGGGGCAAAATCGGATCTGGGGCTGTCCGGTTCACACAGGACAGCCCCGCATCCCGAAAATCTTGGTGTGAAGCCGGCCTAACCTTAATCTTTCTCATTCTCTTCAGATTTGTATCTGCTTATGTATTATATTTTTACTTAAGATTAATAATATGTCAGTGTCCTGTCTTGCATGAGCTTTTAATACTTGTTATTTGAATCCTGCTAAGTTAATTGCTAATCATTGCATGTGAATTTTATATAAGTTACCAGATAATAGAATTTATTTATGTTTTGAGCGTATTGAGATTTTTGTATATTTGTATATTTTGGAAGTTTGTTACATTCATGTTTGTTCATCTATGACTTGCAATGGTTAGATGATATGCGTTTCATCTATTTTTGAAACCTAGAGAGAAGAAATGTGAGTAGAGTCCTTAGTCAAAGAAAGCAAAAAATATGTATCTAGACCAGTGCTACCTTTTACAATTAAACCTTAAAATGCTTGAAATAACTAAAAAACACAATATTTGTGTTGCTTGAGCTGCATCTATCTAAACATAATATGGTAATGTGCTACTTAAACTGTCAAAAAGTTAAAGACAACCTGTCAGGTCATTTATGCCCCCAAATCTATCACTACATATCCCTGCAGCTTCCTACTGCATCCTCATGCAGTTTAAATAAAATGAAGGTCAAGCCTATATCTCGCAGACTCCAGTAAACTATAGCCTATCTTATCTTGTGAGCCACATTCATCTCTAATGGTACCTTTACACGCCGCGACGGCAGGCTGGATACAGCCCGCTACAGGCTACAAATGTAGCTTGTAGCGTCAATGTAGCCCGTCGTAGCGGCGTCTGAAGACGCGACGCTACAGCCGGCGACAGATACATCTGTTTATGGGCTCTGCTCGAAAACAGATGGCTATATCGCCGATGGTAGCGAGCTGTATCGGCGTGTAAAGAAGCAACGGAAGGGAACTCTGGACACCCTGCGCTGTAGCTGCAATGTAGCTAAGGCGTGACCCAGGCTCCGGGATACCCCGCCCCATCACCGATCATTGGAGGAAGCTCCTGCATGACGATTGGTAGTCGCTGCCTAGGGCGGCATATTTAAGGCGCTGACCAGTCACACTACACAATCGCTCGAGCGTGCTGTATTTCTCAGCCTCCTGCGATGCCTGGCCAATCATGATGATATTGCGATGTCCTATCATCGTACGGACGGCTCGTAATCCAAGATTGTGGCACGCCTATGTGCTGTCCCTGCTGCACCAGGTCCTCCCATAGTAGCTGGTTGTAGCGGTGTGTACATGAGCTACAGCTGGCTACTTGAGACACCCGGCGATGTAGCTAGCTACAGATGTAGCGTTGCGTAGCGCACCTTGTCGCGGCGTGTAAAGGAGATGCGTTGACCGTTGGTAGCCGTTTGAGCGTGCTCGTGCACGTGAAGTAGCGCGATGTATCCAGCCTGCCGTCGCGGGGTGTAAAGGTACCATTAGAGAGTGTTGTGAACAACAGTCAGCAGCTTGCTATAAAGTGACATGCAGTTCCTGCCTCTCGCACAGAAGTGACACCTGAAGCTCCTATTACTGAGGTAATAACAGTCAGTGCTTCCTCATAGTAATTACACCAAGGCAGTATACTTGTCACACTTTAATCACAAGATGTCTGGTGCAAAGCACAGCACAAAGAGGGGTACAATGCAACAGTGTAGGGGAGAAAGACCCTGACAGTAGGGAGCGGGGGATGGAACACATCTTAACATTAACCTGGATCTATCCCAGAGCTCCCATTTTATCCCTATGTAGGTCCTTCCCCTTGCCACCATCTTGCACCATCTTGGTATCTGCAACCAAAACTCATAGGCTGTAGATAGTACGACACCAGATCAGCAAGTCTCCAGGAGTAAATATATCAAAAATACTTGAGACCTTCACACACCACATATGTCAGCATAGAAAGATCTATGCAAGAGGTGTTGAAACCTGTGACTTATTAAATGGAAAGTGGAGTGGTCACAAACTTCTGCAAGCTGAGCTGAAACTAACAGCTACCAACAAAGAACTGGCATTAACCCTTGCTTGTGCAAAAGAAATGAGTAACATTTGTGGTAGATCTCCTAGCTGCCACAAGTCTCCTAATGACTGGAGATACTTGTGACAAGATTTGCATCTAGCCTCATTCAGTATTCCTGCATCAAACCCTCCCACCACGCTATTGCATTACGCTTCAAGCACCTCCTCTATCGGGTAGTATCATTCTATGTCCAGCTTAGCATTTATTTGATGTATCTCTCCAACCCCAAGACAAGTACACACACATTTAGATCTGCTCTTTTTTGAGGGCCACTCACAAAAGTCACAATCTGCTTTTTGTGACTGTTAAGGGCCTGTCACACGTGTCAATGTCGCCCGCGATATCGCTCATGCGTCACAAATTATTAATTGCCTGGGCGATGTGGAATTATCGCAGGTAAGATGTCACACGCGTCAATATGATCCAGCGATGCGGTGATGTCGCCATCTTGCGAGCGATTTTATTTAGTCGCTTGTACGATGTCAAAATAGAAAATACGTCGCTGAGTTTAGTGTCACACGCAGCGATGCACAAGGTCTACTGAGCGATGAGCGACAGGTTTTACATCTGGCAGTGAAACCTGCGATCGGCGATCAGCGACATATCGCTGGTTGCATCGCTTGGTCACACGCTTCAATGTCGCTCCTGCGTCACTTTTACGTCGCTTGAGCGACTGAAAATCCGTGACGTACGAGTGACATTGACAGCGATATCGACGCGTGTGACATACCCTTTAGACCTGGTGCTAATACACCAAGCTGGTAGACATCTGCGAGCCACACATAATGGGTCTGTGAGCCATAGTTTTGGGATCCCTGCTAGTTAACATGAAAATGGATTGTCCAGCCCTTAATTGAAAAAATAAATAAAAATAAAAACCCAGGATGTTCTAAAACACTACTCCTCAATCTTTTAGCATTAAAGTCCCACCAGCCAATCTGTTGGGATACCAGAGTTGCTAAAACTACTTCCCCAGAGCACCAAGCTCCACAGTGCAGCATTGTTACCATTTACACCATTTACCACTTGCAGCAGTATTATCCACCTTTCCACACATCTCCAATTGGCAGCATGATTTTTCTCCTTCCTTCCACTAATGGCAACAGCATTGTCTTCCTTTCAACTCCTTCCCCCTAACAGCAGTAGCAGCATTATCCTCCTTTCCTCCCCTTTTCTTAATGGTGGTAGCAGTCTACCCCACCAACTTCTTACACATTTGCAGGCGCATCAATATTTTGCAAACTTTTTACCGATTGTCAATAGCTGCAAAAACACTCTACTGGCAATAGTTTTTTTTCCTTAATCCCACAATTCCCATCCACATGACACTCCATAATCGATAGCAACAAATATTAGGAGATCGTTTACTGTTCTGCTTTCATTTCTTGTCTCCAAACTCCTGCTGGCTAGTAGTTGAAGGACACGTGGTCCTGGGACAGTGATGTCACTACAGGTTATTCACCTAGTATAACTGCCAAAAAGCCAATCTATATTAATGATGGTATAACTGAGATGCACCTATATGTCAAACATGAATAAACCCAAAGAAAGATGCGAGAATATCTCCAAATTACAAAATGTTTATTAATTTAAAAGCATAAATAACAGAGGTTACCCAAGAAAAGGGCTTAAAACATCACTGATGGGCAATAAGATGTGATATAGATAGCTTAACCCCTTATTGCCTGCATTACTACACACATATTCATACAAATGAATTGAACTGGTATGATGTGAATATGCAACAGTAAGCATTAAGGAGTTAAATAAGTATAACAATTTCCTGGAAAAAAAGATATTTCAAACAATATTTGTCAAAGTGTCATCCTCGAATACAGAAAGCAAATACAAGTAAATCATAGTAAAAAACAAAGTTCTCAAACCAAGATCCTAGTAAAGGCAAAAATAACATTACATTATAATCAAAAATTCCTACCACTGGGCCCAGGGGCCAATAAACTGCTCTGATACAGCTAGAATCAGGAGTGCTGTTTCTGCTTTGGATTTATGAGTGTCACAGTCATGTCACATTTTGAGAAGCCCTACTCTAAGATTATAGCATAAGTCATACTCCTCTCACCAATCCCCTTCCAACACTACATGGGTCCCCCTCTCATTTCTGTAGAGTATATTAAAGCTAGATGGACATGTAAATGCTTAGGCTAATCATTAAATGCAGCAGTGACCAAGACATCAGCATTGATTTGCTACAGTGGTCATGTACCATTGAGTTATGATATTTTTTATTTGAATGTCCTTGGTAGGCAGCTGCTTTAACATCATTGTTGTTAGCCATAACATATCAGTTTCAGGTCACTGGATTGCTTGAAAATATTTTTCCTTCCAGATTACAATTTTCTTATTGACTATAGTGGGTTAACCTCGATGATTTCCAATTATTTTGTTGGATGTTTCTTACAATCTACCTTCACAAACCTTTGAGGATAAGGTGAAATAATAACTTTTCTATAGGAAGACATAGCCACCGTGTACCTTATCTTTTTGGAATGTTCTATTCTATTCTTGATGTATAAGATAAACTCCAGCTCCCTAAACTTCAAAAATGTATTGTGAAATATTAAGATTAGAATCCAAAAGTATTTAAAAACCAGATTCCCAGTTGGACAGAGAACGCGTTTTAAATGCACATGGGTGTTCTTTATCTGAGCTCAACTCACAGATATACCAACACTCCTAAGTAATATTCCATGACCAATAAAAATATTACAAATATTCATGCGACAAACTTCAATAAGGCTGCTTTCACATCAGCGTTTTTCGCTGATTGCGGCGGTTGCGGTGAAAAAAACGCAACTGCTGCGATTACCGCATAACGGCCGCACTTGCGGTTCACTTGCGGTAAGCCCCATACAATGTCTATGGGGCTTGCGGTAAGTGTGCGGCAAGTGTGGGTTCGGCACTTGCGGCAGGTGCGGCCTCGAAAAAAACGTGGTATGCCGCGTTTTTTTCACGGCTGCACCTGCCGCAAGTGCCGATGCCGCACCTGCCGCAAGCCCCATAGACATTGTATGGGGCTTGCCGCAAGTGAACCGCAAGTGCGGCCGTTATGCGGTAATCGCTGCAGTTGCGTTTTTTTCACCACAACTGCCACGATCAGCGAAAAACGCTGATGCGAAAGGACCCTAATAAAGTGCCTGGAATAGAAAAAACTGCAAAAAGAAAAACTTAAAGAAAAAAGATTAGAAAAAATTCCCCAATACATATATGCCTTAGTAATGAAACATAATTTCCTTTTGAAGATAAAGTCAGTTTGTTTGACATGTGTCCAGGTTATACATCCAAAATTCTTCAAGACTAGTGATGAGCGGATAGTGAAATAGTCGGCTTCAGGAGATTTGTAATGAGTAGTTTTCAATAAGGAAGCTGTCAAATTGTGTCAGATTGATAACGATCGACACATCACTCACGAGCACCAGCGTTACTTGCCGAATAATGAGTATCGCAAATACCATACTATCCATGCAAGTAGTGAATAGTAACAATTACACTCGCTCATCACTATTCAAGACGTCTTCTAATGTCTTCTCCCCTCAGAGGTTTAGCTAACAATCCTTACGATGCTGGAGACTCTGAGTTGAGAACATTGAGAACATTTTTGTTCATGGTGATTGATGAAATTCATGAAATCCGACATATTTCTTTGAAATCTATTAGGAAAAGCAAAATCAGTCAAATATTCAGAGATTTACATTTTAAAGGGAACCTGTCAGTTCATTTTAAGCCCCTATTCTACCACTACCTGTCCCAGCACCTTGCTAGCTCATCCCTAATCATACCTCTCTGACCTAAAACTGCACTATAAAGCTTCTGAAAAATGATTTAATAACTTACATCCAGTCTACAGACGTAGACTGGAATGGGTGGTCTCCAGGGCTCCACTTTCCCTCCTTGCAGGTTCCCGCTCCGCTAGGTGTTATCATTTCGTCTCCTGTTTGTATGTTTGGGGTGGCTATTGTGAGCGTGAAGCATAGTGTTACATGACAGTGGTTTTAAAAAGGTGGAGGTGAGAATAGAATTCCCATGAATATTCTCCATTTGTAAATCAAGAAAAGAAATATGCAACTTGTGAACTGTGGAGAAAAAAACCAATTGCAATGGCTATTGTTAATACTGTATATTCCATAAAATCTGATATAAAGTAATAATAGATGCGGTTATCTCAGGGGCTCAGAATGAAAGGCACGGGGGCACAGGTTTAAGGATAGACGTCCTCTTTAATGTTCCCTTTAATGCTTCCTTACAACATGTTTTGGGGATTAGCTCCGCCTTCATCGGGAGACTCTCTGAAACTCTGCCATGCAAGCCAATTTTGCCCAGTCTCTTTATTATGGTGGGTTCATGTACACTGATCTTAACTGAGGCAAGTGAGGCCTGTGTATCTTTGGATGTTGTTGTGGATAGTTTTGTGACCTCTTGGTTGAGTCATTGCTATGCCCTTGGAATAATTTTTATCGGCTGGCCACTCCTGGGAAGGTTCACCACTTTCCATGTTTTCGTAATTTCTGGTAATGGCTCTCACTGTTGTTCTCTGGTGTACCAAAGGTTTAGAAATGGCCTTTTAACCTTTTCCAAACTGATAGATGTCAGTTACTTTGTTTCTTATTTATTCTTGAATTTCTCTAGATTGTGGCATGATGTTTAGCTTTTCAGGATCTTTTGGTCTACTTCACTGTGTCAGGCAAGCCCTATTTAAGTGGTTTCTTGATTGAGAACAGGTGCGGCAGTAATCAGACATGGGTGTGGTTAGGGAGATTTAACTCCAACTCCCAAATATGTGTTAAACAACAATTAATTTATGGTTTGGGGGGGAGAAATCACTTTTTTACACAGGTATCTGTAGGTTTGGATTTCTTTTTCCCTTAATAATAAAGATATCTATTTGTAAACTACATTTTGTGCTTACTTATGTTATCATAGTCTAATATTTACATTTATTTGTTGATCTGAAACATTTAGATGTGACAAACATGCACAAGAATAAGAAATCAGGAAAGGAACAAACACTTTTTCACACCTCTATATTTTTAGGGGACTTTTTACACCTTTTTATCTTTTTTCTTTTGGTTTTTCTTTTAGTAGTTTTTTGTATTCAAGACATGTTTTTATTCAAGTTTGTCACATGATTTATTTGTAACATTTTCACTGGATGTGGAACTATACTTAGGAATGTTGGGATCTGTGAGTTTAGCTCAGGTAAGAATGCCCCCATGCGTTTGAAATGAGTTGCCTCTTTCCAACAAGAAATCTGATTTTTATATACTTTTGTACCACTTGAACTCTAATTTTATCAGACCATGGAAGTTTATGACTAATAAAACTCAATAGTCAAAGTCAAATACATACTGCCTTTTGATATACAGATGTGCTATAGCCTTTACATTTTTTACTTGGACATCATTAAATAATAAGTGATTTGGATGTGTTTTCATCTCCATCCACTGACTAGTAATATCAAATTCTTTATAGTTTTTTTTCTAAAACCTGACTCATAGTTTTAAGGTTGAAAGAAGACACAAGTTGATATAGTTCAACTTATAATCTACAAAGCTGATCCACAGGGAGGCAAAAACCTCATGGGGCAGATGCTGATTTCCCTATATTAGAGGAGAAATTACTTCACGACTCCACATACGGGAATCAGACTAGTTCCTTGGATCAATGTCCAATCACAGAATTTAGTAATCATAATACTCGGTAATATTATATATTTCAAGAAAGGCATCCAAGCCCTCCTTGAGCTTTTTTATTGAACCAACAATTACAACATCATGTTGCAGAGAGTTCCCTAATCTCACTGTTTATACAGAAAAGAATTCACATCTGTGATGAGGATTAAATCTTCTTTCATCAAGGAGAGGATGCCCCTTCTCCCTATCGCAGGCGTAGGTGTATAAAGGTCATTAGAAAGGTCTCTGTACTGTCCGCTCATATATTTGCACGTTGGAATTTTATTTTAAACCTTTGTTTTTCCAAACCAAATAATCTCAATTTTGGTAACCTGACTTGTTCCTGCAGTCTACCAATGACTTTAATAATCTTGGTTGCTCTTCTTTGGACTCGCTCTAGCTATTTCCTAATACACTAGAGCATAAAATTGTACACAGTATTGTGGCTGCATTAGTGACTTTTATAGAGGCAAAACTATGTTCTAGTCATGAATATGTTTACTTTATTTAATGCATCCCACTGGTCACCAAAGTTGAGATTGCCATCCACCCATACACCAAAGTCTTTTTCAATGACAGTTTAACCAAGTGTTTTACCATTTAGTAAATAATGTAATGTTTTATTTATCTGACTGAAGCGTACATTATTATATGGTAAACTTCAATAGCCATTTCTCATCCCAAATCTACAGCTTGTGTAAGTCCCTCTGTAATATTAAATTATCCTTTTCTGTGTTGATTACTTTGCAGAGAATATTCTCATCTGCAAATATCCTCTCTATAAGGTAATTAATAAATATGTTAAAAAGGAAAGGGCCTATTACAGACCCCTGTGGTACCCTACTGTGAATTGTGACCTAATAAGACTGATCATACAAATATTGGTGTATTTAACCTAAAATCAAATCAGCACATACAGAATTTTGATTTAATTACTTATGTGACTTCCGAAACAATTCTACTTTGTCTGAGACAATATGGGTTCCATTTCATTTTTGCTGCCTGAGCGAGATGTAGTTCTGGTGTGATGACAATGTCACATAACACTATGGCGGTGTGCATGTTGCACAATTTTTAAATAGGCTGTTCAGCATTCATTGTTAATTGAGGTTTTATTCCTAAAGGTTTTATGTTTTTCAATCTAGCCTTGACATATTAAAAAGTTAAAGAGGACCTGTCACCCCTCCCCCCCAATGGATTAGAATCTAAGTCTAGCACTGAATGCATTATATCTGCTGCATTCAGGCAAGGGGTCTCCCATGGCTCTGTGGGGCTGCTACACCGATATATTGGCTTTTAAAAACTTACAGTAAAAATCCATGGAGGCGGCCCCTTGTGATTCAGACACCTCATCATTTGATTCTCGGTCCATGCCCGGGACATCAGCTCTACATCCCGGTTGGCACTCCAGCTGCGGACCACCCACTCCATTGTCTGAGCCAGGTTGTCCCGCAGCTCCTGGAAGGCCTCTCTCCAGTACTCCACATCTCCCTCGTTGGTCAAGAGGGAGACCAAGTCCAGGTCCCCGCGGGCCTGCTGCTCCACCTCGCGCATGAGTTCTGTCCAACGGGTCGCCATTACACTGGGTATTACACGCTCTTCCTTGTGTCCTTCTTTTCAAGTCTGTCCATTGTTGGCTTTTTGGCGGTTCTCCTCGGCCACTTCCTTTGGCCCGCCGTCTTGGTTGATTGGCGGCCATAGGGGCGGGCAAACAGTTTCACGCCTCTGGATAGGCCCTCCCATAGCAAGGGGCTGAGGCCTGCACATTGTCCTTTCACATGGTTAGACTGCCATTTTGGGGTTCCCAGTAAAATGGAGGGAACCAGTTCTCAGTGCCATACAACGGCGGTAAAAGTTCTTTTTGGCCAAAATGTTCAAAGGCACACAGTACCCAGTAGAATCGGGTACGGGAATCCTGTTTGTGACGCCAGAACTTGACTAGCCCAGGTATGGGAACTTGAGTATCTGGGCCCTCCGCTGCGGTAGGGATGTCACTGGTGGCCTGCCCAGACCCGTGGCCGTGGTGGTCAACTAAAAAGGGGTAGTTGTAATGGGAATAAAAGTTTATACGTTTATCGTGATGCCACCCGCAGATTCTGGTGATTAAGCACCAGCCTCGCTTCAGACCTCCGGAAGGCGATGGTACCGCAGCCGAGATGGTACAGCTACTTGCAGGTAGAGCTGGCCCTCCAGGGCAGGGAAGCACATATAGTGATGGATGTACTGATGATGGAGGTTAACAAGTTCCAGTGGAGCAGGGAAAAAAGTACACAGAGACTCTGTCACTCTACCCAGGTACTTTACTGGAACAATGCTGGTGGTGGTACAGTTCACAGAAGACAACAGTTGTTAGATAAGGGTAGCCGGCCGGGTAGTCAGAGTGGGCTGCAGAGTCTCTTGGAGGCTCCCGCGGTATGCCTTCCTTGCTCTAACCGGTGTCCCGTTGCAGCTGCCTGTCCTGGAACAGCCCGCTTAGGACCAGGCCCGGTTGGGGTTCTTTCTGAGTATCCCGGCTTCCCGCTCTCCCTCTCTCCTGCACTAGAACTCGACCCCTGTGGGTTATTCTAGTGTGACTGGTTTCCTTGAGACAGGCTGCCGGGGCCGGTAGACAGACCCACGATGACCGGTTTTACGACTCAGGGGCTGAACTCCCTGTGCCGCACCTTCGGAACCGGTACGTCTGTGTATGGACCAGGGTTCACTCCCGGAGTATGGTCGCTCTGATCTGGGGGGTCCCCTCCTTCAGTCTGGGCTGCCTATTCTCTATCTCCCCAGTCCCCCTCTCTCGGAGTCCCCTTCTCTCTCTCAGGGCTCCCGTCCTCCTCCATCCCTCTCCCCCGAGGCAAAACTAGAATTCCCCGTTCTCCACCTCCCTCCTCCCCTAACTCCCTCCCCCAGGGTATGGGCCCTTGCCATTTGCCTAGGTGGGTGTGTGGGAGTGCTGGGATGGGAGCCTCCTACAAACCCTGCATTCCACTGTGACAGGGGTAACCGCACACTCATTTATGTGTGCAGTACCCCAATTGTGACGCCTGACCAGTGGGGCGCCACACATACTGCTTATCCTACTAATAATTATAACATACTGTAATAATTGTTATTCTGATGTTTCTATTATTTCATGTTATAATAGTTGTCGTAAAACTATCTTGACCATCTTGTATTTGTTTTCATAAGCTCTGACATTACAGATCTTTATATATATAAATATATATATACAGTATACATATATAAAATATTTGCATACTAGTGCATCTCATTGAATTAGAATATCATCAAAAAGTTAATTTATTTCAGTAATTCAATACAAAAAGTAAAATGCATATATTATATAGTCATTACAAACAGTGATCTATTTCAAGTTTGGTTAATGTTGATGATTATGGCTTACAGCCAATGAAAACCCAAAAGTCATTATTTGAGAAAATTAAAGTAGGGAGGATGAAGGATTAAAAACCAAACTGTTGTATTCCACGAGACATCGAATGGTGAATATAATATTGTTTTATTAGTCAATGTGTTTCAGGACTCCCAGAAACGCCCGAAAACATGGCAATATTACATTGATTTTTGATGATATTCTAATTCATTGCACTGCACTAATACATATATATTGTTCGCATGTTGCCTGTTCAGGAGAACACTGCTCTTCAGCCAGCCGAATCCTTAATTGGTGGGAGGGAACACGCTTCTGCTTGATTATCCGTTCGTATAAGTCTACTTTTGGTGTTGATGGCCCAACTGTGTATTTTTAAACCTGTCATATGAGACAATCTTGCCTTTTTAACACCAGTTGCACAGTAGCAATGGATCTGGATGGGATCAGGATCTAAAGGTACCGTTACATGGGGAAACATCGTTGGCAACATCGCCGGCAACTCATGGAAGCGCACACGTTTTGGGAACTTTGCCAAGATTGGTGTAGAGATGTTACACGAGGAGACATTGCCGGCAACGCAGCAGAAATGTTGAAAGCAACTTTCGCTGCCAGGGTTAAACTCAACCCAGACCGATCATTTAACATTGCAGTGAATGGGGGAAGTTGCTTTCAACATCGCTGTTGTGGTGTCAGACTGGGCGATTCTGCCAGATCGCCTGAGCAACATCGCCTGGTTTCAGAATGTGTTCTGAAACCTGGCAACTCCGCTCAAGCAACTTATCGCCGTTGAATCGCCCTGTCACACGTAGCAACGCACGAGCGATTTCAACGGCAACAGCGATGCCTACGTCACTTTTGGGTGATAAAGTGAAGTAGAAAACACGATGTTTTCTACTTCACTTTGTTTCCTGGGCAGTTGCCAAGCTGCCACACCAGGTGCAGGAATCCAGGAGGTTAATGGGAGGTAGAGCGGCCTTTCCTTTTCCCCTTTCCATTTGAATGAATGACTTTTGGGTGATGTTGTCGGCGATGTTTCCCCATGTAATAAGAGGCAATAGGCTGTACACCTACGTTATAAAGTCAGGTTGAAGATCTGCTAGGTGCAGCTAAATGACCCTACAAGTCTACCACTCATGGCGAAAAGCCATCATTAAATGGTAACACTGATTGTTTTGACTATTAACAGTAGATCTTGAATTGTACATACCTGTAATATATCACCCATGGAGATCAATCAGGCACCAGCAGACACAAGTATTTGCCATGTTACCGTAAATATCATAGTAGAAGTTAGTTTGTAAAATGACAATGTATTGAGAGTTGCAGAGATTCCACTACCTTTGTGTAGTTTTTACTCCGAGAATTTTTTTTTTAAAGATACAGAACAATGGATAACCATGCAGTCATGCACTATGCACATCAACGGTAGTCAGATTTCTAGATAAAGAATGTTTAATGTTAGGCTAGTCAAGAGCGAGTAGCGAAATATTCACATTCGCTATACTTGTAATGCGTAGTTTTTAATACTCTCATATTCATCCGAATCGCAAGTTTAATATTAGTCGATTAGTGATAGGCTCCACCACACACATACAGTCATAAAACGAGTCATTCCTGGACAGGGCGGGAGGACATCCTTTTTTATGTTTCTACGTCATACAAACACCTTGCAGTGCCCCCCAGATAGAGCCTAACATTCAAACTGCTGTCACTGAAGTGCCAGCTCACTTTGTGTACTAAAGGGAGCTATCAATTTGTGTCAGATCGATAATGATCAACACATCACTCACGAGCACCAGCAATACTCGCGAGTAACGTGTATCGCGAATACTGTACTATCCGTGCGAGTAGAGAATAGTAAGGATTACACTCCCTAATCACTATGTTAGGCACAATATTATTCAAATAGTGCATTTTATGGTTAATCTCTTTTTATTAATTTTTAAGAAATATTACAAAGGTGTACATATATATACACAAAAAAAAAATATATAATAAAAAGTCACAATAAGAACATTGAATAAAGGAGCAGATTATAATAAACTCTCCCTATCAAATTATTCCCTCCCCTGATGTATCTTCATCTAAATCTTAAGTCTCAAGTATACTCACCTAAAATCTGGGACACCAAGTGGAGACCCCATTATCAAAAGAGTGACTCACAATTGTATACCAATACCACTATTTAGGAGTCATCTAAAGCTCAGGGAAGGTGAGCTGAGAGAGACAATACTAAATCTAAAAAAATAATGTAATGAAGAGAAGGGGAAAAGAAAAAGCAGGGAGGGGAAAAAGAGAGGAGCGAAAGGAAGGAAGAATGGGACTATACTAGGATGAATGAAACCAGATACTGGGAAGGATATTGCTGAGGAAAAGGGAGAGGTAATGGGTCACTCTAACTCCCCGACGGCCAGAGGACAGTCTACCTTGTCTACGTCAGCAAAGATACTTTGTAAGTCAGCAGAATCCTGGAAAAGAATCCATTCAAACCAGATCACTGAAAATGTATCACGAGATCCCGATGCCTCGGCTGCTAGTTCCTCCATTCGAAAAATGTCCATAATTTCTCTGAGCCAATCAAGCAAAGACGGAGCCCGGGGTGTTTTCCAGAACCTCGGAATCACAGCGCGTGCAGCCGAGACACAAAAGCGGAGGATATCCCTCTTGTGAAGCCCAATAGGACCAGGAAGATGGACAGCAGTGCTGTTTCAGGACAGCATTCAGCCTGTTTACCCGTTACCCGGGTGTATGCATTAAATACCTCTGACCAGAACCGCTGGATTTCCCTACAACTCCACCAAATGTGTAGCATTGTGCCTGTCTCTTCTCCGCAGCGCCAACAAGTGTCAGGGGTATCAGGGAACATGCTCCGAAGAGTAGCCGGGCACAAGTACCATCTGGTGAGCAGCTTATAGCTTCTTTCTTGTGCAATACAAGTATTTGCTAATTTGTGAGTGAACAAAAAGCATTTCTGCCAGTCGCTATCTGAGATGTTTTTTTCCAGTTCCCTCTGCCAAGCACGCTGAAAGTATAGAGTGCCCTGATTTCTCAGAGATCCCAAAGTCTGGTACAAAGCCGATATTTTACGTCTCGGGGGAGAATCCAACTGGAACCGCTTTTCCATTAAATTGGGCGTCAATCTCACCCTACAGGAGTGGTCAGCTGAGTGTAAGTATGATCTGTATTGGAAAAATTCAAACCATCTAAGTGGCCTAGTAGGATCCTTGACTTGCAGTTGTGCTAACGAGGGCAGATTGCCGTCAGGAAGTGTCTGGCCTACTCGGGTATCATTCACACTCTGCCAACACAAAAACCTCTGTTTTCCAAATCCAGGAGGGAAAGATGGACTGGAAAAAAGGGGGGTAAGAGGGATAAGTCTGTCATCTAATTTGAGGGCTCTCGTCATAGTTCCAGATATTCAAAGTATTCCTGGTCATATCTGTCAGGGATTCTTGTCCTTTAAGTCCCCTGAAGGAATCCAGAGCAGATGTTTCAGCGGGATTTCCAAACTGTCTTGCTCCACCTCTACCCATCTCTTGGAGGATGCACAGTACTGCCAATCTAGGGCTCTAACGAGAGAGGAAGCTAGAAAGTAAGTCTGCAAATTGGGTAACCCAGCCCCGCCCCTAGACTTAGGCAAGGAGAGAATATTCATCCGTAATCTAGGTCTCTTTCCGCCCCAGATAAATTTGATGATAAGAGATTGTAATCTGGAGAAGAACTTCCTGTCAAGTTGAACAGGGACCATTTGAAAAATATATAGGAGTCGGGGTAAGACATCCATTTTGACTACGTTCATTCTCCCGAACCAGGTTAGTTTTAGTTGCCTATATGAAGTGAATGCCGACTCTACACTAGCTAAAAGGGGCTGGTAGTTTAAACTAAATAGTTGGTTAAGATCTCTCGTATAAGAACTCCCAAATACTTAATGGCCTCCATCTTCCATTTGAACGTGAACTGTCTAGACAAACGAGAAACCAAGTCTCCAGACAGTGAGACATTAAGTGCCTCAGTCTTGGACAATTAACTTTAAAGTTGCTCAACTGTCCAAACCGTTCAAGTTCTTTCAGAATAGAAGGGATGGAGATAAGGGGCTGCGAGACATATATTAGGAGATCGTCAGCGAATAGGGCCGTTTTATGGTGGCTCTGTCCCAGCTTAATCCCACTGACGTCAACATTGGCTCTGAGCGCTGTGGCTAGATGTTCCATTACTATGATGTACAGTAGGGGTGACAGAGGGCATCCCTGCCTGGTACCATTTGTTATATGGAACGAGGAAGATAAGGCTCCACCTATTTTAACCTTGGCTGAAAGGGAGGAGTATAAGGACATGATTCCATGTAAGAACCGAGGTCCCAAACCAAGTTGAATCAGCGCCTCTCTCATAAACCCACAGTGGACTCTGTCAAAGGCCTTTTCAGCGTCCACAGATAATAGGCCTAGTGGAAGCGAGCTGCTCCTGGCCTTAGCTATGAGGAGCAGGGTTCTAAGGGTGTTATCTCTTGCTTCCCGGCCCCTGACAAAGCCCACCTGGTCTGAGTTAATCACAGAAGGGAGGAACGGGGCTAATTGATCCGCTAATAGTTTAGAAAAAAGTTTAACATCCACGTTTAGTAACGAAATCGGCCTGTAGTTCGATACCAAAGATGGATCCTTCCCCGGTTTGGGAATGACGCTGATATGGGCTTCCAAGGATTGAGGCACAAAATCTGATCCCCGTAATACTGCGTTAAAGGCCGTCAACATCACTGGGGCCAGCTGGGACTTAAGTTTCTTGTAAAAAGTAGGCAAAAACCCTTCTGGGCCCGGGCATTTCCCCGATGGGGTGGACTGGACAGCCTGCATCAGTTCTTCTTCAGTAATGTCGTCTTCTAACATAGCAGTGGTCTCTTTAGCTAATGATGGGATTGCCATCTGGTTAATATATACCCTGATCCTATACGACAATTCCGAGGGCGAGAGGTCAGAGAAGTGTCCCTGTATATTGTAGAGGTCACAATAATATTTTCTAAATTCCTCCAAAATTTCGGTTGGGAAAAAAGTTTGCCCACCTTTATTGGTTTGGATACATGGAACAAAAGGCAGGTTTAGACGGGGGTGGAGCAATCGGGCTAGGGGTCTCCTACACTTGTCAGAATTAGAGTAGAAATAGCTCCTAGATTTCTCTGTGTATCTACGGTACTTTTGGTCTAGTAAGTCTTTTAGTTCTTTCTTCCTTAATGTCAGGTCAACCAACGTCTATCTCGATAAGTTCTGTTTATGTGAGGATTCTAATGTATGTATCTGAGTAAGGAGGTCTTCTACCTTTTCTGCATTGTTTTTCTTCAGACGAGTACCATGCTTTATAAAGACCCCCCTCAAGACACACTTTAAAGTTTCCCATATGGTGGGAGGAGGTGTTGGGTCCAAAGCATGATCTCGACCGAAGGATTGGATAGTCTCTCTCACCTCCGACATGCATAGCTCGTCCTTCAATAAATGGTCATTCAGCCTCCAAGTCCAAGGTCTTCTACTTGTATCAGGAAGTGTAAGGGACAAGAAAATGGAGGCATGATCAGAGATTAAGATATTCCCTATAGTCGCCTCGGGGCTCCAAGATAATAGGTTGTGGCTCATGAAAAATAAGTCAATTCTACTGTAAGAATTGTGTGTTGGAGAAAAATAAGTGAAGTCTCTCCCCTGGGGATTCAAAATCCCCCAAATATCGATGAGTCTCAGAGTGTGAAGGAACCTTTTCAGAGATGTAAGTTTTTTCTATGGAATAGATTTCATACCAGAGGATGAGTCAGCTGCCGGGTCTAGGGTGAAGTTGAGGTCTCCCCTGATGATGACTGATCCCTCTGCGAACTCCGTCAGGCGCATTAGATACGATCTACATATTTTTGTCTGAAATCTATTGGGTAAATACCAATTAGCAATAGTTAGCAGGGATCCAGCAATTCTCATCTTAAGGAATACATAACGACCCTGAGGGTCTACGCAAGCATCCAGGATCTCGTGAGGCAGTGACTTATGCACCGCAATGGACACCCCTTTCGTTCTCGCATCTGGGTTGGTACTGTGGTGCCAGACTGAGAAGTATCTATTGCGAAGGCTCGGGTCATGTCCAGTTTTAAAATGGGTCTCCTGAAGCATCAGAATCTGGCACTTCTGCTTGTGGGCATAGTACAGTATCTGAGACCTCTTTTGAGGGGTGTTGAATCCCCGTACATTAAACGAGCAGATTTTTACTGATGACATGGCCGACAAGGAGTCAGAGGGGAGATGTAAGGAAACAGGGAAGGGGAAAAAGGTAGGTAGAAGAAGGGAGAGAAAGAGAACTAAGATACCCGGGGTTAGGGAGGAAGAAAAGATAAGCAGAGATTAAAGGAAAAAAGGGGGGGAAGCAAGACAGTAAGAGAAAAAATTACCCAGAATGATCTGGGATAGCTGTTTAGGGTGGTCTACACGACCTGTCTTCCCTGGAATCAGGTGACTTTATCCCGGTGGGGCGTAACCTGTCTATTTTGGGTTTGTCCCCACTGCCTCGGGCTAAACCCTCTCAACAAGTGTTACAAGGAAACCTTGTCATTAATATTATACAAAATTAACATGTAACCCAGAAAACCTTCCAGGTCTAAAATCCAACGCAACTAAAACATCTAAGTCAGTGCACAGATTGAAAACTTACAAAATATTGCTTTAGGGTGAGCTAATTAATTACTAGTAGATAAAACCCTTTTGTATGTTGTCTTTGTTTGAATGGTCGAACAATATGTACGGCCTCATCTGGAAAACTGCCTGTGAAAAGAACAGGAATTATGCAAAGGATCAATATAAACAACTGAGGAGGAAACAGGGGTCTTCAACCTTCGCCCATCGATTCCTCTCTCCGCCCCTATTCCTCCTTCTCCATGACGCCCCTCTACCCCTCCTCCGTCTTCCTCTCCACGGCTCTGGGGCAGTTGGTGACCGGTATAGATGGTCTGTGTATCTCGGCCATTCTTCCATTGCAATGTAGACCGAGGGAAGTCCCAGTGCGGCTGCGAATTCCGGGACTCCTTTTGGGTGTGTGACATAATGGGTCACTCCTTCTCTCCGCACCTGAAGGCGGAACGGAAAGCCCCAAGTTTAGGAAATGTCCCGCTCTCTTAGGGCTTCTAGTAGAGGGCGAAACGCTCTTCGTTTTTGCAATGTACGTCTCGATAAGTCCGCCAATAGTTGAAGAGAGTAGTCCTGAAACCGAACCTGTCCCTTAGCCCGAGCTTTGGTAAAAATGGCCTCTTTTATTCTATATGTATGGATCCTGCAAACCACATCTCTGGGCCTATCTCCTTCCAGGGGTGGGGGCCCTAGGGACCTATGTGCCCTGTCGAACTCTAAAATTGAGTCTGGCGGTACTTCTCTGATGGAGTTGAAGATAATTTTGAGGGTGTTATCAAGATCCCTTGGTCCGACACTCTCAGGGAGCCCTCTAATTCTAATGTTGTTCTTCCTTTCTCGGTTCTCCAGATCTTCCATGGAGTCTAACATTCTTTCCATATGGGAGACTTGTGTGTATACGGTGTCCTCCAGAATTTTAAGTCTCTTATCTATGTTTTGCGAGGACGATTCATTAGAAGCCACTCTTAGACTAAGATTAGAGACTTCCCCTTTAAGTTCAGAGGACTCAGCTTTAAAGGAGGCCTCCATCTGTGCACTAAAGCCCTCCATTTCTTCTCTGGTGGGGATGGTCTGTATCCTCAACCTGAGGTCGTCCCATATCCCTTGGCTCCCTGGTACTGTGGGCATTGTCGGGTGACCAGGGGGTAAGAGGTCTCCGGTAGATGGAACAGTCTGTGCCCGCTCGCTGATTGAGGGTTGAATGGCCCTCTCCAGTTGCCACACTGGGGACTTCAGCTCCGTAGGCTTTCTCCTCTCCCCTACCTCTGATTCTCCTCCCTGTTGTGATTGTGAGGGGGTCAGCCATCTTCCTCCCTCCATTTCTGTATAGGCATCTGGTGTTCCTTGCTTGCTGTGGCCCCCCTCTTCCATTCCACTTCCCCCTTTAGCCAGGGGGTGTCCATGATTTGAGTCAGTAGAGCCCCCCCTATCACATATCAGGGGCCAATCTCCACCACTCAGGGGGGTCTGCAAGATATTGAGCATTGCAGCCCCAGTATGCACCTGTTTGGGCTGCCTGTCCTCCTCAAGGGCCCTCGTGGTGGCTGAGGCACTATCTAGCAATAGGACAGCTAGCGATGGGGAAGAGGATGAGGGGGCGCACATTACCGGATTCAGCTGACAGTCTCCTTCGGGTCCCTGAGCTTCTCCGGTCTGCGTGGGGACTGGCGCCGCTTCTCTGCTGTGCTCTGCGGCCATTACACAGTCCTGGGAGCTACTCCGTAGGTAGTGGGAGATTTTTGCAGCGGCAGGCACCGGCGGTTCCCTGGAGGGTTGGGGTCGGGTGCTCCTACGTTTAGCCGGCATATAGAGTAGTTTTCCAGGTTCTGGCACCGGCTGTATAAGCCCGTCGGCAGATAGGGGACAGGAGCTCGGATTTCAGCCTCTGTTCCCCTCCATCACTAGGCCACGCCCCCCCAAATAGTGCATTTTGAGCAATATTATGATAAATCCTTTCTTCTGTTTGATCAAACTGGTAACACGATAGCATGTGAAGAGATACAGCAGAGGCTTCATACAGTTCTTTGTTGCCTAATCCATGAGATTTGATATACTGCTAACAAATTAACAAAAATTAAATTATATGTCAACTGATTGCAGTTTCTTTTTTAGCTGCTAAATCTAATCATGCTAACTGTAGCTTTAAGGTCACTTGTATATGACCACAACCTGTTTTGACCTGTTGGTTTTGCACTTAGATTCTTGTTTCCCATCCTGTCCTCTATCAGTTGTTGAGTTTTTAGAATAATCCTTATGTATCATTGCATGGGGGTTTAAAGGTATTGTCCAATACTCAAATACATTTACCAGAACATAATTTCAGCATTTAAAATAATTCTATATTGGCCTCAAATTAAATCCGTAACGTCTTTGAGGACAGTGAAGTCTGCGAGACAGGGGTGAGAGGAAAAAAGAAGTGGGCGCAGATCTAAGTGCAGAAATATAATTATATTAAACAGAATTAGGATTTCTCCTCACCTTTTTGGTGTCTTGTTGTTCAGCATATAACCCTGTGTTAGGGTAGTGGAGTAATGGTCTGGATCCTCTGGCCTGCAGCTCAAACAGGTGAAATGAACCACCTTGTAGGAGATTCATCAGGAAGTGTAGAGAAGGATTTCCAGTTTGTCAAGGAGCGCTTCCAGATGGTTCATTGATTACGAAGTAATTGATTACGCTCCTTGACAAACTGGAAATCCTTCTCTACATATTGGCCTCAAAGGGATTTCTATTATTTGTATTTGGCTTACCTTCCTCCCCCATGTCACTGCTGCAGGCCCCCTTTCGGCTTCAGGCAGCCCTGAGAATTTTATTTCATATAAAGCATATTTCTGGCTTCTCAGCTATTACTATCTGTGTCCAGCTTTGCAAACTTTTCTAACCTTGATCCACCCCTTTTCTGCTGCCCCTTTGTGCCTGCATTATGTACATTAGGTAGCCGCCTGCTGACTCTTGCTCTCAATCAAGGTGACATCAGCTTTGATATCCTATTAATAGGCTAGAACGAAAAAGAAGCAAGCAAACTGTGTAGGAGATATCAAAGGAAGTTGGCATATTGATGTATGAGGCATCCACATGATCGTGAAGACCAGGAGGTGTTCTGTACCTATTAAAACAAAATGGTAAAGTTCCAAAAAAACTTTTTTGGCTGTAGAGTAAATAATCCTCTGTAGCAAGGAGTGGGTGTTCCTAAACATGTGTGACACATACATAATGCATTACTTTTACCTATTACATTTGTTAGCAGTATTTTTAAAGAATAATTTCATGTAAGGTGTGATATGCTGCCATAGAACGTTAAATTAGATCTTAATACAGGTATGATATTTCCTCTAAGAAACTTGACAGGTGGGAAATTTTTACTGCTCACCACCCTTCTTGCCCTATAAACAGCTCCACAATAAATGCCTTTAAGTTAGACGTTGGTATTGGCCTATTGAGCCATACAAGAGTCGGCCTGATAGATTTGCCTGCTAGTGTATCACTGATGGCAAAAAACTTCTAGAGCTTTATGCAAGTAATAAAAAAAAGTTCTACAGTGGGTCAAACAGAAGCCAAATAAAAATTTATAAAAAGAAAGGATTTATCTGGGATTTTTACATTGATGACCTATCCTTTTGTACACTTTTAGTATGTCTTTCATCTCCCTTTGAACTACTATTAACAAATACAATTAAAAAAACATGTATTTTTAGTACTTTAGTTAGCAAATAAGTCATTAACTAGCTAGATATGAATAAAAATGTGCATGCTAATAGAAATAATTTCTTTTTAATTAAGATATTGTTCAACTTGAGTTTCTTTCCCAGCAGGTTCATAACACATAAAAGAAAATCTGTCAGCAGGTTTTTTGCTACCTCATCTGACAGTAACATAATAGAAGCGAAGAAACCCTGAATCCAATGATGTATCACATAGATTACTGGCTGAAACTGTTCTGACACAGAGCTGAGAGACCTTCCCACACCAGACTCTCAAAAGAGCATTGACTGTGAGGTTTCAATCACCTGAGGGGGCATGTCAGATTGCTGTGTGGGACTAAGGCTGGCTTCAGACTGCGTGTCTGATCCGATCCGTAGCTGTCCGCTTGAGGCAGACAGCCGCGGACCGGATCAGCACACAGGACCGGGGGGCTATTATGCCGTCCGATCTTGTGTGCAGCCGCACGCAGTTCCTGCTGCTAATAGGTGAGGACCGCGGGCGCCGCGGTCCTGACCTGTCAGCTGGTTCAGCTGCGTGCGGCTGCACACAGGATCGGAGGGCATAATAGCCCCCAGTCTTGTGTGCTGATCCGGTCCGCGGCTGTCTGCCTCAAGCGGACAGCTACGGATTGGATCAGACACGCAGTCTGAAGCCAGCCTTAATAGTGTAATAAAGCCTTTATATTATGTAAACAATTGCAAAGACCCTGATAAGAGAAGCATGATTGCATTTTGTTTTATAACTCCTGCAGCATGCTCACTTAGCAAAAATACTGATAGATTCCCTTTACATTTTACCTTTACCTTTACCTTTTAGACTGTCAATGAAATTTAAAATTATGATAATTCTGTCAGGTTAGCAAACCTTCTTGTTACCATACCAATGTCTATGCCTACTACTTGAAATATGACTATGGAAACCAAACAAAAATGGTCTGGAATCATTATATCAGTGAAGCACAAGCATAAATGGCCATACACTATTCTATTATCAGTGGTTATAATCCTTATGTGCTAGCTACTGAAACAGAATAATTATAGACAATATTAACTGGCATGAACAACATTGTTATATTTGTTATATTTTTAAGAGGCTGTCTACTACTAGGCAACCCCTTCTTACTTGATTAAGCACCCAATTTAAAATAAACGTATTTTAACCTCCTGCGATGTCGGCACTTTAATTGCCCCTTATTATAATGGCCACTGATAGGCTACAACTTTCAATATTCCATCAGCACGTCTGCTGTGACATAATATTGTAAGGCTGCAAACCATAAGCATCAGTTGATTGGCTGCAGTGGTTATATGACCAATAATGTCGCATTAACAACATAACAGGAATAGCGCTAATCTAGAAGGCAAGTATATGTTTGTTTCTTTGTTTTTTTATTTTGTGTAGGGCAGCACTTAAGCAACTAACAAGTAGACATCCTCTTTAAATTATTTTACATCTCTATCTTCTCATATTTTAAAAAATTATGCACATAAAAGTTATAGTTAAAAATCCTTATTGATTTTCATCCTTTTATAAAATACAACAAAATATATTTTCCTTATGGTTTGTTGTTTGCTTGAGAAAAGCTTATGATGACCAAAATGTTGCATTTTTATGACGGAATGCAATCAAACATCATAAATCAACATTGTTACTTTAGAAAAGATACTGTTTAAGGAATAATTACTGTTGGCATGCATGAATTCATATTTACTTAGTAATTTCTGACCCAGAAGAAATATAAAAAATATTCTCAATTAAATCTAAATGGGTATTGGCAGAATCTAAAAAAATGGACATTTGTTATCATCCGTGCTGAAGCAATACAGAAGTGAGTAGCTGGCAGCGGTCGTGTTCATTTCTATAGATGGTACAAGGTATGATATAATATAGCTGCTCTCAGCAAATGGTTCTAATTAATGAGATTAGCAGCAAATATACAAAGGAGAAACAGGAAAGTCAAGATATCAAAAAGGATATTAGAAAAAATTGGAGTCCGGCTTAACAGGGCTGGATTTCCTTTTCTTTTTCTTTTTAAAAAGAAAATATAGTGCATAAAAAAGAAAAATGTACATGGTTGACATGACCCATTCATGAGTAAGATTTCTTAGTGCAGTCGAAACGCGTCAACTGGTCATGTTGACCATGTAAATTTTTCTTTTGTATAGACTATGTTTTCTTTTGAAAGAAAAAAAGAAAAGGAAAATCCAGCCTGTTGAACCGGACTCCAATTTTTCCTATTATCCTTGATGTAAGGCCAAGTCTGAGCCCCATTTGGATGAGCATAGAGCAACTGGATGAGCTGGAATCAAGCTTCTGAGATTTAAAAAAAACTCTAGATATTTGGTAATAGACAACATTTTACATTTGGCAATATGTATGCTTTCTACTTTCACATTTTTCATGCACCGTAATGAAATGAATATTTGTGTACGAAATGACTGTGACACTAGACACTTCTAAAAGCTAGGGTTTGACAGTGACCACTTATATCTGAGTACAGACAGTGGGAAGTCAAGTAATTTAGAGTCAGGTTACAGGAGAGCTCGTAGTATTCAGGGAGAGGACTGAGACATAGTCCTGCAATGGTCCAGGCTCACGTTTTCAAGAGAGCATGAAGAGGATTCAGGGAGTCAACAAAGGCATATTCAAGTTATGTTCCAGGGGTCAACATACCAGGAGATCACAATACAGGACGCAAACAAAAGGGAAATCAATCAACAGTCCAGGGTCAGATAACAGAGATCAGAAAAGACACATGAATGCAGTCTCCACAACACTTCATATAGGTGTAATACTGGCAGAGTTCTAGGAGAGGTTGCTCAGTAAAGTAGCAGAGCAATCACAGAGAGGATGGAGTACCTGAGTAACCCAACATGTCCCAGAACCAGAATGTAAGTCTGCGCTGTCAATCAACTACTGACAGCTCAGCACACCAGATACCAAACACAGCAGTAACTTTTATTATGTCAAAGACACATTGCACGGAGGAATTGTGACACTTTCACTTTAATATTTGATGTAAAGACTAATGAGTTTTTAATGCCATCATAAATAATGAAACTGTGGATATTATAACTTTCACATTTTAAATGCGAAAATCTGTCTTTTAATGGTTGTTACTCCTAATAAACTCAATTTTCTGATGGTGATCATTTGAAATTCTGCTGTCTTATAAACACAAGTAAATACATAAATGCTAAAATGGGACATTAAGGAATTGCAAAAAATACATCTCTCAAAGAAGGCGTAGTGCTAAAAACATCACATATGTCACTTATTATTATTATGTCATAACTTCCTATTAAATCAATTGCACCCATATTTTTTCAGCAAATTTGTTAGTGGAAGAACGTACAAGACAAATGAAAATAAAGGTTCAGAGATTTAAGCAGACAGCTGGCTCTAGCTCCAGTCAAGAACTCGAGAGAGACCAATTTACTAAGGTAAGTGCAACAAATTAAATATATATTTAAGATTAAAAGGAAATATATTTTAAAAGTTAGTAATTGTGTATGATGGTTGGTTGTTATTTAATCTGTCACTGTTCTAAAGTAGGAAATTAGAAATACTAAAAAATAAGAAAGTTAGCTTAGGTTCAAGTTACTTTTGGGCAATACATTTGAAAAACTGAATGTAGTTGAATGTATGTCGTTGATCAGAGATGCATTTTGGCCAATGTGCAAACTGTAACAGATATGGCAAAATGGACTCTGGATTGACAGTTACTAGAGTCCAGGAGGCACTGCTACTTCTGTATACCCAGTAGGTCCCTATCCTAAGAGTATGTAAAAGTCTGCTGTTGTCAACCCATGACAAATTTGTCCAGAATGGTGTTTAACTCCAAAGTATACAAACCAAATACACATTGAACTAACACACTTTATTGGTCTGCCTAATGGTTATAACATACTATTTAAGCATACAGCTGGCTAAATATTTCATGAAAGCACATTCTTTTGGCTTAGAACTGGCTAAATATTTGATGAAAGCACACTCTTTAGGCATACATCTGGCTAATGATCTGGTGAAGCACACTCTTTAGGCATACATATGGCTATTGAACTGGTAAAGCACACTCTTTAGGCATACATCTGGCTAATGATCTGGTAAAGCACACTCTTTAGGCATACATATGGCTATTGAATTGGTAAAGCATGCTCATTTGTCTGGCTAAATATTTCTCGAAAGCTATTTGTGCCTATTCACCTCACTGTTTTCACTTCTACTTTCTATGACTAAGACAATCTGGGAATCTGAAGAAGGTTTTATTGTTATTCCAAAACATCATTATTTTAGATTTTATAATACAACCTATAAGTACTTGTAAGACATAAAGTTTTTTTTTCATTTGTAGCACTTAAACCCTTCACACCATGACCGTTTTAATTTTGTTAATTTTCTTTTTTTCCTCTCCTTTTCCCAAGATCCATAACTATTTTTATTTTTCTGTCACTATAGCCATATGAGGGGTTTATTTTGCAGAAGAAGTTGTGTGTCTGAATGACATCATTCATTCAACCTAATCGTGCATTGGGAAATGGCAAGAAAATTCCAAGTGTGTTAAAATGTAAAAAAAAAAAGCAATTTCGTATTAGTTTTTTGGTTATGTACCATGTTCACTATATGGTAAAACTGACATGGCAATACGATTCTCCAAGCCAGTACGAGTACACAGATACCACATATGTATGTTTTTTTTTAATTTACTTGGAAAACAAAATTCATAAGTTTGTAAGAAAAATATATCTTTTTTTATGGAGCAAAGGGAGGGTGATTTGAACATTTATGTTATTTTTATTTTGTCCATAATTTAATTTTTTTTATTTTTTTTTAACTGGATTTATTACTTCCCTGAGGGAACTTGAACCTGCAATCATTTTATTGCTTGTACAACACATAGTATTGAATAAGTACACCTATTTGTAGCAGAAATCATGATCACAATGAGGAGGATTGTAATGACAGACTCTGGGGTTTGCTAAAGACATGACAACCTATGGGTGCAATGATTTGCTGGATGAAGGACACGCCTCCTCCTTGCCGCCACATGTTGAATTCCACTGAATGCAGCAACACTTAACATGTTAACAGTCGTGGGTGGAGCTCAGCTCCAGCAATGGCTTTTAGAGTCACCATCAGTGATCAAGTGCAGGAAAAGATGCAGGCTTGGCATGTGAGCCCACATCAAAGGTACTATAACAAAGAAATAGCGCAGTATAGGGCCTTATCTGATGATAGGCTAAACAAAATAGTATGATTGGTGGGACTTACCTGATTGGGTTGTGAGACGGTCACATCCACCACTCAATCCATCAACAGCTGCTACACTGATCCACCGGTGTGAATGCTGTATCTCAGGAAAAGTGAGGACCCAAACACATGTGCTGCCAAGTAATGAAGATATATCCAGGATTTCTTTTGGATACTTTTTGATCCCCTTTTGTATACCTGATAGTTTTTAAAGGGATCCTGTCACCCCCAAAACACCTCCTAAGCTATTAAAAGATGTCCCTAGAGCATAGTAACACTTATCCTACACTTCTTTTAGCTCCTAAATGCATCTATTGAAAATTAAGATAAAAAAGTTAATAAACTCACTCATTAGTGATGTTAATGAGCGACTACTGTATGCATAGTCACCCAGGCAGGCTCTCCCTCTTCCTAATATCACACCTCAATAGGCGTGATCTTCAACTCTCATTCAAATGCGCGCCTCCCCGCTCTCCTCTGCCGGCCGTAATTTCCGGCTTCGGGTGACGTATGTACACCCGCGCCGCTCTGTTAGCTTCAAGCCCCGCACTGCGCATGCGTAGTGCGGGTCTTGAAGCTAACAGAGTGGCGCGGGTGTACATACGTCACCCAAAGCCGGAAATGACACGATTTGCGTCATACAGCCGCACACAGCAGCGCCCGGCTGGAAGAGGAGAGCGGGGAGGCGAGCATTTGAATGAGAGTTGAAGATCACGCCTATTGAGGCGTGATATTAGGAAGAGGGAGAGCCTGCCTGGGTGACTATGCATACAGTAGTCACTCATTAACATCACTAATGAGTGAGTTTATTAACGTTTATCTTCATTTTCAATAGATGCATTTAGGAGCTAAAAGAAGTGTAGGATAAGTGTTACTATGCTCTAGGGCAGTGATGGCGAACCTTTCTGAGGCCGAGTGCCCAAACTGCAACCCAAAACAAAATTATTTATGGTGAAGTGCCAACACTGTAATTTAACCTAAATTACAGCAGTGGTTATCTATCACAAGCGCTGCACAGGGGGGAGATCCAGCAGATGCTAACTCTCTTCACTGTACAGGGCTTGTAGTCCTGAAACATTGATGATCAATTAAATTATTGTAACAATTAATTGATTTTAAACTTACCTTTGCAGTCTTCTCTTCTCTTCGGCAGTGGTCAGACAGCTCATGTGTACTGGACATTGAAGCTGAGCCGCTGCCACTGCCCTTTCTAGAAACAGCAGGTGGATTGATCTGTATGGAAAAAATGCAGAATATTAGACAGAGCAAGCAAATTTCATACTGAAATCCTGGTCCCTATTTTGTAGTAGTATCTGCATCCTGACCCTCTCCTTGTAGCTATGTGCTCCATCCTGACCCTCTCCTTGTAGCTATGTGCTCCATCCTGACCCTCTCCTTGTAGCTATGTGCTCCATCCTGACCCTCTCCTTGTAGCTATGAGCGCCATCCTGACCCTATCCTTGTAGCTATGAGCTCCATCCTGACCCTCTCCTTGTAGTAATGTGCTCCATCCTGACCCTCTCCATGTAGTAATGTGCTCCATCCTGACCCTCTCCTTGTAGTAATGTGCTCCATCCTGACCCTCTCCTTGTAGTAATGTGCTCAATCCTAACCCTCTCCTTGAAGTAATGTGCTTCATCCTGACCTTCTCCTTGAAGTAATGTGCTCCATCCTGACCTTCTCCTTGAAGTAATGTGCTCCATCCTGACCCTCTCCTTGTAGCTATATGCTCCATCCTGACCCTCTCCTTGTAGTAATGTGCTCCATCCTGACCCTATCCTTGTAGCTATGAGCTCCATCCTGACCCTCTCCTTGTAGTAATGTGCTCCATCCTGACTCTCTCCTTGTAGTAATGTGCTCCATCCTGACCCTCTCCTTGTAGTAATGTGCTCCATCCTGACCCTCTCCTTGTAGTAATGTGCTCAATCCTAACCCTCTCCTTGAAGTAATGTGCTCCATCCTGACCTTCTCCTTGAAGTAATGTGCTCCATCCTGACCTTCTCCTTGAAGTAATGTGCTCCATCCTGACCTTCTCCTTGAAGTAATGTGCTCCATCCTGACCTTCTCCTTATAGTTATGGGCTCCATCCTGACCTTCTCCTTGTTGTAGTGTGCTCCATCCTGACCTTCTCCTTGAAGTAATGTGCTCCATCCTGACCTTCTCCTTATAGTTATGGGCTCCATCCTGACCTTCTCCTTGTTGTAGTGTGCTCCATCCTGACCTTCTCCTTGAAGTAATGTGCTCCATCCTGACATTCCCCTTGTAGTAATGCGCTCCATCCTGACCCTTTCCTTGTAGTTATGTGCTCCATCCCGACCCTCTCCTTGTAGTTATTTGCTCCATCCTGACCCTCTCCTGGCAGTAATGTCCCTATCCTAACTCCCTTCTTGTAGTAATGTCTCCAGCCTTATCCCCTTGTAGTATGGTCGATCCCTGTCCCCTTGTGGTAATGTCCCCATCCTGCAGTAATACGCCCCCTCCTTGTAATAAAGCCAACATCATCCCCCTTCTTGTAATAATGTAACCATCATGCCCCCTTCTAATGTCACCATCATGCCTCCTCCTAATGTCACCATCATGCCCCTCTTATTTGTCACCATCCTGCCCCTCTTGTCACCCTCATGCCCCTCTTGTCACCCTCATGCCCCTCTTGTCACCCTCATGGCCCTCTTGTCACCCTCATGCCCCTCTTGTCTCCATCCTGCCCCTTGTCACCCTCATGCCCCTCTTGTCTCCATCCTGCCCCTTGTCAGCCTCATGTCTGTGTCCATCCTGCCCCTTGTCAGCCTCATGTCTCTGTGTCCATCCTGCCCCTTGTCAGCATCATGTCTGTGTCCATCCTGCCCCTTTGCAGCCTCTTGTCTGTATCCATCCTGCCCCTTTGCAGCCTCTTGTCTGTGTCCATCCTGCCCCTTGTCAGCCTCATGTCTGTGTCCATCCTGCCCCTTTGCAGCCTCTTGTCTGTGTCCATCCTGCCCCTTTGCAGCCTCTTGTCTGTGTCCATCCTGCCCCCCTGTCAGCCTCATGTCTCTGTGTCCATCCTGCCCCTTGTCAGCCTCATGTCTGTGTCCATCCTGCCCCTTTGCAGCCTCATGTCTGTGTCCATCCTGCCCCTTTGCAGCCTCTTGTCTGTGTCCATCCTGCCCCTTTGCAGCCTCTTGTCTGTGTCCATCCTGCCCCCCTGTCAGCCTCATGTCTGTGTCCATCCTGCCCCCCTGTCAGCCTCATGTCTGTGTCCATCCTGCCCCCCTGTCAGCCTCATGTCTGTGTCCATCCTGCCCCTTTGCAGCCTCAGGTCTGTGTCCATCCTGCCCCTTTGCAGCCTCATGTCTGTGTCCATCCTGCCCCTTTGCAGCCTCTTGTCTGTGTCCATCCTGCCCCTTTGCAGCCTCTTGTCTGTGTCCATCCTGCCCCCCTGTCAGCCTCATGTCTGTGTCCATCCTGCCCCTTTGCAGCCTCAGGTCTGTGTCCATCCTGCCCCTTTGCAGCCTCTTGTCTGTGTCCATCCTGCCCCCCTGTCAGCATCATGTCTGTGTCCATCCTGCCCCTTTGCAGCCTGTTGTCTGTGTCCATCCTGCCCCTTTGCAGACTCTTGTCTGTGTCCATCCTGCCCCTTTGCAGCCTCTTGTCTGTGTCCATCCTGTCCCTTTGCAGCCTCTTGTCTGTGTCCATCCTGCCCCTTTGCAGCCTTTTGTCTGTGTCCATCCTGCCCCTTTGCAGCCTCTTGTCTGTGTCCATCCTGCCCCGTTGCAGCCTCTTGTCTGTGTCCATCCTGCTCCTTTGCAGCCTCTTGTCTGTGTCCATCCTGCCCCCCTGTCAGCATCATCTATCAGAGAAACATGAAAATGCATTGAAGAGAGATGTACCAACAAAACAGGGATTACCCAGAAATATGTGAAAATATAGACTTTTATTAATTCATAAAATACATGCACAAAAAGTCAACACACATTTAAAAACACTGAAAAAACACAAAAATGGTGAAGGCAAAACATCCTAGTCCACACTCACAATATAGTGTGGGACAACAACTCCCATATAGATATATTACCTACCATGTACCTATCAAGATGAGTAAATGTTAGATGAAAAAAATAAATAACCTCAATGAGAGCAGATAATGTAGTAGATGTCACCTGCAGTCCCATGTAACACCACAGAGTGAGTGCAATGTGAGTACCGTATGTTTTTTTCTTGCTCAGAAAAAAAGCACACTCCCATAGCACTCATGTGACATACAGATGCTAGGTGAGAAAAAAACACTTGACACCTTCCTGACACTCACCAACCTTTCTATTTGAGAGTCTGGGCAATTTTATATACGCAGATGTGCATGTACCCTAATACATGGGATAGAAATGGTACTTTAAGAAGAAGAAGGTGCAGATCAGTTATTCTGATGCAGGATAACAGAGGAGATGTAACTATGGGTGTAATGGGCACAATGACGGAGATTGAAAGAGGGGATCTACACTACAGGGAAGTGGCTCTGTGTACACGGGCTGAGTGGAGAGATATACTGCAGCAGGGTCCTAGCAGACTGATCTGCTGCAGAATAGAGATATGTATAGAGGGGCTGAGAGGAGAGATATAATTTGTGTGCAATGGCTGAGATTAGTTGAGCTGTGTTTGTTACCTATTACTGTATTTGTTACCTGTGTTTGATACCTATTGTTGAGAGATCAAGTGATGTCAAACTGCAAATGCTGTTCTATTAATTATTATCTCATCACTGTCCCCAATCTCTTTACTATCCAGCCCAGATCTGCCAGTAAATCACTACAATGACACTCTCAGAAGCACCCTGGACTAAGTAGCACCCTCACCCTCAGAACCTCCAAACATAGAACAAAACAGCCCTGGCTCACATCACAAACTCTATTCCTCCAGCGATGCTCTAGGAGTGCTGAACGCCTATGGAGGAAAACTCAAAGCTCACCAGAAGACTTTATCCATTACAAATTCATGCTAAAAACCTACAACTCTGCCCTTCATCTTGACAAACAAACCTACTTCACCACACTGAAAACTCTTTGACACCTTTCACTCTCCTCAGTCCTAAAGTGCAGGCCCCCATCACTGACCTCTGTGCTGATGATCTAGCCACTTACTTTATGGACAAAATAGACAACATCCGCCAGGAAACCAGCTCCCAGCCTCCAAGCACTGCCACTCCCATTCTTCCTCACATCTCCTTTGGCTCACTCTCTATTTGACCCAGTCACAGAAGAAGTCACCAGGCTCCTCTCTTTCTCCCATCCCACTACATGCACCACTGACCCCATTCCCTAACACCTATTCCAGTCCCTCTCTCCTGTCGTCACCACTCACCTAACCAAAATCTTCAACCTCTCCCTCTCTTCTGGCATCTTTCCCTCCTCCTTCAAACATTCTATCATTACTCCATTATTAAAGAAATCTTCTCTTGACCCATCTTGCGCTAATAACTACAGACCAGTCTCCAATCTCCCCTTCATCTCTAAACTCTTGGAGCGCCTGGTGTACACCCTCCTCACCCATTACCTCTCCACTCTGACAGCAAAATGTAATGGTGACCACTCTCTGCTTATTCTTCTGGACCTCTCCGCAGCTTTTGACACTGTTGACCACCATCTACTACTCTCCATGCTGCACTCCATCGGCATCAAGGACATGGCTCTCTCCTGGTTCTCTTCCTATCTTTCTGAGCGCTCATTCAGTGTATCATATGCTGGCTCCACTTCTTCCCCTCTTCCTTTCACTATTGGGGTCTCTCAGGTATCAGTCCTCGGACCTCTTCTCTTCTCTCTACACGGCCCCAATTGGACTCACCATCAGCAGACTTGGCTTCCAGTACCATCTCTATGCTGATGACACACAATTATACACTTCAGCCCCTGACCTTACCCCTGCAATTTTAAAGAACACCAATGACTGTCTAGCTGCAGTTTCCAACATCATGTCTGCTCTCTACTTGAAACTCAACTTTTCCAAAACTAAACTTCTCCTGCTCCCGCCCTCCACTAACCTCCCTTAATCTGACATCTCTCTCTGTGTGTGGCACCAGGATAACATCTAGGCAGCAAGCTCGTTGTCTGGGTGTTATGTTTGACACTGATCTCTCCTTCACCTCCTATACACAATCTATTGTCCGCTCCTGTCGCTTGCACCTGAAGAATATCTCTAGAGTCTGCCCTTTTCTCACCATGGAAACAACAAAAACCCTCACTGTGGCCCTAATCCATTCCCGCCTTGACTACTGCAGTTCTCTATTAATTGGCCTCACCGTCTCTAAACTTTCCCCTCTCCAGTCCATCCTTAATGCAGCAGCCAGGATCCCCTATCTAGCTAACCATTACTCGGATGCTTCCGCTCTGTGCCAGTCACTGCACTTGCTGCCTGTACACTACATGATCCAATTCAAAGTGCTGGTTCTCACCCACAAAGATCTTCACAGTGCAGCACCACCCAACATCTCCTCCCTCATCTCTGTCTATCACCCCACCCGTTCTCTACTTTCCACAAATGACCTTCGACTAACATCTGCACTAATCCAATCCTCCCACTCTCGGCTCCAAGACTTCTCCCGAGCTGCACCAATTATCTGGAATGCACTACCCCAAGAAATCAGGACTATCCACAACTTGCATGGCTTCAGACGCTCCCTAAAAACACATCTTTTTAAGATGGCCTATCATGCTTCCTAATAGAAGTCCTTTATACTGCATATAGCCCACACACTATCTCTCTTGATATAACTCTTCTCCTACTCCACCAAACCCAAAAGGTCTCCACAGACTGTCTGATGACCATTCATGTAACTTTTTTCTATACCCCTCTTCCTCATGATGCCTGGACCATCACTGTAATAAGTCCCTGTACCTTGTGTAACCCCTATCCCATTATAGATTTTAAGCTCCTTTGAGCACGGTCACCTTTATTTTTTGACTTATTTATTTTATTTTCTACATTGATTCTATGCTTACTGTATTGTATGTAATTAATGTACTGTACTTTTTCTCCACTGTGATTACTTACATTGTTTTGTAAAGCGCTGCGGAATATGTTGGCGCTATATAAATAATTATTATTATGACAGAAAATAATATTCTGTTGTATGCACCAGCATCATTTACAGTTTAAAAAAACTGATCTGTCAGCAGCAGACAACACAACTCTCCATTCTCATCATCTTACATAATTTAATTTACACAGATATACCCTGAACATGCACTGTCTGCTTCTCTAGATGACGCAATATATTTTGCTCATTGCTTAGGATACTTTCACACAGCGTTTTTCTGCAATCTGACGCTGTCCGTTGTGGATCGGATGCTCAAAATCAAAATCGGATTCCACCGGATGCCAGCATTCCGATTTTTTATTGGATCAGTTTATCGGATCCGATACAAAATCGGACCGATGGCATCTGATGTCATCTGATCTGATCTGATTTTTTTTTTAAAGGATCGCTTTTAAATGGGGGAGGGATGTGGGAGGTCTTGGAGTTTGAGAAGGGCAATACAAAAATTGGATCTGATATCGGATCCGATTTTCCATCCGATACGATCCCCATAGACTCCCATATTTTAATCGGATCCGATTCAATTCGATTTTTGCAGCGGACTCCAAAATCGCAGCAGTCTGCGATTTTGGCTGCTGCAAAAAATCGGACAGAATTGGATCCCACAAAAATCGGATGCCATTAAGGGCAAATCCGATCCGATCCGTGCCCATAGGATAACATGGGGCCAAAATCGGATCCGATGCTGTCTGATTTTCAACGGACAGCGTCTGATTGGATAAGTTCATCCGAGTCATCAGCTCAGAAATCGCAGGTTAACAGCAGCTCAGATTACAGACCAGGTCAATGCCACACAGAGTTCTAGCAGCAGGCACATCTCTACAACAACTGTTAAGAGGAGACTTTGTGCAGCAGGCCTTCATGGTAATATAGCTGCTAGGAAACCACTGCTAAGGACAGGCAACAAGCAGAAGAGACTTGTTTGGGCTAAAGAACACAAGGAATGGACATTAGACTAGTGGAAATCTGTGTTTTGGTCTGATGAGTCCAAATTTGAAATGTTTGGTTCCAACCACTGTGTGTTTGTGCAACGCAGAAAAGGTGAAAGGATGGACTTACATGCCTGGTTCCCACCGTGAAGCATGGAGGAGGAGGTGTGATGGTGTGGGGGTGCTTTGCTGCTTTGAAGCTCATCAAGAGAATGCCAAGAGTGTGCAAAGCAGTAATCAAAGCAAAAGGTGGCTACTTTGAAGAACCTAGAATATAAGGAATATTTTCAGTTGTTTCACACTTTTTTGTTAAGTATATAATTCCACATGTGTTAATTCATAGTTTTGATTCCTTCAGTGTGAATCTACAATTTTGATAGTCATGAAAATAAAGAAAACTCTTTGAATGAGAAGGTGTGTCCAAACCTTTGGTCTGTACTGTATATATATATATATATATATATATATATATATATATATATATATACATATAATTATATTTATTCTTATCCCTCACCCCCCTCACATAATGCTTTCAGTTTGTTTTTCAATTAAATTGTACAAAATATGGGTGACTTTAAAGGTGGAAATGTCCTGAAATGATTTAATTTTTTTTTTACATGACAAATACTTGGAATTTTAGCAAGGGTGTATAAACTTTTTATATACTCTATAGTTTTAGGTAAATTGTATGCAGAAATATGGAATACTCTTCAAGCACCACTGTACACTCCTGCTCTTCAGGTAGTTTAAGTTTTACTTTAGAGTTGTTGTTGATATAACATCTAACCTGCAGTAAATATAAGCTCCTATTCTCCTTAAAACACCACTCCATCATTTTTCACCTTTGGAATGGTGCTTTTAATATAAAGTCCTTGCCCCTAGTAATATACTTACCTTCTGTCATTTTCACCTTTTACCAGTGCCACTCTAATCTTGTGGTGCCATTGTGTGAATGCAACTTCTACTTGGCCATAAGCTGGAAGTTACTTCACGCACTATCAATGCAAATCTATGACCGCCATAACATGGCCAAAACGAGGTCTCATAGACTTACATTGAAGAGTCACCTTCAGCTTGCTCCATGAAGCACTGGAGCTGCCAGCCGGTCACAAACTACTGGAGAACAATGGAAGTGACCATAATAGAAAGTGAAGACGGCGGTACCTGAGAATATGAGTAGTGTCAAGGATCGTAGATTAAAAGTACCTCTCTCGCGTTGAAAAAAAAACACAGGAGTGATGCTTTATTAACATTATTATTGCTACATTGCATTCATACAACAAAATACAAAATATTTCCTTATCTGACAGTGATACAGATATAACCACTTGCTGGACAATTTCATTAGTAGTTAACAAGATTACATTCTCTGTTGATATTATCAACCACATTAGATTAGATTTCTTTTGAAAACCTAAACATGGTGATCAATTAAAGAATGTTTCCAATTTAATCCTAACTAAATGGAAGGGTCTTATTAGCACTTCACGTAACATTACTTTATGGCATCATGGCAGTTTCTAAGGTGCTGATGTCTCCTGTGTGAGAGCATCCATGATAAATTACCATTCCTAGTAGATTATATCCCGGTTTCGTAAATGCCCTCTGTAGTTTATGAATAGAGGGAAGACATGGACAGTTTTGAAGCCTGTTGACATATTACTAAGTCTTTTTCCATTTAAAGAGAATCTGTCAGCAGGTTTTTGTTATGTAATCTGAATACAGCATGCTTTAATGATTAACACATAGATTTCAGCAATGCTTCACTTATCACACTGTGTTATGTTGTTAACATTCAATGTTTGTTTGAGCTTCAAGAGATTATCATTGCTCAGCTAGGTCAATTAATCCAACACAACCCTTTTGATTAGCAGCTCACGGTCTATAGACTTTGTATATAAAAAGTCTAGTGGGGGCGGTGGCAGTGTTTTCAGCTCTTCTGCATTGCTAAATCTAAAAACTCTGAATGTGCCATTGCTGGCAGCAGAAATTCAGGATACTGTCCAAGTGTGTGACAACAAAACAGAGCTTCTTTAATTAGCAGCAAAGTGGAACAGATAAGCTTAATAAATCAGGAATAAAACATTTTATGGAGTTCAGTATTTGTGTGGCATCTCTGCAGCAACTTCTCTTTCATACACAGTCACTGGAAACTGGATACAGTCACATGCTTTCCTGTGCGAGCCTCTGAGAGTTTTTTTTATTTATCTAACTTTATCTACAACATACAAACCTAGCAATAGAACAATCATTTACAGGAATGGATTTGTTGCATGAAACATATTCCAACAGTCAGAACCACTGCACCCAGTAAATTAAGTGATACATAGTTGAATTTGGGGTTTCTTTGTCTACATCACGCTGCTATGAGATGAGGTAGCAAAAACCTGCTGACAGATTCCCTTTAAAATTTAGAAATTGTATATTTAACAATTCTATGTTAAAATGGTATCAAGGGTGGGACTTCAATATATTCCATGTAAAAAACTTCTAAATGCTTATCTGAACTCTAAATGTTTACTTTTAAAGCTTATGCACACTGGCACAGAGCAACTTCAGACCAGGGTCTACATGGAGCTATCAGTGTCATTCCGTATTACCCCCAATTATCTGCTTGTATGTTATATATAGTTTCTATATCAGAGAGAAGAATAGTGGCACATAGGTATCTCTATGCCCCCTATATATATTAGGAGAATAGGTTTCTAGACCCCTGCTTGGACCTCCACAAAATATGTTTGGGTTACAGCTGGATATGAATGTACCGTATGTAGCTTTATCCTGTGAAGCTTATGGATATTGAGTTCACAATGGAGAGCCACATTTGCTTATATCCATCACATCCCTGGAGTGCTAACTAGCTAAATTATTTCCATAGGTTCTACTTTCTGGATTCCCATCTATGGTTTATACATTTTCCGTGTTAGACATGTCTCAGATGGTAATAGCGATTTTAAGTTTAATTGTGGCTTTGGGAGTGATTCAGACAAATATGACATCAGACTTGGCATGCATGGGGCCAAGTCAGACATTCAAAATTTGCACTACAATTTGTCGTTGCACTACAGTTCAGAAAGAGTCACAGGCCAACATTAGCCAGTCCTATTCTTATGTACTCAACACTATGCGAAGCTGCCAATTAGAGAAGTATGAGCTATTCTGGGGTGTGTATACTGGATGTACAGTAGTGTGAGAAAGTGTTTGTCCCCTTCCTGATTTCTTCTTTTTTTGCATATTTGTCACATTTAAATGTTTCACCAAACAAATTTAAATATTATACAAAGATAACACAAGTAAACAACATACCGTTGATAAATGAAGGTCTTTATTATTAAGGGAAAAAGAAATGCAAACCTACAGGGCCCTGTGTGAAAAAGTACTTAACCCAAGTGCGCCTCAGCTTGAGGTCACAAACAAATGGCCAGACATTCTCATTCAGGATTTTCTGGTAGAGAGCAGAATTCATGGTTCCGTTTACCATAACAAGTCTTCGAGGTCCTAAAGCAGCAAAACAGGTGAGCATCAATATGTTTTCTGGCAAAACTGAGACAAGCCTTTACGTGCTAATTACTCAGCAGTGGTTTTCGTCTTGAAAATGCCATGCAGGCCAATTTTGCCTAGTCTCCTTCTTATGGTAGAGTTATGAACACTGACCTTAATTGAGGCAAGTGAGGCCTGCAGACCTTTGGATGTTGTTGTGAGGTTTTTAGTGACCTCTTGGATGTAATTTTGGTAGGCCACCGACACATGGGAAGGCTCATCGCTGTTCCATGTTTTCTCCATTTGTGGATAGAGGCTCCTTCTGGTTCCCTGGAGTACCAAAGCTTTAAGGCCCCGTCACACGGGGCGACATTGCCGCCTATTACATGGCCTATCAGTGGTGACATCGCTCCTACATCGCCTTATGTAAAGGGGCGATGTCGGCGCCACCGGGAGGTCGCCTGGTTTAAGACCAGTGCTCTGAAACCAGGTGACCCATCTGGGGTGATGTGCACACATCGCCCCATGTAACCAGCCACCGGCGACCTGTCAGGCGATGGGAGCCATAGGCTCCCATTGTCCTGCATCGCCGCTGGGATTTTCAGACACCCCGGCGGCGATGTCGCCTGACAGCTCACCGGCGCGGGGCTGGAGATGTCGCCCCGTGTAAATGGGGGACGACGACGCTGGCAGGGCGCCAAAAACGTGCGCGCACCCGCCAGTCGCCGCCGACATCCCCAGAACCATCACCCCGTGTGACGGTACCTTTAGAATTGGCTTTATAACAGTTTCCAGATAGAAAGATGTCAAATACTGTGTTATTGTTCCAGAATTTCTTTGGTCGTGGTGTGAAGTCTAGCTTTTGAGGATCTTTTGGTCTACTTCACTTTGTCAGACAGGTCCAATTTAAGTGATCTCTTGATTGAGAACAGGTGTGGCAGTAATCAGGCCTGCGTGAGGCTAGGGAAAATGAACTCAGCTTCCCAAAGATGTGAGAAGCCTGAGTTAATTAATTTTTCGAGGGGGGGGCTGGCTATCTTTCTCTAGTATTTAAATTTGATTTGTGATCTGAAACATTTAAGTGGGACAAACATACAAAAGAATCAGGAGGGGGGCAAACACTTTTTCACACCACTGAGGGTATATATATATATATATATATATATATATATATATATATATATATATGTGATTGTAAATAATGCATTATATAAATTACTCCATTAAATTAATTTGAAAACAGGAGTTATAGCACTTTTTTAAAGATTTATTCTCTCTTTGTAGTACAACATGCATAAAGATCAATATCGAAGTTGCGACAACGTCTCAGCCAAATCATCAGATAGTGATGTCAGCGATGTGTCAGCCATTTCCCGTACCAGTAGTGCCTCACGTCTCAGCAGCACAAGCTTTATGTCCGAGCAATCTGAGCGTCCAAGCAGAAGGCTCTGGTAAGAGAACATACAAGTTTTAAAGTAATATGGGACTTATTTTTTGTTTAGTTTGTCTTTTTCTTGTATTTTAAGCTAGCAAAAAGTGTATTAGATATATTAATAGGAGCGCAATCTACGCCACATTTGACTGGACTGTGCATAGAGAACTTTCAGAATAGGCGTAGATCGCACTTCTACGATGCATTTGACAGTTCTGTGTGTAGATATGTCCTGCTTCTGCCAGCAAAATCTGACGGGCCATCAAACCCTGATTGTATTAAAGTAGTGGTTTTAAACCACTCATGCATTCCCTCCCCAGGTGCCCACATATTATTAGCATGTCGACAAAAAATGTTACTAGATTTTATCCCACCCTCTCCCCGGCTGGATCAGGCACCAGACAGCTTCGGTGGCACGCGCTTCCAGATGCTCAGCCACTTTCAGATGCTCCTGTTTTCGGCCTGAGATGAACACACCGCAAGTGTGAAACTAGCCTAAGAAATTATTTTGTCATTTCTTTTTGGATTACCTATTAGAGTGGAAACATATTTTTATAAGCATTCGTTCATTTAGGCTAATAGATAAAGGTTCAATAAAGGAAACATTGCAGCCAATAAGCTATTTATGTGCAATGTATCATATTACCAAATGCAATAGAAAATACTTCCTTTTAAATGTACTTACAGAAATATGTCCTTTAACCCCTTCCCGACCTATGACGTTGTAGGACGTCATAGAAGTCGGTGCCTTCCCGTCATGGCGCGATCCCCGTCTTGTAACCCTGGTGACTGGCGTCAGCGAAATCTCACTGAGCTATAGGAAACAGGGGACCTTAGGTGACGTCAGGGGGGGTGGCTTTTCCACCTCTCATCTGTGATCACTGTGATTGGCTGCTGAAACTTCCAACAGCCAATCACAGTAATTGTGACTGTCAGCTGTGGGAGGGGCTGGCACAGCCCCTTTTATAGCATGGTGCGCTGGAGGGGGCAGATATCGCACCCTCCAGTGATGATGGGAATGATCTGGGAGTGGTCTGATGGGATTGATCACTACCATATCACTCCCATCATCGCCGCTTCACACTCGCCCTCTCTCCCCAGTCCTCCCACCTGCACCCACTCTACCCAGTCCTTGCTCCTGTGCCCACTCTCCTTCCAGTCCCCCGCTCTTTGCCCCCTCTCCTCCGGTCCTCCCGCTGTTGTGCCCACTCTCCTCCTGGAGCGGGAGGACCGGAGCAGACAGGAGAAGCGGGTGCAGTGTGGAGCGGGCGATTATGGGAGTGATATGGGGTTGATCAATTCCATCAGATTACTCCCAGATCACTCCCATCATCACTGGAGGGGGCTATACCCGCCCCCTGCAGTGATGAAGGTAGTTTTCTGGGAGTGATCTGATGGGATTGATCACTCCCATAATTGCTGCTCCACACTGCGTCCGGTGTCCCCCTGGGTCTGCACCCCTGCAGTCCTACACCCCCGTCACCCCTGTGCCCTGCAGCCCACACCCTGTGCCCAGCAGCCCCACACCCTGTGCCCGGCAGCCCCACACCCCTGTGCCTCGCACCCCTGTGCTCCTGTGCCCCTACACCCCTGTGCCCTGCAGCCCTCACCCCGCAGTCCTGCATCCCTTCACCCCTACACCCCTGTTCCCTGCAGCCCGCACGCACCCCCTGCGCCCTGCAGTCCGCACCCCTGCGTCCCTGCAGCCCTGCATCCCCGCACCCCTGTGACCCTGCACCCCTGTGCCCTGCAGCCCACACCCCTGTGCCTTGCACTTTTTTACCCTGCAGCCTGCAGCCCTACGTCCTTACACCCCTGTGCCCTGCAGCCGCACCCCTGTGTCCTTGCACCCCTGACCTGTTCCCTGCATTATTGTATCCATGCGCCCCTTGTCCTCTGCTCCTACACCCCTTGTGTCCCTGCATCCTTGTGTCCCTGTGCCCTGAACCCTGCACTCCTGCACCCTCGTGTCACTGTGCTCCTGCACCCCTGTGTCCCTGGCTACTGTGCCCTCTTCCTTCTCTGGTCATCCCCTCCTGTGCCGCCTGCTGCCTGTGCCAGCATTCTCTGCATTATCTTACCGGCCACAGCACTTAGGGTCCAGGGAGAGGGTGCACAGTCTCGTACCTCTCCCCGTGGTGATCGGCTCATCGTAATGAGCGGATCACCATATTAACCCGATATTGCCATGATAAGCCTGACGTTGCCCTCAACATCCGGTCACCTGACTTTATTACCCAGTTTGCCAGCAGGCACCAAGCCAACTGGAAGAGTCTGGGTACAGCGCCAGAAAATGGCGCTTCAAGGAATGCGTCATTTTCTGGGAGTCTGCGGGCTGCAATTCGCAGCATTGGGGGCCTAGAATTGCTTCTCGGGACCCCCAGTTGCCTAGTTGTACCTGTCTGAACCAAAAATACAGCGAAGCTCCACATCTGATTTTTTTTCCCAATAATTCCTACAACTAAAAAAAACTGTCAGGCTTCGCTGTATTTTTGGTTGACAGCCAGTATAACTAGGCAGCCCGGGGGGGGGGGTGGTGGCAGGCCATAGCTGCCAAGTTGTACCTGGCTGGCAGCCAAAAATACGGTGAAGCTACACGTCGTTTTTTTTAATTTTTATAAAAACTACATGGAGCTTCGCCATATTTTTAATTACCAGCCAGGTACAACTCGGTAGCTGGGGGCTGGAATCGTCAGCCACCTCAGAAAATGGCAATTCATTAGAGACGCCATTTTGTGGTGCTGTACCCAGACTCTTCCATTTGCCCTGGTGCCGGTGGCAAATGTTTGAGGCACACAGGGGCTATCCATACACGACATGGTGGCTGCTAACGATTGGAGCTAATTTTCTATTCATGAAGTCAAATGGCCTCCTTCCTTTCCGAGTCCTGCCTTGCACCTAAATATGGTTTAAGACCACATATGAGGTATCGTGTACTCAGGAGAAATTGCCCAACAAATGTTAGGATCCATTTTATCTTGTTGCCTATGTGAAAATGAAAAAATTGAGGCTAAAAGAACATTTTTGTTGGAAAAATTAAAAAATTGAGGCTAAAAGAAATTTTTTTGTGATAAAAAAGTACCTTTTTATGTTTACGATCAATTTGTGAAGCACCTGGGTATTCAAAGAGCTCACTATGCATCTAGATAAGTTCCTTGGGGGGGTCTAGTATCAAAATGGGGTACACTTGTGGGGGAGCTCCAATGTTTAGGCACACAGGGGCTCTCCATACGCGAATGGTGTCTGCTAATGATTGGAGCTAATTTTCCATTCAAAAAGTGAAATGGCACTCCTTCCCTTCCGAGCCCTGCCGTGCCCCCGCACAGTGGTTTATGACCACATATGAGGTATAGTGTATTCAGGAGTAATTGCCCAACAAACTTTACGATCTATTATTATCCTGTTGCCCATGTGAAAATGAAAAAAATTGAGGCTAAAGAACATTTTTGTAGGATAAATTAAAATGTCCAATTTTTCCTTCCATGTTGCTTTAGTTCCTGTGAAGCACCTGAAGCGTTGATAATGTTCTTGAATGTAGTTTTGAGTAGCTTGAGGGATACATATTTTGGAATGGTGTCACTTTTGGGTGTTTTCTGTCATGTACACCCCTCAAAGGGACTTCAAATATGATGTGGTCACTAAAAAAATGGTTTTGTAAATTTTGCTGCAAAAATGAAAAATTGCTGATTAACTTTGAACCCTTCTATTGTCCTAACAAATTTTTTTTTTTTCAAAATTGTGCTGATGTGAAGTAGACATGTGGGAAATGTTATATATTAACTATTTTGTGTAACATAACTCTCTGGTTTAACAGAATGAAAATTCAAAATTTGAAAATTGCGAAATTCTCACCAAATTTCTGATCTTTTCACAAATAAGCGCAAAAATTATCGACCTAAATTACCACTAACATGAAGCCCAATATGTCACGAAAAAATACTCTCAGAATCACTAGGATCTGTTGAAGCGTTCTAGAGTTATTACCTCATAAAGGGACACTGGTTAACATTGCAAAAATTTACCAGGTCAGTAAGGTCAAAACAGGATGGGTGGTGAAGGGGTTAAAGGGTTTTTCCCACATCTCCTGTGCTGAGATAATCTTGTATGTGTGTCCCTGCTATGTACTGTGTAATGGATGTGTCTGACCATACAGGGACATGGTCTGATCATACCACATCTCCTGGGCTGAGATAAACTTATATATGTGTTCCCGCTATGTACTGTGTAATGGCCATGTCTGATCATACAGGGACATGGCCTGATCATTCCACATCTTCTGGGCAGTGGAGGATGTAGCAAATAAACAGATATTAGAGCACTTGATCGCAAATAATTCTTTCTTTGAAGGAAACTATTTAAAAAAAAACAGGCAGAGAAATGTTTTACCTCACAAAAAGAATCAGTTACGATCCCGTGCTGAAATGTCTGTATACTCTTTGCTTCCTCCCCTGCCCAGGAGATGTGGGAATGTATCTCCTGTCTAGAAGAAAAGGGATAACTTACAGATTGTTGAGACCTGTCTGATCCTGAGAACAATGGCTCTGAAAAGCCCCTTGTGACTGGAGAGGTGGTCGGACCACCAACAATCCTGAGAGCCAGCGGTCGGACCTCATCGATCATGAAGTAATTTTCTATCCAATGGATGGGAAATAACTTTCGATTTCGGTACAACTCCTTTTAACCATTTTTCTATGCGCATAAAATTCTGCACTGCCTGACTAAATAGGTTTGGTTATAGTCACTGATATTATTACTGAATATTTTATTTATTGATCAGCAAGTTTAAATGGGTCTTACAACAGAAAACTGAACTCCAGCCTCCCATAAAATATTATAATTACATTTATTATCAATTAATTTGTAACTATTTACATAAAAATAGGTAGTCCCATATCAAATAGGAAGCTGCAACTCACCGGTGATGATTCAGAAGACTGTTTAATGTGCGGTTTCTGGGTTACATGAGTTCAGGTGCAGGAAGGGGGTGTGGGGTCCTTGGACTACGGTGACCGTTTTGGGCACTGGGTGCTTCTATTGGTCCTGTTAAGTATCAAATTGATATAAAGTAATTGTAAATCTGGCCCTAAAGAGTATAGACTGTTTGCTCTCATAATGTTGTCCTTATAAGTATGTTTATTGTTTCGGGAATATTGCATTGTTTCTTCCAGGATGCAAGGCAGACGGATGGGATATTCAGGGAGAATTACAAAGAGCACAAGTGTAAGTGGAGAGATCTACAAGATAGAACACAATGATGGAAGCCAGTCTGATACAGCTGTGGGTTCAGTTATGACCTCTGGAAAGAAAAGACGACCAAGCTTGAGTGCCAAAGTTGTCGCCATAGTGTCCCGGAGGAGTAGAAGCACATCACAGCTTAGCCACACAGGTGAGTGGTATTGTTTTCTTCCTCATTTATTACCACTGTAATGTGCTTGCAATTTTTTTCCACAGGAGAATGTTTGAGAAAAAAAATAAGAAATGGACTGAATATGGATGAACATATTATAATATTGTAACTTTATAGGATTTGTAGCATTTGTACAATTCCCTACAGTTGCTTAGAAATGCATGCAAGGCTTACTTTGTGACTTACTGTCATTATTTGATGTGGAAAGCGTCAGTTCTGTTTACCTACTTCTTTATACTTTTATGGTACATAATAGTTTTTTTCATTTTTTTATTTTCATCAAATGAAGTAGTTGCTCTCACACATGTAATGCTGTGTACATTATATGGTTACAGACTGGGAACCAGTTGTTGATTTCTTACAACCTTATGGCTTGTTCACACTTTGTGTCTTTGAGATGTTTCTTTCAGGATGTTTTTGCCATGGAAAAAACACCGTTTTACAATACCAGTAAAGTGAATAGGATTTCTGAAATGTAATGCAAACGCTGCATATTTTCGTTGCAGATTTGAACTTTCAAAATGTTTTGTCAAATCTGTAGTATGTCAGTACTTTCAGCCTGTTTGGAGTGTTTTTACCTATTAAAATGAATGGGTAAAAAAAACTCATCAAAGTTGCATGGATTTTATGCAGAATTATTGTTGCCAAACACTCTGTTTTTTGCAGCAGAACAATATGCTCCAAATACTAAACATGTGCACCCCCCATCCCCGGAGAAGGGCAGTAATTAAGCCCACACATAAAGACAGGCAAGGGAAAGCCAAAACTTGGTCACAAACCATGCACACACAAAGGTAAAGGCAATAAAAGTAGCAGGGAATAAAACTAGAGCAGGATGGAAGCTAAAGAACAACAAGGAAGAACTACAACAATCGCACCAGATATAGAGCAGAACTTTCTCTAGAAAGTCTGAAACAGCTCAGCTAACTGTCTAACATTGGAAAAACTGTAGATGGCATTGAGAGATGGATTCCAGCATAAATGGGATGGGAGCCACTGTGATAGGCCTCCCCACATCATGTGATAAAAGTAGCAAGCAGACCAGCAGAGATTAACTATTACTAGCCTGCCTATGAATCAGCACAAAGCAAGTTAACGCCCGAGTCTGACTGTGTTGAGTCCAGACACAAGTGAAACCATTGGGCAGAGTGTCAGAATTTACAATCTGAACAGAGCCCAACGCCACCATGACGGTCAGCGAAGTTTGTGCAAAACTTCATGTGACACTGTGTAAGGACTTACCCCTAACTGGTAACGTCCAGTTGACAATTGAATGGTACATTTCTAGAAGGAATAATAAAGTAAAGGCATAATGTAAACATCTAAGAAAAAATACTCCAGATCTTTTACAATATGCACATCTTTAGGGTAGATGTACAGTAGCATCAAACTCAAGTGAGTGCAATGCGATAAAAACTTATATCGCACTCAGATCAATGTCAAACAATCAGTCAGGTCAGATTGTTACTTTTTTTCCTCCCCTGAACTCGAATTGCATTCCAAATTGCAGCATGTCATGATTTCATGCATATATCGCATGCGGGAGGCCAATGCAGGTGAATGTATGCGATGAAAAAATTACACATAGACAGCACACTGACAAAGTTTGTAACATGGTATTTCCCATGCTGGTAAAAGTTAGGATAGATAGATAGATAGATAGATAGATAGATAGATAGATAGATAGATAGTAGGAATAGCTAGGTCTGGCTTACCAGTCTCCCACTGCTGCTTCCGGGGCCACCCATGAAGCCTCATGCATATTCACTGGACTGACAAGCAAACAGCCAATCACAGACACACACTTTTGAGAGCCTCTGTGATTGGCTGTTGCAGTCAGACTGCATTTCACAATCTGGAGAGTGATTGTGCTGTTGCATACATATTAGTGTATAACAACAACTGCCGTCATAGGGTGTTAAATAAATAATTAAAAAAAAAGTCTGGGTAATAAGGGGTTAATACCACCTTTGTTTTACCACCTGGTATGAAGCTCTGAGATTCTTAATATCGGGCCAAGTTAGACCTGGCCATTAAGATTCTCAAAAAAATGGATAAAAAAGACACAACACAGAGGAAAATTAATTTATTAGAAATAAAAACATAGAGACACTTAGAGATGTCATCTTTATTACTCTCTTCCCACTCTTGTACCCCTCCACGATCCTCATCTTTTGTCTTCCTGAACGGATGCAGCTCTGCTACATCAGAGACCACGGGGAGGAAGAACACTTACGCTCCTCACAGTCTCTGATCACTGAATGAGTGAGCAGAGACCTGCTGCGTGGTAAGTGGTGATGTCACCGAGGACATCGTTGCTATAGTAACTGAGCATTTACTATGGCAACAGTGTCCTGGAGTGATCTCAGTTAACACCTTGCTCACCCTGGCACTATCCCTGCACCTCCTGAATGAGCCGCAGGGATAGCGGCCGGTAAGCAGAGAGTACCTGATTTCACTCCAGGACACCATTACCATAGTAACCACTCAATCGGTTACTATGGCAACGGTATCCTCGTTGACGTCACCACTTACCACGCCGCAGGTCTCTGCTCATTCATTCAGTGATCAGAGTGGAGAGCGAAAGTGTTCTTCCTCCCCATGGTATCTGATGTAGCAGAGCTGCATCCGTTCAGGAAAGCAGAAGATGAGGATCATGGAGGGGTACAAGGGTAGGAAAGGAGTCATAAAGATGGCATCTCTAAGTGCCTCTATGTTTTTAATTGTAATAAATTAATTTTTCTCTGTGTTGTGTTTTTTTAAACATTAATTTGAGGATTCCTAATGTCCAGGTCTACCTTAGCCCAAGATTAAGAATTTCAGGGCTTAATATCATCTGGTAAACCAAAGCTGGTATTAACCGCTTATTATCCAGTGTGCCACCCCCCTCCAGGGCCACTGGAAGAGCCTGGTAAAGTGCCTGGAAATGGCACTTTTTATAATTGAGACATTTTCAAGGGCGGCAGCAGGCTGCTATACTTTAGCATGGGGGGGCCTGAAAAAATGGGCCCTCAGCCTGCTGAGAATAACAGCCCTCGTCTGCTTAATTTTACCTGGCTAGCAAAGTAGGGCGGAGCCCATACATATTTTTTTTTGCCAGCCAAGGTAAATTTAGGCAGCTGAGGATGGCAGCTTTCAGCTGTCCGCTTTTATTGAGCTAGACTTAAAAATACTGCGACACCGCTTGTATTTTTTTTAAAATTATTTATTTAACACCCTGTGATGGCAGGTATTAGAAACAGAGAAGTCCCGCTCTGGCTGCAAAACCAACGAGTCTTCAGTATTTATAATAAAGTAGTGTTTTTAAACAATCATGTAGCCCTTCAGCACGGCCCCACAAATTATATACATTTACACACATTACCATAGTGCACGAGCCCTATTTCTGAGGTGACACTAACCTGATACACGAAGGACAAAAATCTGCACCAAATATGCACCAAAAACCGCATCGTGCTCATGACATCTTTTTTGGGGCATATATTTTCTGAAGGTGCAGATTTTTGTCTCCAAAAATATGCATCACTATTCTCCTATGCGAACATACCCTAAATGATAAGTGAATCTTTCAAAAATCAATTAAATACATAATGTATAGACAATTACAATATGGCATGAATTAATTACGGTAATGAATCACTGACTGGGGTGTCATGAGTTAGACTGTCATACATAGTAATGTGAGTATATCAGTAAGTAACTAGCAAAATATTCAGCCATTTACCCACTGATTGATTTAGTTTTGTGGACTTTTAAATCATTGTGGTCAGAAGCACATCACCATGTAAACATGCTATATGGTGACAGATGGATTATTTTCAGGATCGTTTTATATTCATACAGATTGTATTGAGCCATGTGAAAGTTCCTTAAATGAGCACTAATCAACCTGTGATATAGCTAGAAATCTTGTGTTATGGGTAAGGTTCTGCACTTGTATATACCCCTTCATGACCAATGACTTAGAGGTACAGCTTTGACCTTTTTCCCCCCCTCTGATGTGAGCTCACACTGTGAGCTTGCATCATTCCCTGCACATGTTAGCTGATCTAATGAGCTGAGATGTGCAGTTAGCAAGGCCAGATGGGTCAGCGATCTGCCCAGCACTATTAATGCTTTAGTTAGTGCTGTCAGTCAATGACAGATCGATTTAAAGCACTACGGAAGCCCCATAATGCAATCACGGGACCTCGATGCGTTGCCATGACAGCACTGGTTCAGCTGATGACTAGGGTTGCTGTCCTGACTCACTTTCTACCAGTGATGCTTCAGCAGCGTCGCGGACAGAATGTGATCATTTGTACTGTGCAGAGGGTAAAGAGGTAAAAAAGATTTTTAAAAATGTGAAAAAAAATAAAAAAAACTTAAAAATTCAGATTACCCCCCCCTTTTGCCCCATTGAAAATATAACTGTTAATAAAAACATATATTTAGTACCACTGTGTTAAGAAATGCCTGATCTATCAAAATATAACATCAATTAATCAGATCTGCAAACTGTGTAATGGAAAAAAAAGAAAAAAACTCCAAAATTAAATTTTTTTGGCTGCTTCAACATTGCAATAAAATATAATAACAGGTGATCAAATCACATCTCCCCAAAAATGGTATCATTACAAATGTCAGCTCAAGATACAAAAACTAAGGCTGGTTTCACACTGCAGTTTTTTCACTGATCAGGTTCCATCCGGTTTGTGTGCTAAAACCAGGAGTGTCTTCAAATCTCAGAACAGGTGTCAATCTTTCAATTATAGATTTTCTCTGCAAGTTCCTCTCCTGGTTCCTCTCCTGGTTTTGGCACACAAACACTGATGGACACTGATCAGTGAAAAAACTTCAGTGTGAAACCAGCCTTATAAGGTCCGGGGCTGTCCGGTGTGAACCTGGCAGCCCCGGACCCGATTTTGCACTAATGGAGCTCTATGGTGCCGGACAGGGCCAGATGGCAGCATCAGGCTGCATTCGATTTTTGCCCCAGACACAAAAACGGAGCTTGAATCGGACAAAATTGAATCCTCTGCCGCCTGAGCCGCGGGTGAGGAGAGGGAAAGGGGGGGTGCTATCGGCGCCAGCTGCAAGTGTGGATTCACAGGGGACAGGGTTCCTGTACCTTCCGCCCTGCAGCGTCCAGCAGCCGGCTTCCTCATACTGTGCTAAGTGGAGCAGCAAGCACCGCATCCTTCCACACTGCCGCTCCCCCTGCCTCCTTGCCGCCTGAGCCTAAGGGCTCACATTGTCCAATGGACAGTGCAGCCCTGCCTGGAGCTCTCCTCTGCTGTGATTTAAGGACCGCGGCCAGCTCCCCGCTATCCGCGATCCTGACATTTCAGCAGGGACAGCTCCTGCTGCTGTGAAATGTCGAATCTGGCTGCAAACCGGATCAGTGGGCATATTTGCCCTCCGGTTCTGTTCCAAAATCGGATCTGGGGCTGTGCGGAGCTCACCGTACAAGACCCGGATCCTGAATACGGGGGTGTGAAGCCAGCCTAAGCCATCACACAGCACTAGATCACGAAAAATGAGAATGCTACAGGTCGTGGAAAATAGCTTCAAAAGTGCAATTCTTTTTCTTTAAAAACGGCTGAATTATTTTTCACCACTTAGATAACAGTAAAATTATACATGTTTAGTATCTACAAACTTATACTGACCCGAGGTATCGTATCAGATTAACCTTATATTGAACATGATGAATAAGAAACCCCAAAAGACAAACGTGTTTGCACTTTTTTTTTGCTATTTCACCACATTTTAATTTTTTTCACATTTTCTAATACACCATGTAGTAAAATAAATGATGTGATTCAAAAGTACAATTTGCCACGCAAAAAAAAAGCTCTCATATTGACTAAATAATAAAAAAGTTATGGCTCTCGGAAGAAGGGGAGAGAAAAATGAAAACTGTGAAATGAAATATCACTGAGGGGTTAAGGGGTTAAACCCTTACTAACTACTATGTAATGATCCCACTGAAATGTCCAAGTAAGCCACACATATCAGATTATTATAATGGAAATGCAGAAAACAAATGTAATAATCCTTATATTACATATGACATGCTATGCTATTAAAGATGTGTTTAAACTTTGTGATTGTTCAGTGCAAACAGGCCACCGATCAACTGATAAATAAGCAAAATACTCATTTATCGGGTAAAATAATTTTTTGATTTTTCCCACAAGATGAGCATTTTCACCAGCACATCATCCTGTGTAATCCAGAGCTGCACTGCTGAGAACTGTGGCTTGCCTATACACTGAGCGATCTATTACTGGTCCTTTTGTGTGCATATTATTATGCCGTCTGCCAGGCTATTAAACTAATGTCTAAGGCTGGGTTCACATTTACAATCCCTTCCGCAGCATTCTGCGGAGGGGAACCACAATGTGAGCGCAGGCACCGCAAGCCCCTATGTTTATAATGGGGACGCATGGTGCTGTGCTTGACTGTGCATGACTGTGCGCTCCCATTAATTTGCCTATGTGATTTGTATGCATGCGCATGCTTGCGTACAAATTACACTCTCTCGTCCGCACCAGGACGACAATGTATGATTTGTATGCAAGCATGCGCATGCATACAAATCACATAGGCAAATTAATGGGAGCGCACAGTCATGCACAGTCAAGCACAGCACCATGCGTCCCCATTATAAACATAGGGGCTTGCGGTGCCTGCGCTCACATTGTGGTTCCCCTCCGCAGAATGCTGCGTAAGTGATTGTAAATGTGAACCCAGCCTTACAGATAATATAAACCAATAGGCAGTCATTTAATGCTACAAATTGCATAATATAAAAGTGCCTTAGTGCTGAGCACCATCTGTGATATTTATACATAGAGACCAGATGAGCCCAGACTGATCACTAGAAAAATATGGAGAGAATTGTAGAAGGGACACACGGTGTTTGCAGGTGGTAAATGCAGCCAAGGCTGAAATAGCGTTAAAAATAACCTTACAGGAACTCTGAAATTTCATTGGTGATTACATATAATCATTCCCCTTTTGGATCCTCTTCTTCTATTATTACTTTAGACTTTGAAATGTATGACATTTTGACCTGTACGTAATGCAAGATAAAGACAGCTTGTGAAAATTGTCTTCTATCTTATGTTTTTCTTTTTTCTTTTTCTTTCCTTTGCATCAACATGTAGGAAAATATGCTGCACTGAAATGACCTATGTTAGGTTTACAAACTGTTGCTATACATGCTTTACCTAAAGGTGAGGCCACGTGGTGCAGCTGCCAACACTGCCGAAACGCGACCCTAAATTAAACAGTTTTTAAAGATCATACAGCCTTTCCCAACGGCAGTTGGGCAGAGTGTCATCCATATGGCCATTTGCACCATCTGTTCACACCGTTGGGGCTCATTCAAAGGAATGTGTTAAACATCATCTGATGAAGGGGCCATTGAGTCCTGAAAGCTTACAAATATAATTTTTCTGGTTAGCCAATAAAGGTATCACTCCTAGAATACTTTTCTCAATATTTTTTTGGGACTTACATCGATTTTTCTAGCTAACACGGTACCACAGTATAATTTTATATTGTATTGTGTTGTCCATATGCAAAACAGGAAGCACTCAGACAACACAATGACCAATGCAAGTCAATTTGGTTGTTCAGACAAACATTTTTACACATGGACTAACGTTCTGCATGTAAAAAATCTTAGCACTTTTATCCGTATCCCTGGTCAGGCTTGCCCATCATGACTCAATAGGTGCTTACTAAACATATCACATATACCGTGGGTAACCTAAGTGTCTGATACACTGCTGATTTTGCAAGTTTTTTCACCTACAAAGAATGGAGAGCTCTGTAATTTATATCGTTGGTATACTTCAACAGTGAGAGACAGAATCTAAAAAAATCCAGAGAATCATATTGTATGATTTTTAAATAATTAAATTGCATTTTATTGCATGAGAAAAGTATTTGACAACCTACCAACCAGCAAGAATTGTGTCTCTCACTGACCTATTAGATTTTCTTTAAGAAGCCTTTCTACTCTGCACTCATCACGTGTATTAATTGCAGCTGTGTTAAATCGTTACCTGTATAAAAGACACAGTCCACATACTCAATCACACCCCAACCTCTCCATCATGAGCAAGACCAAAGAGCTGTCTAAGGACACCATGGATAAAATTGTAGGCCTGTACTAGGCTGGGATAGGAAATTATGCAAGCAGCTTGCAGCTTGGTGAGAGGGCAACAACTTTTGGTGCAATTATTAGAAAATAGAATAAACACAAGATGACTGTCAATCTTCCTTGATTCGAATGCTCCATGCAAGATCTCACCTCGTGAGGTAAGGATGATTCTGAAAAAGCTCAAAAATCAGCCCAGAACAACCTGGTCAATGACTTGAACAAAACTGGGACACAATCTCAAAGATTAATGTTAGTAACACACTATGCTGTCATGCATTAAAATCCTGCAGGGTACACATGGTCCTCCTGTGCTGGCCAGCACAAGTCCAGGCCCATTTGAACTTCACTAATGACCATCTGGATGATCCATAGGATGCATGGGAGAAGGTCATGTGGTCAAATGAGACAAAAATATAGCTTTTTGGTATCAACTCCACTCAATGTGTTTGGAGGAAGAAGAAGGATTAGTACAACCCCCAAAGAACACCTTCCCAACTGTAAAACATGGGGGTGGAAAGATTATACTTTGGGGGTGCCTTTCTGCAAAGGTGACAGGACAAATGCACCATATTGAAGGAAGGATGGATGGGTCATGTATCATGAGATTTTGGCCAACAACCTCCTTCACTCATTAAGAGCATTAAAGATGGGTTTTGGCTGCGTCTTCCAGCATGAAAATGACCCAAAACACACAGCAACTAAGAAGTGGCTCTCTAAGAAGCATTTGAAGGTTTGAGAGTGGCCTAAATAGTCTCCTGAGCTTAATAGACAACCTTTGTAGGGAGATGAAACTCAAAGTTTCCCAAAACCTGAAAGATCTGGAGAAGATCTGTATGAAGGAGTGGCCCAAAAACTCTGCTGTAGTGTGAACAACGTTGGTCAAGTACTACAGGAAACGTGTGACCTCTATAATTGCAAACAAAGGTTTGTATACCAAATATTACTGTATTTGACACAAGACTTTTCCAGTTTGAATATAGAGTTTGGAATATACTCACCGTATAAGACTACCCCTCTTCATGATCTCCACTGTGACCCCTGCACAGCCCTCCATATAGTATAATGCACCCAAATACAGTATAATGGCCCCTACTTCTCTTCACACTGTATTATGGCCCCCACACAGCCCTCAAATAGCCCTCCATAAAGTATAAAGGCTTCCTCATAGCCCTCCAAGCATTATGATGCTCCCACAGAGACCTCCAAATATTATAATAGCTTTCATAAAAAATAATTGTCTCCATATACTATAATGCATCATCCATAGTCAACCATTATAATGCACCATCATAATGCTCTATATAGTATAATGCACCACATCACATTTAAAGTCACTTTGAGAGGCCCAGATGACCGAAAACACCCAAAAATAACCCCATTTCAAAAACTGCACCCCTCAAGCTACTCAAACCCACATTCAAGAAGTTTATTAACCCTTCAGCTGCTTCACAGGAATGAATGCAAAATGGAATGAAAACAGAAATACATTTATATTTTACCTAAAAAAGTTTCTTAAGCCTCAATTTATGGTATTTACTTTTACAAGGATAGCATGACAAATTGGATGCTAAAATTTGGTACCCATTTTTTTCTGGACATGCTGATACCCCACATGTGGTCAGAAACCTCTGTTTGAACAAACAGGAGGGCTCACAATAGAAGGAGCCCCATTTGAATGTTGGAAAGCAAATTTGGCTGAAATTGATGACGGTCACTATGATGCATATCCCGGGCCCCTAAGGTACCTAAACAGCAGAAACCCCCACAAATTACCCCATTTTGGAAACTAGACCCCTCAAGTATGTCATCCAGGGGTATAGTGAGCATTTGAAACCTACAGCTACTTCACAGAATTTATTAATAGGTCATCATATTGAACATTTTCTTTTTTTCACACAATTTCTCACTTTTAGGGGATGTGCACAATATCCCAAGATACTGTCCTGGACATCTTCTCTCCTGCATTTTTTAAATTATTTTTTTATTACATTTTTAAAACCAACGACATGGGGTTTCACCATATTTTTGTTGCCAGCCAAGTACAGCAAGCAGCTGTGGGTTGCCACCAACCCCAGCTACCTAGTTTTACCTGGCTGGAAACCAAAAGTACAGGGAAGCCTTTTTTTTAATTATTTCATATAATGATTAAAAAGAACGATATTGAGCTTCGCTACATTTTTGGTCCAGCCAGGTACAACTAGGCAGCTGGGGGCTGGAATTCTCAGCATAGGGTGGCCCAAGCTTTCTATCCCCCCCCCCACCCCATGCTGCCAATTACAGCTAGCAGCCGCCCCTGAAAATGGTGCATTCATGAAGCGCCATTTTCTGGCAATGTATCCAACTCTTCCAGCTGCCGTGTAGTGGTTGCAGGCTGGGTAATAAGGAGTTAATATCAGCTTTGCATTGGCAGCTGGCACTAAGCCCGAGATTCATAACGTCAGGCCAATATTAGACCCAACCATTAGAAATCTCTAATAAATAGTTAAGAATACAAAACACAGAGTAAAATATGTTTATTAGAAAACAATCCACAAACACGTACTTAGACTCTATCTTTATTATTCTGCAACATCTCATATAGTCCAGTAGGCGGTTCCTCAATGATTCTGAGTCCTATAGCATATGGGGGCATCCCCCCTATTCTATAAGAGCAGACACCCTGCCAGGGGGACGACAGGTCATGAACTCAGTGAGTTCATGACAGGTCACGATCCTGGGGTCACACAGAGTTAATTTTGATCTTTTGGTGATCTGCTTTGGAGATCATCTTGAGATCACATTTAACTCCTGTGTGACTCCAGGATCGTGTGATCTGTCATGAACTCATGGAGTTCATGAGCCCTCACGATCCTCGGGTCATACGGGTTAATTGTAATCTCTTGGTGATCTGCTTTGGAGATCATCATGAAATCACAGTGTAACTCAAGGATCATGTGACCTGTCATGAACTCGCTGAGTTCATGACATATCATGATCCTCAGGTCACAGTGGGGTTAACTGTGATCTCATGATGATCTCCAAAGCAGATCACCAAGAGATCACAATTAATCCCTGTGTGAGCGGAAGGGCAGAGGTGGCTCTGCAGGTGCAGGCGCCAATCCAGAAAGGAGATGCACTGGCACAGGAAACCAGAGCACACTGGAGCAGAGGCACGAGGCCTGGAGGCAGGAACAAGAGGACCGGAGGTACAGGGGTTCGCATCAGGGGTTGGAGGACAGACTGGGGGGGGGGTTGAGGGACAAGAGGGGAGATAGGTTTGCAAACTCTATCCGATCTGAACAGATCGTCAGATCAGATGGAGTTTCAGAGAAGGCAGTGGTGGCGGTAAGCGTCATGAAGGAAAGAGGGGCGGAGGGACCGGAGGCTAGTGACAGTTCGTGGGACCGGGAATAGCATCTACATATGATCTGACATGTCAGGTAGCATACAGATGCATGGGATGTGGTGGGTTTTCCTGCCTGCTGTGGCCATTTTGGTATGGTCCGGGGGAGGGGTGGGACAGGAGGAAGATCACCGGAACTGGGGGACTTGAGGCCTTAGGGGTCTTTCATGTCAGATGAAAGAGAAAGTATGCCGCCCTGTCTCTTTGCCAGTAGATGGCGCCCTGCATCTATTGTATAAGACAACCCCCAACTTTTGAGAAGATTTTCATGGGTTAAAAAGTCATCTTATACGCCGGAAAATATGGTAATTTCTGTTTTTCTATTGCATCAAATACTTATTTCATACAATAAAATTGTAATTAATTATACAATGCTATTTTCTGGATGGTTTTTTAGATTCTGTCTGTCACATTTGAAGTGTATGTACAATAAAAATTAGAGCTTTCCATTCTTTGGTGGGAAAACTTGCAAAATTGGCATTGCATCAAATACTTATTTTCACCACTGTAAGTTACCTTCCATATGTCAGTCAGAAGCCTCTCATAAGGCCAAATCATATATCTTACTTTGAACAGAGGAGGGGCGAAACCTCTAGAGACGTGTCTGCAAACAGAGATTCTGGTTTTACTTTTATCCTAAGTCATGTGGCAAGTCTCATTAAAGTGCTGATATTGACTTTTAGGATTGCTACTTCCACTAGGTGGCACACCTTTAAGTCATCTTCTTCTCTGAAGATACAATTTGAATATTTACATTTTTCTGAGGAGCAGTGCATGGCCTACAAGTTTCATTACACAAGCATGTCAGATATAACCTCTTAGTGCCACGTGCACATGTTGAGAATTTGGTGAGGTTTTTTTTTACCTTAGTATCTATAAGCTAAAACCTGGAGTGGAAGAAATCAGAGGAAATGTATAATAGGAACACGTGCTCCACTACTGCATTTTATACCCACTTCTGATTTTGACTTACAAAACTGTGGTAAAAATTTACCACATGCTCAATTGTGTTCATGACCTTAGACCGCATGGATTCATTACAATTATTTAGATAAGAACCTACATTTGCCCTTTGTTCTTAAATTGTTCATTTATTAAACAGTTCAAAAATTAATGTAGAAAACAGACATACAGGTGGCAAACAGATGTGAAAAATGTAGTTATGGATGCAATATAGATGTGAAGAATGGATGTGAACTTATTATAGTTTTACTGTTCACACAATTGGTTGTGATCAAAGTATGGCTTTATTTTAAAGCTGGTTCATTAATTACATGTGCAAAAATGCAATTTATACTGATGTGAAAATTAAGTGAATGTATTTGTTCACATCAGTTTGAGTCCCGTGGTTTGTATTCTCATACAAGTCGATTTCAGAGATCTATAGCATCTATAAGAGACATACATTCCCCCCCCCCTAAATTTGGGAGGAAAGTGGGAGGTTGCATCTAATATTATAGAGGTACCTGGCGATAACTGAAGTAGCTGTGGCAATCATGTGTGTTTGCTTGTAAAGAAAATGAGTATTCACTGCTTGAAATGCCCATAATCCCAGGCGTGGGGAGCAGTGAATATTAATTTTGGATTAATGATGTCATGTAACTGGGGGCGCATGGCATTGACATCATGCGCTGATCCATCTACATGTCAAAGTCAGTTGCTGGCATCAGAAGAGGACACCACGCACCAGGGAAAAGAAGGGAAGGTGAGTAGAATCATTAATTTTTTTATGTGTGCAGACATTTATACAAGGATGGGCCCGTGATGGGGGACATACCAGGATGGGGGACATATATAGCGCGATAGGCCACATACATACCTGGATGGGATTCATGTATACCAGGAGAGGGATTACATATACCAGGATGGGGGACATACTTACCAGACTGGGCCACATATATACCAGAATGGGCCTAAGATGGCCACTTATATAGTAGGATGAGGGACTTATATTCCAGGATGGGGATCATATACAAGGATGGGAGACATTTATGGGGGAAATATATACCAGGATGGGCCACATATGTATCAGGATGGGGCCACATATACCCAAGGATGAGGGACACTAGTACAGAATTGGGGGACATTACTTCAATAACAGTCACTCATAACCACAATTTTTGCTTTATTTTTTTTTCATATTCTCCTCATCTAAAAATCTAGATGCATGTAGATGCATGAAAAAATATTGTATTTGTTTTTTGTTCAATGTGCTTTGATTTACGTCTGTAATCATGAATATGGAGCAGGTAGAGATGTCGGCAACAGATATACCTCATGTCAACATACAGTTAGATCTCCTTAACGAGTCACCTTTCACTTAGTCTTAGAATGAACAAATATCTTGACACTGAGAAAAAATTAAAAGATGAAATGCTACATGTATTAGCTTGATGAAGAGACTATAGAGTCTTGAAAGCTTGCTATGCTTACCACCTTTTCAGTTAGCCATTAAAAGGTATCAACCACTGAGGACTCTCAGAGTGTAATATTTTTTACATGTATTAGAAAACTGCACTGTTCATCACTCTACCAGAAAACTCTTCTAGGGGTCAATAATAAAATAATATTACACTGTTTTCTGAAAATCTGCAAACTAAGTTTAAAAGTTAGAACCATTTTAATAATATAGTCTCAGGAGATGGTTTAATCACATCCAGATGAAAAGCAAATATATATATATTTTTAAGACTGTTATCAGAATTAGGTCAGTGAGTTTCAGCCTGCATACGATTATATAAGTTTCAATTCAAACATCTTAAAAGCTTGGTATGTCATTGCCCTAAGCAAATTCGAGTAGAAAGCAGCTACGGATGAGGACAGGCTTTAAGTGGCCTCCTTTTAATCTGCCTTAAAACTCTGAGATATTTGGCTACACAGCAGAATGCTAGTCACGACTAGAGAGATAAGGAAAAGGTAAGAAAATGCCTTTCAATTGATATGTTGTTATCACTGTTTAATCCAATCTGACGTGTTTTTCTCAGAGGCTTAGGAATTCTTATTATGAGTTGTCACCAAGAATATTCTTTGTTTAGGTCACATTACTTTGACTGTTACAATTACACTGAGTTGTATTTTATTGCATTGTATATCTATGGTCCATTAGTGAGGGCTATGCGATCTTTAATCAGAAAAATATAAGTATAACTTGCTTTATATAAATATTCTTATTGATAGAAATTTGTTTGGTCTCCAAAAATGCATTATGCCTGATTACAAATTGTGCACCATAATCTTCCAAACTTATTATGGAGAGGAAGTGAAATTAATTTTGAGAGGAACTATCATATAAGCATGTAGGACAATCATCTCATTACTGACATTGGCTTGTTCGGGCCAAAAGGGTTCCCCTAGCCCTAGGAAATAGTTAAAGGGGACCCGTCATTATGGAATTGCGGTCCAATTTAACATTTAAACATTCTGGGATTTTTGTCCAATGTGCCGTCTTTTAGGTGATTGACAGTTATCTCTGTCAGTCACTGATAGCACCACCCACTAGACTTATACATACAAACACAATGGATTTAAAATAATAAATTACACGATTTACCGAAAATTACATCCTGCCTGCAGGTCAGATACCATTTTTAACATAACACTTTGCCATTAAGTTATTTTCTGACTTGTGGGCATTAGGGATACAAAGTAAAATTGGGATAAAAGGAATCTTGTGCCTTATTCATATAATGTAGCTCTAATTAGATGATCTCTATAAACTTATATACTGCATGTCTTGTACACTATATCTGTCGTAATAAGCATCTCTATACATGATGTATCTGATTGTACCTAATAAATAGTATATGTAGTATTCTTTCAACCTCTTTACAATGAATGACAGATATAGCACGTCGTGAGCAGGAGTCAGTTCCCACATTATGTTTTGCTATGTCCATCATGGCTTAAAAGTGTCCGTGTGAAAACCCACAGGGACAGCTCCATACCAACAGCGATCATTGACAGCTGTCTGGCATGGGAAGAGTTGCAGGGACCCATTTCAATCTGAATGACTGATCTCAGCATGATCGTGCAAGAGGTGCTGAAATATTAGCACTTACCACATAATCACTGCTGAATCTCGGCTTAGCTGACAGTAGAGCTCCTGAAGTAACAGCCAGGGACGGTGCATGTCACCTCATAACAATAAATCAACTGTGTTTACCAGACAGCGTTGGATTAATACAGAATAAATACACATTTTCCAAGACAATTTGTATTTATTATGTCACCTCCATAGGCACCAGCATGAAGAAATCACAGGGAACCAATGGTTATCATGGCACTTGGAGGTCAAACAATGACCTACTGGTGTGCCAGGCATTGTGTCCTGTTAGATCCAGCCTTAGATAGGATCTAACAGGCATTTTGTTTTCTGACAGGTATCATGTATTGCAATACATGAGACCGGTAATCTGAAGAATAAAAGTTAAAACCCCATAGAGAGACAAAGTAAAAAAGTTAACACACAATTGCAAAAATTATTAACCCTCCCACAAAATAAGGAATAAAAAAATTACACCAATGAATAAGAATATGTAAAAACAAATTAAAGTAATAAAGTACACATATTTGGTATCGCTGTGTCTAGAATGCCATGATCTATAACACTGTCAGACAATTTAACCCCTACAGTGAACACCATAAAAAAAAAAAAAAATGACCAAAAACGATGGACTTTTCTCATAACTCCAATATAAAAGTGTAATAAAACACAATCAAAAAGACGAATGTAAATGGCTGAAAACGTCATCTTGTCCTGCAAAAAACAAGCAGCCATACAACTCCATTAGTAATAATAAAAGCGCTACAAATCTCTGAATAAAACAATTAAAACATTACTTTTTCTTAAAAAAAATGTATTGTGTAAAAGTTGCAAAACATAAAAAAGTCATTTGTATTTTGCAGATTATAAAATGCATCGGATTATGAGACGCACCTCAAATTTAGAGAAGGAAAAGAGAACAAAAATAATTTGTAATGTTAAATGATGTCCGTCTTCTAATGCCAGTTTCCGTCTTACAATTGGTATATAAACTCCTCAGGGCGAGTGCGGTGGAGCGGGTCACATGAGGCAGGGTCGGCAATGCTGCGAACATGGAAGGAGAGGGGTGTCATGGTGTTATGGTTCAGGTGCCATTGATATCAGTGGTGGCACTGTGTATATATATATATATATCTGCCAACCTGTACATGGCCCTATTCTGGTATACAGTATATGATACCTTACAGTATGTATGATTCTCCAACCTCGTATATGTTCCCCATGCTGGTGCAATGTCCCCATCCTGGTACATGGCCCCATCCGGTACATGACCCTCATCATGATACATGGCCCACACCCTAGTACACGGCCCCATGCCTGATAAATCACCCCCACCCTGGTATATATAGTCCCCTTTTGAGTGTTGGTGATATTTACAATAGAAACGGCAGGAAGATATAGCAAACCTTTTCACAGAAAGGAAGATTACATCATTTTATTTATACAAATCTACTCTTCTACCATCCGGATGACAATTAAGAAAGTATAGCAATATAACAAAATAGTTTTATTTTGCTAATTTTGTACATTTTCCTAATATACTATAACCTAACAATACCTGTTTTTTTCAGAGAATGCAAGAAAGAATAGAAATACTTAAGAGGGGATGTCTAAAATTTCTTTTTTTTAATTGGGCTCCTCAAAGTAAAAATGTGTTTACATAAATCCCATTCATCATCCACTTAAGTGATGTCCTCTTGTTACGCGCACTCCTGCAGCCCCTTGCCTGCAGCCCACGGCCCCCCATCCTTCGGCAGCACCGCCTTCCTGCCATACACAGCAGGTAGAAAAGTCCAAGGACATGGGGTGTGGGTGCCATCTCATGCCTGCAAGTACTAATAGCAGGCAGGAGCAGTTGCAGAGCTTAGCAGCACTGACCAGAGGGGAAAGGCACACACACACACAAACACATACATATACACACACATATACATACACACAAACACATACATATACACACAAACCCACACACTTTACATATATATAACATAGACACATTTACTTACAAAATCCTCCTGTCCCGTCTGTCATCAACTTCCATCTTGATGTTCTGCTATCGTGCCGGCGGCATCCATATTTGCACACCCAAGTCATGGTGAGGGGTGAGAGACAGCACACAGTGGGGAGAGCGCACAGAGGGGAAAGACAGGTCAAAGGAAAGAAGACAGGGGGGAGAAGAAAGCACGGGGGGAGAGACAGCACACAGGGTGAAGAGCGCACTTGGCGGGAGAGACAGCTTCCGCCCCATGCGCCACAGAGCCCACCCCCATTAAGATGTGACTGCACCCATCAAATAATAAAATAAGCTTGACTATTAAAAGGGGATTACGGTAGTTTCCTGGCTTTGACCCAATATATCACCTATTCCTTTGGTGTATGCAAAATATACATATGACTGCCATGACTTGGGTAAAATGGCCACAGCAGCCCTTTATGAAATATTTACCCAGAACGGGTGGCCACAATGATGGTGACCCCACAACAATATAAACAGTGTAAATATAAATTGGCTGTAAACAGTTAATAGATCTAGTCCAGAGTTAAACTTCATAGCCTTACAAACCTCCTTGGTCACACCACACCAACCCAGGGAAGGGGCATTAGCACCACACAGTTAATACCACTACCCTTCAGAGAACCTACACCTGCTAATTAAATTGCTGTACCAGAAGCTACTATTCCCCAATAGTACCTTCACACCAGCTAAAATGACCAATTAACCAGCCTCTGAACCAGACCTATCCTCTTTACATATAAATATATCTATATATATATACATTGTGGGCCATTTGTATGGATGCACCTAAATAAAATGGGAATGGTTGATTATATCAACTTCCTGTTTGTGGCACATTAGTATATGGGAGAGGGAAAACTTTTCCAGATGGGTGGTGACCATGGGGGCCATTTTGAAGTCGCCATTTTGGAACCATGTTTATTTCTTTCAAGGGGAAGAGGGTCATGTGAAACATCAAACTTATTGAGAATTTCATAAGAAAAACAATGGTGTGCTTGGTTTTAGCGTACCTTTATTATTTCATGAGTTATTTACAAGTTTATGACCACTTGTGTTGGATTGTCAATGCAACCATCTTCTCCCACTCTTGACACACTGATAGCAACGCCGCAGAAGAAATGCTAGCACAGGCTTCCAGTATCTGTTAACAAACAAAACCACCACTATTGGTCTGACACTAACCCACAGTGGATAGATCCCTCCAAGACTGTTGGAACACAAAAATTGATGGTATGGTGTGGTATATGGGGTACAAAGATAGTGGGGCCATTCTTCATCAATGGAAACCTCAATGCCACTGGATATCTGAAATTGCTACAAGATTCAGATATTCAATGGCATTGAGGTTTCCATTGATGAAGAATGGCCCCACTATCTTTGTACCCCATACACCACACCATGCCACCAATTTTTGTGTTCCAACAGTCTTGGGGGATCTATCCACTGTGGGTAAGTGTCAGACCAATAGCGGTGGTTTTCTTGTTAACTTCACCATTTACAAAAAAGTTTGCCGCATCACTCATCTGAAGGCAATTGTCTATGCTATGAAGATATGAGATATGCAGCATCTGAAACAACGGAAGCCTGTGCTAGCATTTCTTCTGCGGTATTGCTATCAGTGTGTCAAGAGTGGGAGAAGAGGGTTGCATTGACAATTTAACACAATAGGCAGCACTTGGAAAACATTTTATAAGTGGTCATAAACTAGTAAAGAACTCATGAAAGAATAAAATTATGTTAAAAACTAGCACACCATTGTTTTTCTTAAGAAATTCCCATTGAAAAAAATAAAGTTGGATCCAAAATGGCCACCATGGTCACCACCCATCTGGAAAAGTTTTCCCCCTCCAATATACTAATGTGCCACAAACAGGAAGTTGATATTACCAACCATTCCCACTTTATTTAGGTGCATCCATATAAATGGCCCACCCTGTATATCCACATATCTGTCTTTATAACCATTTACACATAATCACTTATTATTATTATTATTTTAATCTTTATAAAGCGCCAACATATTCCTCAGCGCTTAACACATCAGAGATTCATATACAAACAGACACAAAAAACAGTTGTGGAAAATACAATAATTTAAAGCAAAATAAAATTAAATAAATAAAAATAATGATGACACTGCTCGCAAGAGCTTACAATCTACAATAAGGTGGGGGTGACACAAGTACAGGTACTTATTTACAATTATGGTCCAACCATCTTGAGATAGTGTGGAATAGATAATAGCGGAGTAAGTGGCCACCAACCAATCTATGTAGAGCTTTTGGTTCTGATGGAGTTTGACAGTCATCTTCAGGGAAGTAGTAGATAACCTATGTCTAAATGACTTCATTATTATTATAGTATAGTGCCATATATTCCATGGCTTTTACATAAGAAAATGGGTATACACCATGAAACTAGTACAATATTCATGAACAATACAAGTCATCAACTGTTACAGGAGGAGAGAGTACCCTGCCTTCTAGGGTTCACAGTCTACAAATATATATAGAATGGCGATCAAAATTAGAGAAAAACACACAATTTCCTTAAAGGGATCCTGACCCCGAAAAATTAGCCCCCAGCCCCTTAATACCTTTCCCTGCAGCATGCTAACACCTCTGGAGCCATCCCTTTGTGTGGCCAGAGCGATATTGTAATGTTAATAAAAGTGCTTTTTATACCTTATTTCCAGCGGCTTCTCAGCATTTGAGAAGCCCAAAAGGCGTGCCTGGCTGCTGCTCCCCGCCGCCTGCTTGTTAATTATGTATGCCCCGATGGGCGTCCTACAGATCCGAGAGCCTGTGCACGTTATAAAAGGGGCGGTAAAGCCGGTATGACGCAATTGCGGGAGAACACGGAGAATTTGGCATGTGTTGTTTGTATCACATTTTAATATGTTATGAAGTTTGTAGAGCTGGATTCCAAGTTTTATTATAATGCAGACCCCATATTTCTCCATTTAATATAATGCAGCTCTCATATTCCTCCATATATTATAATGCGGCCCCTATACTCCATATATTATAATGCATCCCTACTTTCCTCCATATAACATAATGCAGTCCACATACTCCACCATATATTATAAAGCAGCACCCATTTTCCTCCGTATAACATAATGCAGCCCCCATATTTCACCCTATAATATAATGCAGCCCTCATAGTCCTCCATGTATTAGAAGGTACACCACTGAACAAAATGTTTTTTTTTTTACTAATTTCTGATTTTTATTTCACCACTTCAATAATAAAAGAACTGGACATGTTTGGTAAGTCCATAATCGCATTGATGATGACAATCATCTTGCTACATCATTTTACCACAAAATGCACTCCGGAAAAACAATTCTCAAAAAGCCATGACAGAATTGTTTTTTTTTTACAATTTCTCCCAAATTGAATATCATCCCTGTTTTACAGTATACTATGTGGTAAAATGAACAGTGACATTCAAATGTACATCTCATCCTGCAAAAGACAATCCCTCATATGTCTATGAGGACAAAAAAATAAAAAGTTGTGTAGTATAACCAAAATGAAAAAACAAAAATTGGCTTTATTGCGAAAGAGTTAAGACCTCATGAGGTGTACAATGCGTGAAATAAATAAAAGTGAGAAAAAGTAAGGTAAACCCCCAGTCTGAACCACTGCCTATAGCCCCTGTCAAAAATGTCCATATATGAAATCAACATAAAAATTAAGCCCGACGCATTGCGAATAAAGAGGTAAAAATTATTTTAATGTCCAAACAAGAGCATTTTATTTCGAGCTGTTAAAGGTGCATACGTAATCAATAAGCGGTCCTGAATTGGTTAAAGGGATCTTCTGATTTATAAAGATAATTTTCATTGGTTTCAGATCTCAAACAGAATAAACTTTTAAATATGTTTTCAGTATTCCCTAATTATGATTCTTATTGCACAGGCAATTTGCGTCCTGTTGTATTTCAAGAGTAGGTCTATATACTGTAAAGTCGAAGGGTTTGTTCTACAGAGTTCTAAAGAGTTTCTTCTGCCCAGAAGAGCCAAATGTCAAGAAATCAGTATAATTTTTTATTTAAGGCGCTAGAACGTGTCAACTAGAATGGAAACAGAGTCATCATTGGTATTACTACTAAATTATTAAACATTAAAAACTGAATAATGTGATTATTGAGTACGCCAAAAAGTTAGTAAAATTTGCATTAATACTTTCTGTCTCCCTTGCATGTGGCCTCCCTTGTCCACTGTTGCAAAGCACTTTTATTCTAATGTTACATATCTACTTTTAGCATAAAAAAAAAATTGAATTAAAGGAACACTGTCAGGTCATTTTTCAATATGATACTAATATTACCCTTGAATACTGCCTGGACAGACCTTTTAAAAATATGTAAAATCATTATTGTACCATTTGTAGTTTTCTTGCTATAAGCGTCTTCACACCCTGCAGGCAGCTGCTGTCCTGTCCATCAATTTCACACCGGATTAGTCTGGCTAGTTCATTTATTATTCACTCCTTCTCAGGCAAGTCTCCCCCACCTCCTTTTACTCTGCCTGTCAGGTTTCACTTTCATTTAGGATCTGATGAATGAAGACAAGGGAGGAAGAGATTACAAGCACATATCTGCCTTACCTGATCTAGATAAGGTATCTACTCCATATTTTTTTTTTGTAAGCAGACATCCGTGCTGTCCTGTGACAGATTCTGTGTTTTATTTGACCTCTTGTTTTGCTGCAAAGAGAGCACTGAGGAGGATACAGATGCCCCCCCATGCAAATTATTTCTACTGATCTCCTGTGCAGTGATGTTAATATGTGACATGAATATTCATCCTATGGGGAGTAGATAGCAGAGAACTCACTGTGACAGATTGAATGAATCTCTTTATTTGAAGTTTACAGAGGGTAGTAAATCTAAGTAAAAGAAATACATCAATAGAGAGAGCTTAGAGGGAGGAATTAGAAAATGATAGCAGTTACATGTGGATTTTTGACCTTACAGATTTCCTTTGAAGAAATCTGTCAACAAGTTTTTGCAACCTCAGCAGACAGCTGCATACTGTAGGAGAGTGACCCAGATTTCAGCAATGTATCTTTTAGTTTACTGGGTGTAGCAGTTGTGACACAGAGTTCTTACATGTAACAGAGCTCAGGTAGCTAACCTAGCATACACCCTACCCTAATGTACTATATCTATAGACTATATCTATAGTGAGCTGATTATCAAAGAAGTTGGCATGGTCAGACAAGGTCTCATGCACTGTAGTTCTGAAAGTGATCATCTCTTCAGTTGATAAAACCTTCATTACAAGTAAACAACAGTATACAGCCTGATAAATGACACATCGCTTAAAAATGCATTTTTTAGTTCTCATGCGATCCTCATAATACATAGCAAGAACCTGGTGACGAATTTCCTTTAAATACTAGGGAAAATAGACTGTACCATGTTTGGGTAGAGTGTTAGTCAATTACTGAATATATATAACTTAACATAGATCAAAGAATGATACGGGACATCTAGAATGAATTGTGGAAAAAGTCCACAAAGCCCAACTGTACCTTTTTAAGGGATTCTCTGAGAATGAGATTAATTGTGTTCCTGGTGTAATTCAAACTGAACCCTATCCTAGCCAGGTGTCAGTGTGAGCTGCAAACTGAAGCTATACAGTCATGGTCGAAAGTGTTGACACCCTTCAAATAGCTCCAGAAAATGAACTGTCTCTCCCAGAAAATTATTGCAATTACACATGTTTTATCATACACATTTATTTCCTTTGTGTGTCTTAGAACAACACACACACAGAAAAACAGAGAAATAAAGGCAAATTGGACATAATTTCACACATGACTCCAAAAATGGGCCTTACAAAATTGTTAGTGCCTTTGCAAAATTGTTGGTAATCAACTTTGTTTTATGCATGTGATGCTCATGCAAACTCACCTATGGCAAGTAACAGGTGTGGTCAATATGAAAATCACACCTAAAACCAGATAAAAATGGGAAGTTGACTCAATCTTTGCATTGTGTGTCTGTATGTGCCACACTAAGCACGGAGAAAAGAAACAGGAGACAATACCTATCTCTGACTTGAGAACACAAATCCTTGAAATATATAAAAAGTGTCAAGGTTACAATTCCATCTACAGAGATCTTGACGTTCCTTGGTCCACGGTAAACAACATAATCATCGAGTTTATAACCGACGGCACTGTAGCTAATGTCCCTGGATGTGGACGGAAGAGAAAAATTGATAAAAGGTTGCAACGTAGTATTGCCCTGATGATAAATAAGCAGCCTCAATCAAGTTCCAAAGAAATTCAAGTTGTCCTACAGGCTCAGGATGCATCAGTATCGGCACAAACTATCCAACAACATTTAAAGGAAATGAAATGCCATGGCAGGTGTGGTGATGTGACCCATGGCCGGGTGCATCACATGGGATAACAGCATAGGATCCTGATCAGATCAGCCTGTTTTACTGTGTGAGTTCTATTTTAAACCTGTCCAGTACACAGTGGGTTAACAGCTGAGTGTGAGTGCTGTAAGATCTGAGAGGTTGATGAGCCGATTGAGTGGCCGAGAAACAAGGTGTGTTAATTGACCAATCCCAGGTGTGAGTGTGTAAGGTGGGCGTGACAGCGACGTTAAGAAGCTGCCTGGAGCTGTGTGAGAGAGTTCAGTTCAGTTGAGATCTGTTGTGTTCAGTCTGTGTGAGAGACCCAGCCAGTGTGGATGTTAGTCTGAGGAATTCCGTCCCGTTGGGATGAGAGGGAGGCTTGGCCTGTTGCATGCGGGAGGCACCTGTCCCTCTGATGGTGCGTGTGAACCTGTGGACAGATGCAGGGGTTAAGAGGGCTCCTAGAGTGGGGAACCAAGGCCGATCCTGGAGGGCGCTCGACTCAGGCGTGGGACACAGTCGTCGACCTGGAGACCTGCCTGAGTATGGAGGTTTGGTGGCGGCTGGTGGCCTGGACACGTGGTGAGGAGGCCTTGGTGATGCCTGGTTTGCCCGGTAACTCAGGTTTGCCAATCCCTGTTGTGGACCCAGAGAAGCCGCAGTCCATGGATATCATATGATGGGCTGTGAGCTTCTCTGGGTCCATAACAGGGATTGGCAATCCTGAGTTACCAGGCAAACCAGGCTTCACCAAGGCCTCCTCACCACGTGTCCAGGCCACCAGCCGCCAGCAAACCTCCATACTCAGGCAGGTCTCCAGGTCGACGACTGTGCCCCACGCCTGAGTCGAGCGCCCTCCAGGATCGCCCTTGGTTCCCCAATCTAGGAGCCCTCTTAACCCCTGCATCTGGCAACAGGTTTACACGCATCATCAGAGGGACAGGTGCCTCCCACATGCAGCAGGCCAAGCCTCCATCTCATCCCAACGGGGAGAAATTCCTCCGACTAACATCCACACTGGCTGGGTCTTTCCCACAAGCTGAACACAACAAAACTCAACTGAACTGAACTCTCTCACACAGCTCCAGGCAGCTTCATAACGTCACTGCCACGCCCACCTTACACACCCACACCTGGGATTGGTCAATAAACATACCTTGTTTCTCGGCCACTCATTCGGCTCATCAACCTCTCAGATCTTACAGCACTCACACTCAGCTGTTAACCCACTGTGTACCGGACAGGTTTAACACAGCACACACACAGTAAAACAGGCTGATCTGAACAGGATCCTATGCTATTATCCCATGTGATACACCCGGCCATGGGTCACATCACCACACAGGAGACCCAGGAGGACCCCACTGCTGACATAGAAGCATAAAAAAGTAGACTACAGTTTGCCAAAATCCTGCTGTGAAAAATAGTCTTGTGGACAGATGAAACTAAGAGAACGTTTTGGTAAAGCACATACAGTTAGGGCCAGAAATATTTGGACAGTGACACAAGTTTTGTTATTTTAGCTGTTTACAAAAACATGTTCAGAAATACAATTATGTATATAATATGGGCTGAAAGTGCACACTCCCAGCTGCAATATGAGAGTTTCCACATCCAAATCGGAGAAAGGGTTTAGGAATCATAGCTCTGTAATGCATAGCCTCCTCTTTTTCAAGGGACCAAAAGTAATTGGACAATGGACTCTAAGGCCTGCAATTAACTCTGAAAGCGTCTCCCTCGTTAACCTGTAATCAATGACGTAGTTAAAAGGACAGGGGTGGATTCCAGGTGTGTGGTTTTGCATTTGGAAGCTGTTGCTGTGACCAGACAACATGCGGTCAAAGGAACTCTCAATTGAGGTGAAGTAGAACATCCTGAGGCTGAAAAAAAATAAAAAATCCATCAGAGAGATAGCGGACATGCTTGGAGTAGCAAAATCAACAGTTGGCGTACATTCTGAGAAAAAAGGAATTGACTGGTGAGCTTGGGAACTCTAAAAGGCCTGGGCGTCCACGGATGACAACAGTGGTGGATGATCGCCGCATACTTTATTTGGTGAAGAAGAACCCGTTCACAACATCAACTGAAGTCCAGAACACTCTCAGTGAAGTAGGTGTATCTGTCTCTAAGTCAACAGTAAAGAGAAGACTCCATGACAGTAAATACAAAGGGTTCACATCTAGATGCAAACCATTCATCAATTCCAAAAATAGACAGGCCAGAGTTAAATTTGCTGAAAAACACCTCAAGAAGCCAGCTCAGTTCTGGAAAAGTATTCTATGGACAGATGAGACAAAGATCAACCTGTACCAGAATGATGGGAAGAAAAAAGTTTGGAGAAGAAAGGGAACGGCACATGATCCAAGGCACACCACATCCTCTGTAAAACATGGTGGAGGCAACGTGATGGCATGGGCATGCATGGCTTTCAATGGCACTGGGTCACTTGTGTTTATTGATGACATAACAGCAGACAAGAGTAGCCGGATGAATTCTGAAGTGTACCGGGATATACTTTCAGCCCAGATTCAGCCAAATGCTGCAAAGTTGATTGGACGGCGCTTCATAGTACAGATGGACAATGACCCCAAGCATACAGCCAAAGCTACCCAGGAGTTCATGAGTGCAAAAAAGTGGAACATTCTGCAATGGCCAAGTCAATCACCAGATCTTAACCCAATTGAGCATGCATTTCACTTGCTCAAATCCAGACTTAAGACAGAAAGACCCACAAACAAGCAAGACCTGAAGGCTGCGGCTGTAAAGGCCTGGCAAAGCATTAAGAAGGAGGAAACCCAGCGTTTGGTGATGTCCATGGGTTCCAGACTTAAGGCAGTGATTGCCTCCAAAGGATTCGCAACAAAATATTGAAAATAAAAATATTTTGTTTGGGTTATGTTTATTTGTCCAATTACTTTTGACCTCCTAAAATGTGGAGTGTTTGTAAAGAAATGTGTACAATTCCTACATTTTCTATCAGATATTTTTGTTCAACCCTTCAAATTAAACGTTACAATCTGCACTTGAATTCTGTTGTAGAGGTTTCATTTCAAATCCAATGTGGTGGCATGCAGAGCCCAACTCGCGAAAATTGTGTCACTGTCCAAATATTTCTGGCCCTAACTGTATTCTACTGTTTACTGATAGTGGAATGAGGCCTACAAAGAAATTAGTGCCTACAGTAAAATATGGTATAGGTTCAAATATAGTTTGAGGTTGTTTTGTGGCCTCTGGCATTGAGTGCTTTGACAGCGTACAAGGTATCATGATATCTGAAAGTTACCACAGGATTTCAGCTTACACTGTAGTGCCCATTGTCAGAAATTTGGGTTTGCTTTCTAGGTCATGGTTCTTACAGCAGGACAATGACTCCACACATACTTCAAGAAGCACCCCGAAATGGATAGAAACAAAGCACTGGAGAGTTCAGAAGTGGCTAACAATGAGTCTGGATATAAATCTCATTGAACACCTGTAGAGAGATCTTAAAATTACTGTTGGGAGAAGGCAGCCTTCAAATATAAGAGACCTGGAGCAGTTGCAAAAGAAAAGTGGTCCAAAATTCTAGTTGAGAGGTGTAAGAAGCTTGTTGTAATAGTAAGCAATTGATTGCAGATATTTATTCCAAAGTGTGTGCAGCCAAATATTAATTTAGGGTGCAAACAGTTTTGTGCCACCCATTTTTGGAGTTTTGTGTGAAGTTATGTCCAATTTACCTTTATTTGCTCTGTTTTAAACATACCTATAACAAAACATGTAATTGTAATAATTTTCTGAGAGAAATTCTTCATATTCTGGAAATATTTCAAGGGTGCCAATACTTTTGGCAATGTCTGTAGCTCCTGTGTTTAAACTGACAAGAACTGTGTCAGATACATCAGTCAGCAGTGGGCAGTGATGCATGTAGAAATATTTTAACCCATGTTGTGCTTGACAAGGAGACCTTTAGCTTCATCCCCCTCCTTCTCTGTCAGACTTATAGCTTTATAGAAGTTCACGGAGAAGGACTACGGCCCAACTGGAAACAAAGAAATATGAATCCAATCTTCAGAAATATGTGATACATTAGCTCAGACTCAGGGATGATGTGATTTAATAATCCAGTCTCAGGAACTGTATGAAGCATTAGGCTGGCTTCAAGGGTTTATGGAGTATTTGTCTAGAATCAGGGAGTGTATGGAGCAATATTCCAGCCTCAGACAGTGTTTGAAGCACTAATACAGCCTCATAAATAATAATGGAGCATATGTGCTATCAGGTATCCTCAATATTCTCACCTCAGGAGATGTATGAAGCATTAGCACTGCCTCACGAACTCTATACGATGCTAGCCCATCCTAGAACATTAAAACTTTTTTCTGTTATTTGAAATGTATCTTTTCTTTTTTAATAAACTTAGTTTTTTTTCCTTTTACAGGGAATCCATCACCTAGTCTGAGCACAGCATAACGTAGGGACAGAGATGCTGATTCTAGTAATGTGTCACTTGCTGGGCTTCTTGCAATAGATTTTATAAAATTCCTGTTTGATCAGCAGACGATTATCATTAGAGAACTTGCAAATCTGTTGTCATGTAGTCCTCCATATTCATGAGCTCTGTATAATACTGATCTCTTTCACTACATTATGCAGCCATCAGGTGGGGTGGCCAAAACCTGGTGACAGATTCCTTTTAAACGATCTCGTCCATTGTATACACCGAAATAACCATTTCCCTGAATATTAATTTGGGATAAAGAAATGGGAGGCCACACTTGAAATTGCTTAGTGTTATTTTATTAAATTAAAGTGAAAAATGAGAAATAAACTGCATTAGTCTAATTTTGTTTACTCTTTTTTTCACACTCAATAGTTTTGCAAATTACTTTAGATACTCTAAAACTGGTTTTCAATGAGCCAGGGCAATGGCAAGCCTAAAAAGTCTGTGTGGTTTTCCTGTTTATTTTGTATTTACTCAAAAAATATAATTTTATTTAAGGTGTATATAGAGCAGTGTTCTCCAACGCCAGTCCTCAGGAGCCACTAACAGTGCATGTTTTTGGGATTTCCTTAGTATACCATCACACTTGGCGACGCACCAGCGATCCCGACAACGATACGACCTGGTAGGGATCGCTGGTGCGTCGCTATGTGGTCACTGGTGAAATGTCAAAGAGTCAGATCTCACCAGCGATGCAGGAACGATCCGGAATGATACGGAGGTCGTTAGGACCCTGTTTCTCAGACCTATAGTATTGAGGTCGTTTTTCATTGTCCCTGTCAAACACACTGATGCATGCTGCCCAGCGTGACCCCAACGATCAAAAAATGGTTCAGGCGACTCTGACACGACCAGCGATCTCACAGCAGGGCCTGGTCGCTGCTAAGTGTCAAACAAAGCGAGATCGCTGGCGAGTTTGCTGTTGCATCACCAAATTTGTGACTTAGCAGCGATCTCGCTAGCGATCTTGCTTAGTGTGACGGGGCTTTAGTATTGCTCATGTGATAATTTAATCATGTGCACAGGTGATAATTTTAACACCTGTGTATTGCTAAGGAAATCCTGAAAACCTGTGCTGTTGGTTACTCCTGAGGACTGGAGTTGGAGAACATTGATGTAGATCACTAGCTCAGCATCTATGAATTTATGGAACATTAGTCCAGAATCTGTAGTGGCATGGCCCATACATCAGCCACAGAAAGTGTAAGGACCATTAACCTCAGGGAGTGCATAGAGCAATAATCCTGGGTTCAGGGAATATATGGAGCATTAGCTCAGTCTCATGAAGCATTGGTGCCACTTCATGGAGTGTATGGAGCATTAGAGCAGCTTCATGGAGTGTATGGAGAATTAAAGCAGCCTCAGGGAGTGCACAGAGCAATAGCATCACCTAAAGTATGGCAATGGAGCATTAATCCTGCCTCAAGGATGGTGATTGAGCATTAGTCCTTCCTCAGGGAGGTAATGAAGCATTAATCCAGTCTCAGGAAATGTACGGAGTAAAGTCTACACTCTGGGGTGCATGAAGAAGTATTTTAGACTTGGATATAGTGCAGGTAGCATTAATGTGACTGATGGATGGTAATGGAGCAATATTCTCAGGAATTATTAGGAGAATTATAGCAGCCTCAGTGTGTGAGTAGAGCAATCAATTGTTCAGGTTAATGGTGTTTATGGAGTATTAGGGATTTAAATGTCCTCTTTTGTAATAAGTATTTTGTCTCTTTTGAATATTCATAGCTGGCCATTTTTGTTATTATTAATCCTAAAGACCATTTGACTGCACGATTGTTGTGACCGAGTGTTCCTAGGATTGCTGGTTTCTCCAAAGTCAAGCAATCTAAAGACACTGCAGATCACCCAACTAAATATTCTTTTGGGTAAAGTAATCGCCTGATTTGTACAAAACATCTTTCTTGGCATATCATTAAGTGTAAACAGGACTTGTACTGCCAGTAACAATGGCAGTGTGTACAATTAGCAATCTACATTAGTAATGACCATAACATTTAACTGTGAATAAAAATTCCCATATCTCTTGAACTGTATGGAAGATTGAAAGGAAATAAAATGAATATTCAGGAGCAGTGGGAAAAAAGTAAAGCACAAACTGATTGCTTTTAACCTGGTAAGAGGTCCTCTTGAAGCGTGTGGGAAAGTCTGATTTTAACCCCTTGTGTAAGCCATAAAGTTGGCCTTATTAGTTGTCACCTATCTCTCCCAGAACAGTTTTATGCAACTTAACCATTAAATTAACATTTCCTGTTTCATTACAAATATTGTATCCTTATGTGACCACGACTAATGAATATTCCTCTTCTTTCCAAAGATGAATTACTACTACACTGTTTATCTAATATGATAATATCACCAGAGATTACCAACGTTAGAAGTGAAATCATCTGCTTTTTATCTTTGTGGCAGATGTTCGATTGTCAGCGGTAGAATAGACAAAAAGTGAAAAGGGTCAAGAATCAAATAAATAGCTAATATGAAGCGAAAACAATCCCAGCATTTCCAGCATCATAGTCAGTATTGAGCCTTTAATGAGCGTTTCCACATGAAATGAGATCAGCTTCTTCTCTGTAGAGGATGTTTACATATTCAGTTTACCAGAGGAGCATTTCATGGCTTATAGGTCTCCTTACACCAGCTTGATGCTCTCTACAAGGACAGATATTTTCCTATAGGCTATGTTCACATGCAGTGTATTTCCTGCACTTTTGGGGGTTCACGTTTTTTGTCACGTTTTGCGACCGTGCTATTTAGGGCTGGTAAAAAAATGCAGTGTATTCAGACACCGTGTTTTTTTACGGCCGCATTTCTCCTCCAAAAGTACAGGGGAGAAGTGATGTAACACGGGGGTGGAAGAATCCTGTGTTCCTCCCCCGTGTGACATGTGTGACAGGCCTTTTGGCTTTCGCAGTGTATTAATATACACTGAGAAAGCTAAATAAAAGTAATCAAAAGGTATTAAAAATAAAAAAATAGAATACTTACCCATCCGCTGGCTGTTCTCTGTTACCGGGACCCGAGACATCCGCGTCTGATGTGCTGCCAGGACCTTCCATATCTGTGATTGGCCAGTAGTGATCATGTGATATGCACGTCACATATCACATGATCGCTACCTGCCAATCACAGATCTGGAAGGTCCTGGCAGCAGATCAGATGTCGATGTCACGGTAACCAGGAACAGCTGGCGGATGGGTAAGCTATTTTATTATTTTTAATACCTTTTGATTACTTTTATTTAGCTTTCGTAGTGTATCTTAAAACACTACGAAAGCCAAAAGGGCTGTTACACATGTCACACGGGGAGGAACACAGGATTCTTCCTTCCCCGTATGACATTACATCCTGCAGTGCCCGCCATTATACATGCTGGAATTGCGCATTGTCTGAATGGCGATGCGTAATTCCAGCAGTTCTAATGGAGCCTATGGAGAAAGCGCACGCAAAAAAGCGTCAACAATTGACATGTTGATTCTTTTTACGCACGCGCTTTCACCCATAAAAGCGCAGCGTAAATTTACGCAGCGTCTGCACAGCTTAAGTGAATTTCCATTCACTTTGCCAGCAGACGCAGACGCACCTTTGGTGGAAAAACGCGAAAATTATGCCCTGTGTGAACGTAGTCTTCTATATCCATCTTCAAAGTGAAGTTCTCACTCATGCACAGTACTGATCCATTCACAGAAGGGGTACAGCACCACAGTTCTCACTGGGACCCCCACTAATTGTATTTTTATTTTGCCACTTAGGTTTTTTTCTCCCTTTCTTTCAAGAGCCACAACTTTTTTTTGTGTATTCACTCGAAAGAAAAAAAAATTAACAAAACTTTTTGAAGTGAAATTGTGGAAATAACAAAATGCTGCCATTTTTTTTAGTTGTTTTACAGCATTAGTTGTGAAGTTAAAATATCCTGACAAGGTAACTCTCCAGGTCAAGTATCTTTACAATAAAGCCGGCAATTTGAACACTTTTTTCATATTTTGTTACTATTTTATCACATATATTTAATCCCCTAAGGCAGAGGTCCCCAACTCCAGTCCTCAAGGCCCACCAATGGTCCAGGTTTTCATTATTTCCTTAGAAATTTGACAGTTGGTAATTCAATCTCCTGCACAGGTGGTGATTCCAACTGTCAAATGCCAAGGAAATCCTGAAAACATGCGCTGTTGGTGGGCCTTGAGGCCTGGAGTTGGGGACCTCTGCCCTAAGGGACTTGAATTTGCTAGTACCAAGATGGCAGTTGCTGGTCTCCTTCAGTACGCCACCGGGTACTATGATAGTCCTTCAGTGCATCGCATGGAAATGAATCACATTACACTAAGTAATACTGCTGTCAGCGAATGTCTGTATTTGCTTCTTTTTGCAATCATTTTCTAAAAACCAAACTCGATTTGTGTATGCTATGATATATTTTTTATTGGTCACTGAAATTTAGAGATGTTCATAGTGTCAATGTGCAGTGATTCGAAGATGCTGCCTTTAATTGAAATTGTCTGTGTGAATAAGCCCTTATGTTTAATTTACCTAAGTCTGCATTATGAAAATGTTTTTGTCTGTTATGGGTTAATGCAGGGGTGGGGAACCTTTTTCTGCTGGGGGCCGTTTGAAAATCTCTACTGTCCTTCGAGAGCCACAATAAATTATCAACTTGAAAATTCCCCTGCTATATCTGGTTAAACCATCAACTCAACCCTACTGTGATGGCTTAGCTGCCTTTCTTTGCCATGATTGATGTTAGTTGATATTGATGATGTTGCTTCTCAACTGCTTTTCCAGATTTGCTAGGGCCATAAACATCACAGGAGAGGCTGGGGGCATATATGTCAGTGGGGAAACTGAGGCTTGGGCATAGAATCACTGGGGAACTGGATTTATAGGGCAGGCAGTCGGCAAAATGTGGCTGCCAACCTGAAGCCTGTGGCCCCCAGGAATCTTCCCGAACAGGTCATCGAGGCATGCGGCCCTGGGACCTGAGGTTCCCCACCCCTGGGTTAATGGATCCATTTTATGCTTTGCTATTTTTTTTTGTGCGCAATGGTAAAGGCAAAGCATATGTAATGCAGAATTACACTTATTTTATTGTTTACTGTATATTAGGCATATTTCATTTTAATATATCATTCAAGTATTTGACTTATTGTCTTAATTGGCTAGTCAATAGTGTTACATCAAGAGAAATCACTACCCAATTTGTGTTTTCTAGTTATTATTCTTACCTAGTTAACTGCATCATTGCATTTTATCTGCATGTGAAGCAAATGGAACATGTGCTAGGAGAAACGATTAACTCTCTAGTTCAAACACTATAACTCCAGAACTCCAGTGTTAACTCCAGGAATCTTGTGTAAAACACTTAAAATAGTCATCGAGTTGCTCAACAATTTTGCAGATTTTCAGGTTTTTATGCCAGTTTAATGTAACTCCTCCAAAATATGTGGTACTGGCGACGGGGTTGTTAGCTTAACCTGCCTTTTAAAATAAAAGGAAATGGTTGAGTTTCTCATGCCATAAATGAAGGTGATAATACAGACTGGGAATGTAGTGGTGCTACCAGAAGACTCTGTAATATTATAAAGAAACAAGTTTTATTATAACTATATGACAGTCCATACAATGCGTTTCGCCAACTTACGTGCAGCCATTTTCAGGTATGTCATTTCTTTACAATCTATACAATTATAGTGAATATTTTCAATTAAGAGAGGCGGTTATAGCATACAAACTGGCCCCACCTATACACACCCCTCCTCAGCACAGCATCATATCATATTGGTTTTACACAAATTAAATCCAATAAAATGTATGAATAGCTTTTTTAAGAATGTATATACAGCCACTCTTAGATAAGCGCTGTGCCTGTCTCCTCTTTTCTCCCTTTGTAGGGATTTTTTGCTTATACCAGAAATGTTATTCCTGTCCTTCCTATGTGTAGGTGAGCACTATTGATAAGATGTACCAAATTACTTAAGTAGTATCTTCAAATGAATTTGGGGAATCTTATTTCTGCACACCCTCATTAGGATTGGCATATGAAATGCCAGACTTAGGCAGCATTCACATCAGCGTTCAGTTCCGTTCGCAGCAGATCCAGACGCTTTTCCGCATCTGCCGCGTAATGGCTCACTTACAGCAAGCCCCATTCATTCCATATCGGAGTTGCAGTCATCTGCGACAAGTGTGGTTTTGCCAGAACCCGCAAATCCGGCACTTGTGGCAAGTGAAAAAAAACTTGACTTGCAGCAAGTATCAGATTTGCTGTATCCGGCAAAACTGCAAGTGCAGCACATGATCGCACGTCCCATAGGGAATGAATTGGGCTTGCCGCAATTGATCCGTTATGCAGCAAATGCGGCAATACTGCCGGATCTGCTACGAATGACAGAAATCGCTGAAGTGGAAGTAGTCTTACTGAATTGAGGCCCATAAATGCATAAAAATACAAACGAATCAAAAGAAATAAACACATATCATATATCCTCCCAGAAATGTTGGCTATTTTGAAAATTGTAGTGTGCCAGATCTGACCTAACCATTACTCATTATCAAAATGTTCAGCATCAGATAATTACTTATTCTTAGCAATATCTTTTGTAATTCAACCTTCTCTTTGCAAATTACTAGCGTTAAAGGGAATCTGTCAGGTGATTTTCTGGTACAAAACTAATAGCATCCTGGAATAGGGCTTCAGTTGCGCACGTCTACTAGTCAAGCATGTACTGATTATGCACTGGTCCACTCTGCAACCTCTCAGTGCTGGTATCAGTGATTGTAAAAATCTTGACTGTCCTTTACTATGACTGCTGAGAGGTGGGCATGGGGAGCAGGGCATAGTTAGTTAGAATTTGCATATGCTTGACAATGAATTCTCCAGGGCTTACAGCAAGATAACAACAGAAGATAGAGCAATGAAAGTTACTGATCCTGAAATGACTACCCAAGCTTTATTCCAGAATACCATTAGTTTTATACATGAAAATCGCCTGACAGATTTCGATTAAGAAAATAGATCACATTGTGATGACTAATCAAAACCCCTGTGAATCTAATCTTATACGCCTGCAACCTGGCTGCTATTTTGATTAGAAGGCAAGCACAATGTCATGCATGCATCATATCGCATTGATGACATTTAGCAAGCCTCTAATCAGAAGTGACACCAGGGATCCTGGCAGGTATCGGAAAATTAGCAGGTATATTGGTCTGGCTGTTATAGACTACAAAAATGGCCACTGGATCTGGGTTTTGCAAAACGTTTTGCTCAACTTTAGACATAACCCACCCTATATTATCACGTAAATGACTTTGTTCCATGGCAGGACATGGGAAGGTAATCCACTCCATTAATTCTGAAAAGAGTTAACTTTAGCAATGTACAAATGCAATACAGATAAATATAAAGTATATATGCATACATAATAATAGAATGTGTGCACACTGATATGGTGCAAGATTACCACCATATGATAGGTTTTCAAGACCTATTGCATATGCAGCACAAACTTGTAAGGACTCCCACTATGTAAAGCAGATCAGGAGTTGTATCACAATACAAGGGATACCTCACCAGTAAGTAAATAGACACCGAGGAAGCAAAAGTGAAATACATGTTGGGTTGGGGAAGCACCATTCTGTGGACATCTATCTCTTATCATGTTTCTTCTACTGATAATGGTTCAATATAAACAGGTTGCCAATAGTTGGGTACCCACCATTCTGTGGTCACTTATCTCTAGTTAGGCTGCCTCCTCTACTAATCAGTTAAATTAAAAATGTTGACGATTAACTGATGATGAATGTGAAAATGCTTGTTTGTTTTGTGAAATTATTTTTTGGTTTGCCTAAAACAACATTGTTCATGGCAGCACATCATCTTTTTTTTTAATTTTTTTAAAAGACCAGTGTCGTCTAGAACAATGGCAGTCTATGTGCAATGATCTATCTATGACAATGGGCATGTACAATTCAGTCTGAACAGGCCATTAGACGACCACTGACCAGCTTGCCAATTAGCTGTTGGTAGACGCTTACTATGCCCCTCGAGGTTAAGCCCGATCCATGGCGCAGTGAGTCTACACCCGCTAACGTAACAATATGATAGATCTAGTAGAACTCGAGATGTACATTGTGAAATATTGCTTATTGTCTGACTTGTATGTATAGTGTATAGTGGATCACATACACTGTTGCTACATATATGGGGTAATCTTGCCACATCATGGTATACATTCCATTTTTATCTGTCCATTTTATCTTTGTCAGAATTGCAAATGTACATAATAAAGTGAACCTTTTTAAATTGTATGGACCATGTATACTCTTGCTGTAAAGGAAATGCTAGTCATTTTGGGAGAGTTATACCTAATGATTAGTATCTAGGTCATATGGCAGGTTTGTGTGTATATAATTATGGTAATAGACTCTGTGATTATTTGAATTACTGTTCTTTAGGACGATGAATTACAATTTACTGGTCAACCTCTTTCCATATTTGGCATCTCCCCATAGGGGTCTGTAGTGATCTCGTTAAGTTTGAAAAAGAACACAATCTCTGAAATGTTGCTGTTTAAAGTTACTGTGAATATTTACCTTTCATTGTATGGTGTGCTCTTTTGGATTGGAATTCCTCTTGCCAAGAAAGTATTTTGAAGCATAACATTAACCCCTTCACGACCAAGAGCATAGTAGTACCTCCCTTTGATACGAGCTCACGTGCCGAGCGCACATCATCCCCACACATGTCGACTGATCTGATCAGCTAACATATTTAGTTAACAGCACCGATCGAAATCAGCGATCCGATTGGCACTAATAATCCTTTGGATTGTGATGGGGATCACGCTGTGCTATCACAGGGCCTTGATGTGTTGCCATGACAGCCCAGGGCAGATGACACCAGAACCTGTCATGAATCACTTTCTGTTGGCGATCCCCGAGCTTGCATCACCAGAAGGAAGTGATCACTTGTGCTATGCAGAGAGATGCACAAGCGATCGTGCACTACAGTGCCGAGGCGCCCTAAAGAGCCATGTAAAATAATGGTAACGTTAAAAAAAAGTTTAAAAAATCATAAAAGTTCAAATCACCCCACATTTGCCCCATTGAAAATAAAACTATTAAAAAGAAAATAAACATATTTAGTATCACCACGTTCAGAAATACCCGATCTATCAAAATATGAAATCAGTTAATCAGCCCTGTAAACTGCATAAAAGAAGTATTAATCGTATGAACAAGTATTTTACATCATATAGAAATAAACTACAGATAGTATACAGTAATTTAAAGGAACAGAAGTATAGAAATCAGAGGTGATGTTGAGGTTATCTATATATGCGTAAAAAGTCCAAACGCCAAAATTACGATTTCCTTTGGTTCCCACAACATTGCAATAAAATGCAACGGGCGATCAAAACAGCACATCTACCCAAAATGGTATCATTAGAAACATCAGCTCAGGACATAAAAAATAAGCCATCACACAGCCCCAGATCCCAAAAAATAAGAACGCTATGAGTCACGGAACATAGCACCAAAATTGCAATTCTTTTTCTTTAAAAGCTTCTGAATATATTTTCACCACTTAGATAAAGTAAAAGTATACATGTTTAGTATCTACAAACTCGTACCGCCCCGAGGAATCATACTGACATGTCAGTTTTACCATATATTGAACATGGTGAATGAAAAACCCAAATATCAGATGTGAAATTGCACTTATTTTGCAATTTCACCGCACTTTATTTTCCATTTTCCAGTACACAATAAGATAAAATAAATTATGTCATTCAAAAGTACAATGAGGCTGGGGTCACACATAGAAATCCGTTTTTGGAAGTGATTTCCATGACCAATCCGGTTTTTTTTGGGTGCTTTTTGAGCCTCCTACACCCCTGAACGTTTTTGGACTTAGTCATTTTTTGACCAAAATTCTCAAAAAAACGGATCCGTTTTTTTTAAGGCACCCCAAAAAAACGGATCTGTTTTTCCATAGGGCCCATGTTAAAAAAAATTTTTTTTGGAAAAACGGACCCCAAAAAGTTGCTAGCAACGTTTTTGGCTCAAAAACGGACATAGCAATGTTTTTAAGTGCAGAAAAAAACGGACAGGGTGTTTATTATATCCAATCCGTTTTTCTATCAGTTTTTGGACTTAGAGAAAAAAATGCCAAAAATGAAGCCAAAAACGGACCCAGTCTATGTGACCTAGCTGAGCATGCAAAAACAAGTCCTCATGTGTCTATATTGACAGAACAATAAAAAAAAATGGCTCTTGGAAGAAGGGGAGGTAAAGATGGAAAATTACCCTATGGGTGAAGGGGTTTACTATGGAGTGTTATTCCTTATTGATGTTTACTGTTGATTGGGTAATGGTTGATGAATAACCATCATGGAAATTAAACCATAATAGGTGTAGTGCTGATTGAACATCGCCTTTGATAATATTATTTGAATTAGTAACTTAGAAAGAAAAAGTGAAAAAGTAACCCAGACTCTCCAAAAATTCTAATCTTTTGGTAGCTTTCTAGTTGATAAAGATTGTGATGTGAAGTGACAACATGCAATTTGCAGTGCTGTCTTACAGGCTTTACCATCGTACATCCCTTTACTGTGTCATTTTTGTGGTATTCCTGAGGAAGGGGCTTGCCCCCGAAACACGTAGAATAAATACCACCTGATGAATTCACACAACCTTTGAATTTGGAATTATTTGGAGAGGTAGTGCGTCCATTATTCTCTTTTCTTCTATCTGCAATCCTGAATTATATTTTTGCAAGTTCCTCTCCTGGTTTTTGCACACAAAACCTGATGAACCCTGATCAGGCAAAAATTGCAGTGTCAAACCAGCAGGTACATTCAAAATTCAAGGCACAAAACAATGTAAAAAAGAATATTAGCAATGATTGATAAACAAATCATCAATATCATACTGTGAGGGAGAAGGGAACAGTTACTATAGTGCATGGAAGCTCAAAATGTCATCCCACCCCGTCCATTCCTAATGCAGAACGCACTTTAAAGTGATTGGCGCCTGTCATTGCATAGTGATGCTTGCTTGGAAGTACTAATGAAGAGAGCAGTAGGTGAGATAGGTCTATCATTGACTGCTGTGTAGTGATGGGCAAACCTGCCAATGTTCGGGTTCAGCGAAATTGCCCAGACTTTTTTTGGGGGGCTGAAAGTGGCTCAAACGTGAGTCCGAACTCAGACTGTAAAGTTATGAGATGGGGGCTAGGAGGCTGTAAAAGAAAGAAGATAGTTATTAAACAGTATTATACTTTCCAGCGTCCACACACTTGTACTCCTGAGGCCGCTCAGTAACGTCATGAGATATTCACTGCAGAGGGACCCAACAGTTTAATTAGTAAGCTCAGTATAATGAAGTAAACCATGTCAGCTCTGCCTATGTGGAGTTCAGCAGCCAATTACAGGCTCATCTCCACTGCTGTGCTCTGCATAATTAGTAAGCTCAGTATAATGAAGTAAACTTTGTCATTTAGTCACTGTACCTATGTGGAGTTCAGCAGCTGATAGACAAACTAATTTCAACTGTTGCGCTCTGCATAATTACCAAGCTTAGTATAATGAAGTAAACTTTGTCAGCTCTGCCTATGTGGAGTTCAGCAGCCAATGACAGACTCATCTCCGTTGCTGCACTCTATATAATTAATAAGCTCAGTATGTGCCCATGTGCAGTTTAGTAGCCGATGACAGACTCATCTTCACTGCTGCACTCTTCATAAGCAGTGGCAGAGATGGCAGAATATTAGCAGATATTGACTGAAGGTAGTATTAAATTAAGTGCACTGCAGTACTATATTCATTACTAAGATCTGCTTTTATATTCTTATAGTTTTTCTAGCCCTAAATAAGTTAGGGTTAGACCTAAGTATGGTTATGCTTAGGACTGAGATTTGTTTTAGGGCTAGATTTACATTTAAGAATTAGGGATAAAGTTAGGCTTAGAGCTAGACTTAGGGCTAAGGCTAGGGACAGGGCTCGAGTAAAAAAAATATTTACGGTAATAAGAAAAATGTAGTGTAGCAAAACATTATGTATAATTTTCAATTTTTTAAAATTATATAAACAAAAACAAAAAAAAAAAAGGTCAAGGTGCAAACTATTATATCATAATTTTCCTCAAATTACAATATATGTGTTGGAGGGGTAAGAGGCTCAATACTAGACTGGTGGATGGAACTCTGGGAGCACTAACTGTTCATGGATTAAGGGAGTCCTAAATACTTGGCTTACCTTGGGCAATGGCAACCCACTCTACGCCCCTGAAATTCATCCTAGATTTATGTTTAGAAATTAAAAAAAAGGTCAGTGAATCCATGAGCCTTGAGATCTGCTGAGAGGAAGACACAGACAGTACTACAATTAGAGTTAGGAGACCAGTCATACATATGTATCTTTCGATCATAAAATTATAGTTGTAGATTGTTGTGAGTCTTTTCCATTTGATAAGTGCTGTCATGAAAATGTTCACCTTTTAATACTTAGTTGGGATTAATTTATCATTTGTCATATTAACTGCATTCAGATACTAGTCTAGTTGACATCAATATCAGAATGGTGGTGGTCTGACTCATCACCCGTAAGGTCAGCTTAATAAAGGGGCAGCTGTATAGTTCCAAAAATACATACAGCACAGACCATAATCCTTTTAGGGGTAACCCTCATTTAATTTATTTTTAAATCTATAGTACACTCAAAAATAAGAAACTGATCAGAGATCTGCTTCTTTCTCCTCTTGATCATTCACTCTCAAAATTCTTTGTTCTCAGGTAAATTCTGTCTTCAGTGAATATTGACTTTCTCTTTACTGATGACATTGGTGCTCATAAGTGGATAGTAACTCATTTCGGAGAACTTGTACAGTGCTGTGCAAATTGAGTGACACAAAGCAAATCTTTACTTGTTTTTCTTGCATTAGTTTTACTATTTCTAACAAGTGTTTTATCATTTCTTGGTGTCGTTTTCCTTTTTCTTCCACATTTCCCTTTTGTTTTGGAGAAAAACGATCCAATTTCACTGTGTGTGCAAATTATTCTTGAAACAGTAGATTTTCCAATACCAACGGTGGAAGCGATTTCTCTTACAGTCAGACTTGTATGTTCATTAAGAGTAATAATTCTAGACCTCTTCCGTGGAGTAACATCCATTTTTACAGGCACGAATCACACAGAGAAAAAGTACACTTAACCACTCCTCACAGAAACAAGCTCTCAACTGAAGCTGAGGGGGCAGCTAGCTGTTTTTTCTGACTAAAACCAGTCAAACCACATTTTGTTACTCAAGATTGTACACTCACACCTCTTCAAAGCAGTTAAAACTGGTTTGAATCACTGACTGGTATCCCCAACTTACGATTTTACTTAAAAAATGAATTTTCACTGCATTGTAGTCTGTATTTGCCTGTAGCTCCTCTCTCCTCCCTCTCTTCCCTCTCCATAGAATGTTATAAGTAGCAACTACAAAATCTTTCTTCACTCAATACCGATTTTACCCTTGAATTGACCATGAAGGAGGAGAAGCAAGCGAATTTCTCTGATAAGATATATTACAAATTTGTTTGGTTTCCTGTGTACTTTTGGATTTTAGATAAAAATTGAAATGACAGTTACTCTTTAATAATTAAAAGCAGGAAATCAGTTAGTTAAGCTTACGTCAACCAGAAATAATAATAAAAAACAGTCTTTAAAATAATACCAAAATACATTTACCGTACTATACGTTTTTGTTGCCCCAATTAATCTCCAAGAAACGTTTCTTGAGCATACAGACAATAATAGTTGTCAGAAGATGCATGATGTATTTTGTCTGTGGTTGATCTCCCTGTGTGGAAGAAGGCTGCTGTTGTCACAAAGATCAATAATCCACTTGACAGTGACGTTTTTAGAATCACTACAATACATATGCCACTGACTTCACCCTGTAAGCACATTATTAAAGATAAAGCAATTGCTGCTAATCCATATTGATTGCAGGTCTGAAGCAAACAGTCCTATTCAATCACTATATAACGTAAACATCTACCTGATGTCATAGGCCAAATTATCATGAAGGGTCAGCAATTACTGTAGCCATACACCTAATGATAACGTGGCCAAGGACGAACACTTTGCTAATCTATTTCAGACTGCTGCATGTGTGTTGACTGTATATAATGAATTATTCTTATAAGATAAGGCCAGCACTCCTATAGTATTTCATTGGTACATTGTATGCTATGCTCAGTTTACACACAGACATATTCTTTTAAAATGAATGATCAGTGGATAGTAGAGTTAGTGCAGATGAATTCAAATGAGCTTGTCCATCAGCCACGTTGGCAATTCGTGGCCACTTGATGGGATACATAAGAGCTTCCTGTTATATGACAGTTCCTTGTTCCTTTTATTATTAGGCGTTCTAGCAGGATGACAATGTTGCAGCATGACACACATGTGACCTCATGCTAGGTTAGCTAATCCAAAGAAGAGCAACGGATACTGGCAGGTAAAAGTCATTTTTGGGGGGCCAACTGCGACAGATTACATATGAGGATGATACACCAGGTTTTGCAAATCAATTCCCAACAACTCTAGTGTCCGGCAATCGACTCTCACTAACTTTAGTGCCCTGCAAATAGATTTTCGCCAACTCTATTGTCTTGCAAATCAATTCCCACCAGCTCTAGTGTCCTGAAAATTGATTCCCACGCTCTAATGCACTGCAAATTTATTCCCCACAACTCTATTGTCCTGCAAATTAATTCCCGCCAATTCTAATGTCCTGAAAATTGATTCCTGCAACTTTACTGTGCGCAAATCAATTCCCCTAGCTGTAGTGCCCTGAAAATGATTCCCACCGGCTCTAGTGTCCTGAATTGATTCCACCAGCTTGTGTCCTGAAAATTGATTCCCACCGGCTCTAGTGTCCTGAAAATTGATTCCTGCCAGCTTTAATGTCTTGAAAATTGATTGCCGCCAACTCATATTCTGCAAATCAATCACTGCCAACTCTAGTGTCCTGCAAATCGATTCCCGACAACTCTAGTATCCTGCAAATCGATTCCCACAGGCTCTAGTGTCCTGCAAATCTATTCCTACCAGCTCTTGTGTGTAGCAATAGAGAAAGTCATGTATTCATTAATTGCCGTGTGCTGATGTATTTTAATAGCACATTTTGAATTATCAGTTATTGCCTATGCAATGGTAGCATTTGACAAGAGTTGTACAAAAAAAAATGATTTCTTAATCTGTGTTCTCATGCATGTTGGAGGATATTTTGTGATATGCAACTATACATAAAGGGGTTTGCCAGCTGCTCCAGTTTTTTCAATGGTGCGTTCTGGAAGTCAGAAATCAATACATTTTTATCTCTTATGCATTGAGCTCTTGTGAGCAAGCTTGTGACTTCCAGCCAGTCATAAGTTACGGGAACAAGATATTGCAGCGGTAGAGAAGCCATGCCAGTAAGAAGTAACGACACCAGAAGATGAGTATATAACCAGGGGCAGGGGGCTTATGTTTAAAGCACCACTCCAGCACTGAAAAAATATTAATGCTGGAGCGGTGCATTAACCAAAAACCCTGGATATCCATTTATTGAAAAGGGACCCTAAAACCCCCTTTGAAGTGTAAGTAAACGTTTCATACATTTTTGGTCGCCTATGTTAAGTACTGTTTACTCTCTGGTTAATGTGGAATCCTACATAATACAATATGTTGTTTTCTGGCACCACATAGCTCAATGTGTAGAATAAATGTAATTTCCCGATAACAATCACTCTAATTTTCAGAATAGTCATCAGTAAATGTTACTTTATGTTTATTTGAAGTTAAAAAATTCCCTGGCATTACTAGATCACAGACACCGTTCAATTCTACTTACTCATCTACAAAAAAGATTACCTAATAAGGGCTCTTGTTCTAAACAAACCTTTCTACGTACTTGATCGCATGGTGCATATTTTAGTTTTCTTCTATGAGAGAGGAACGTGTGGCAGGATCACAGTGAAGATTTGGGGTTTTCTATTACTTTGCTGTCTTAGGTTATTCCTCTGCTCTCTGCTTTGTGTTTGGGTGTTCTCTGATCACAGTCAGCACAAGTGAGTACATATCCTTACTCTAATGAATTATGACGTGCAGTCTGGCTGTCTGAAGCTGATTGCACCCAATTATGACTTTGTAGTATGTACAATATTAATAATACTTTTTATTTAAACTTTATATTCCGTCATATTTTACTGACAATTGTTTGCAAGTATTCAGTAATCTGCTATAATGTGATAAAGTCTGATTATATTGCAGTTAGCAAAACTGGTGGCCAACATTTGGCAATCACCCATACTAGTCTCAATATATTATAACAGTATATGTAGTGTAGTTTTATAAGAAGCTTTTTCTTAGTTACTATGTGCTGGGTAGGGAACATAATGAAAGAATGGCATTTATTTAGCTTTTATAGATTTCTATGAGTGATACAAGTATCCTTTTAGAAAATACGGTAAATCTTATTCATCCCTTGCTTTTGTTGGGATGTCAGTCATAAAATATTGCCGCCTTACACTTTCCAACACCCAGTGTGTAATACATGCCTAATTCTTCCTTTAAGTCATATTTGACAACATAACTAACGGTTCCTCTCATATTATTGCCAATCACAAGCACTTTTTTTTTTTTATCTAAACATGAATGATGGTATTTAGCAATATAAGAAAGCATGAAAATGTGTTGTTAAATGGAATCTGTCAAATGTTTTTGTAACCTCATCTGAAAACAGCATGATATAGGGGAAGAGACCTCAATTCCAGTTATGTATGTATACTGGGCTGCTTTCTGTGGTTTTCATGAAATCTCTTTTATTTGTTGCAGATCTTCCAGTTCTCTTAATACTGTGCTGTGTAAAACCCCTGACCCACACCGCTGAATGGCAGCTGTCTGTGTACACTGTGCATAGGTAGAAGGCCCCCAGTGTTGAGTCTTAGGATCCACTCACATCTGCGTTTAAACTCAGCAAGTTTAATCCAATAAAACATTGGGTTGTACTGGCAACAACGTTAAACTATAGTGTAATACCCACCTGCGTGTTTTTCCTCAGTGAGAAACTTGCTGAGGAAAAATTTGCAGCATGCTGCACATGGCAGCGTATCTGGTCAAGATTCCCCAATGCAAGTGAATGGGTGCGATAAAAAAATCGCACAGCACTCGGATGGCGTTTTTAGCATTGTCGTTCACATACTTTAAAAAGTTAGAGTAGATAGATAGCTAGATGATAGAATAACTAGAAAAAAGTACTCTGCAGCACTCAGCTACTACCAATGATGTACATGTGCTAACAAGCTATGTATATTTGAGAAAAAAGTTTAAGAACTTATGTTTTTTTCAAAAAACTCAAAATCTTATTTTTTTATTTCTGAAGTTCTTGGTACACACATTGGCCAATGTCTCATCAACTGCGACAAAGTAACTTCAGGTCTGATGAGTCCTGCTGGCACCAGTTCACATTTTGTCTGTGAGTGCTGTGCAGTTTTTTTCTGTTTAGATGATAGAATAGATAGATAATAGGGTAGATATATGATAGAATAGATAGATCAATCTTACCAGTGTCCCACTCCTTGCTTCCGGGGCCCTCATTAAGCTTTGTGTATAATCACTGCAGTGACAGCCAATCACAGATGTGTCTCTCTGTGACAGCATTGGTGACTGGCTTTTGCAATCAGCCTGCACTCCCATAATGTGTTTTGGTGTCTGGGCTTGGTTGCCTGCTGTCATATGTTTGTTAAATAAATAAATAAATAGTCCAAGTATAGAAAACAAATAGGCGGCACTCACCGTGTGTTCGTAGGCGCTTTCTTTATTGAAGAGGTGCGGGGAGGGGGTGCATGAAGGTACAGACGACAGGTCCTGTTTCGCGGTTTGCCCGCTTCTACAGGTCCTGAAGCGGGCAAACCGCGAAACAGGACCTGTCGTCTGTACCTTCATGCACCCCCTCCCCGCACCTCTTCAATAAAGAAAGCGCCTACGAACACACGGTGAGTGCCGCCTATTTGTTTTCTATACTTGGACTGTAAATGCTTGACTGGCTGATGCAGGTGTAGCACCACCAGGTGGCTGGGGATAAGACAGCGGTCTGTCTTTATGGAGAAATAAGAAAGACCAATAGCCCTGAAGGTGCCCGGTGCCCCTACCTTTCTATACACGTGTTAAATAAATAAATGGGAAAAAAATGCGTAGGAGTCTCCTGTATTTTTCATTCTCAACACAGATAGAAAGGACAGCTGCGGGCTGCAGCCTAAAGCTATGCACTTTATCTTAGCTGAGTATCAAATAAGGGGTCCCCACGCAATTTTTTAAAATGAAATAAACAAATATAAAACCCAGTGGCATGGGTCCCCCTTCAATTTGACACTCATCCAAGATGAAGCGCATGGCTGGGGGTTGTTATTCTTATTCTGAAGAGGCACATAGTTATTGCCCCTCCAGGTTAATAATAGCAGCCCACAGCCATCACAGAATTTGGTGCATTCATTAAAATTGTCAAATTCTGGTGCTTTACCCAGCTCTGTCCGATGACAACTTGTCATTAAGCCCAGGATTGGTAATGTCAGATATCTACTGATAACAGGATTCGTTTGCTGCTGCTGTCCATGGTGCTGAAGTCTGCCTGTGTCTGCATTGCTGCTGCCCTTGGTGCTGAAGTTACAGCCTTTGCTTGACATACTGCTGTTCATGGTGCTGAAGGTTGCACGGCAGGATTTCTGAGCATGCTGTGTGCTTAAAATCGGATCCGGGAAACGATCCTGTTTTTTCACGGATCCGGTGATGTTGTGTGCACTGGATCGCCCCATATCCGTTCTGTCCAATTTTTTCACCGTAGACAAAAAATGCTGCAGTCTCCAATTTTGGGCAGGGTAAAAAAACGGACAAAAACAAATCTGGCACAGAATACACAAAACCGGATGGCCAAATAGGACCAATCCGGCACCGTAGGGATACATGGGTGGCAAAACCGGATAAGATTTTGTCTAGTTCAAACCGGACAGAGCCTGATGCCAAAAACCATGGTGTGAAGGGGACCTAAGTCTGATTGCAAAAATTCTGAGGATATAAATTTGGTACATTACCATTTCTTTCTGAAGGTATTGTACAGTCTATGAAAAAAATGAATGGGTTGCAAAAATGGGGAGCAGCACTGGAAGTGTAAGTACAAACACCTATACAGCTGCAGCTCTGCTTTCACTACAATGTCACCTCTGCTGTATTCTCCTTCCCCCAAACTGATTACCATGAGATTAAAGTTGTAGACTGTCACGTCCTACTGACGGACTCACACGTGGACCCACTGGACCGCGTAAAGCGGATGCTGATACCGGGTGATAGAGAGGCAGACACGTACCGTAGAGTCAACGGGTTTATTAAACAGAACTATAACACAGAACCACACGCCCCTGGAGAGGGCCACAAGGTCGCAACACCGGGAGCCCAGCGAGGGAGACCCCGGAGCGCTTGACCCCTATACAGGGATACCGCCGGGATCAGCCTCAAAGGGGCCAATGCTACGGACACAAGTGTTCAACCGACCCCAGGCGACGTGGTAATGAAACAGCACCCGGGAATACAATACGAAACGAGAACCGTGAATACAGAGCACCAGGAACACGGGGAACCAGGAACACAGGGAGATCCAGGAACACAGGGAGATCCAGGAACACAGGGAGATCCAGGAACACAGGGAGATCCAGGAACACGGGGGATCCGGAGCCGGGCGAGAACCAGCGATCAGCTTGGAGGGAATCAGGAGACCATCCAGGAACACGGTGATCAGCCAGGAACCGGCAGGAACGAGATCTGGGGGAGGTAACACAGAGCGATCAGGTAACAGACCAAACGGAGAGCGACCTGACAGACCAGAAGTGGCAACTTCACTCAGGGGAAGGTGAAGGTCGAAGTTGCCCTGGCCCCGACTGATTGAAAACAGGAGGTTTAAATCAGAACAGGGCAGTCCTGATTGGCAGGACACAGAGACTTGGTGATTGGCTGGAGGGAGGAGCCAGATTCCTGCAGTCTCTCCAGCAGAAACTGAGTAGGAGACAGTTTCATGTGTATAAGCAGTGGTACCAGAAGTGAGAGGAGCAATGTTGCTCAAGCAGAGGGTATAAGGGCAGCAGGCCGCGGGCACAGGCAGCAGACCCCCGAGGGGTAACAGTACCCCCCCCTCTACGCCCCCCTCCCCAGACGGAAACCGGCCAGGAACCTGCGCAGAAGGCGCGGGGCATGGACCTCCGCCTCCTCGGTCCTGGGGCACCGGCCGGGGCAGAGGGGGCCTGAGGGCAGTGGCATGGGCGTCATGTGACGAGCACAGGAGGAACAGGACGTCGGTAGGGACACCGACAGGCGGCAGGATGCCATCAGGGACACCGGCAGGTGGCGGGACGCCATCAGGGACACCGGCAGGCGGCGGGACGTGATCATGGGCATCGACAGGCAAGACGCCATGAGGGACACAGACAGGCGGCAAGACGCCATCAGGGACACCGGCAGGCGGCAAGACGCCATCAGGGACACCGGCAGGCGGCAAGACGCCATCAGGGACACCGGCAGGCGGCAAGACGCCATCAGGGACACCGGCAGGCGGCAAGACGCCATCAGGGGCACCGGCAGGCAGGACGTCATCAGGGGCACCGACAGGCAGGACGTCATCAGGGGCACCGACAGGCAGGACGTCATCAGGGGCACCGACAGGCAGGACGTCATCAGGGGCACCGACAGGCAGGACGTCATCAGGGGCACCGACAGGCAGGACGTCATCAGGGACACCGGCAGGCGGCGGGACGCCATCAGGGACACCGGCAGGCGGCGGGACGCCATCAGGGACACCGGCAGGCAGGAAGTCATCAGGGGCACCGACAGGCAGGACGTCATCAGGGACACCGGCAGGCAAGACACCCACCGGATCAAGGCCGGAGACTCCCCAGGGACACGGAGGAGGAGCCGGTCCAGGAACAAGACACGATGGGACGGTACCTGGGCTTCCTGTTGTGCTCGGTAGGCTGGCAAGCCGATCAGCCATAGAGGACACCTGGGAAGCCATCTGAGTCTGTAGCTCATGCAGAAGGTCCCACTCCTGGTGGAGACTCAGCACCTGAAAAAGGAGAGTGGGATCAACAGTAGAGGGCGCCCCCAAGCAGGCCTCTAAAGACTGGATAATCGCCACAACCCGGTCGTGGCTCTGGCGGAGTGCGGTCAGCTCTCTTTGGGCATCGAACCTGGTATCAGCGGGGTCCATGGCCAGGGCAAAATCTGTCATGTCCTACTGACGGACTCACACGTGGACCCACTGGACCGCGTAAAGCGGATGCTGATACCGGGTGATAGAGAGGCAGACACGTACCGTAGAGTCAACGGGTTTATTAAACAGAACTATAACACAGAACCACACGCCCCTGGAGAGGGCCACAAGGTCGCAACACCGGGAGCCCAGCGAGGGAGACCCCGGAGCGCTTGACCCCTATACAGGGATACCGCCGGGATCAGCCTCAAAGGGGCCAATGCTACGGACACAAGTGTTCAACCGACCCCAGGCGACGTGGTAATGAAACAGCACCCGGGAATACAATACGAAACGAGAACCGTGAATACAGAGCACCAGGAACACGGGAACCAGGAACACAGGAGAGATCCAGGAACACGGAGAGATCCAGGAACACAGGGAGATCCAGGAACACAGGGAGATCCAGGAACACAGGGAGATCCAGGAACACAGGGAGATCCAGGAACACAGGGAGATCCAGGAACACAGGGAGATCCAGGAACACAGGAGATCCAGGAACACGGGGAGATCCAGGAACACGGGGAGATCCAGGACCACGGGGGATCCGGAGCCGGGCGAGAACCAGCGATCAGCTTGGAGGAATCAGGAGACCATCCAGGAACACGGTGATCAGCCAGGAACCGGCAGGAACGAGATCTGGGGGAGGTAACACAGAGCGATCAGGTAACAGACCAAACGGAGAGCGACCTGACAGACCAGAAGTGGCAACTTCACTCAGGGGAAGGTGAAGGTCGAAGTTGCCCTGGCCCCGACTGATTGAAAACAGGAGTTTAAATCAGAACAGGGCAGTCCTGATTGGCAGGACACAGAGACTTGGTGATTGGCTGGAGGAGGAGCCAGATCCTGCAGTCTCTCCAGCAAACTGAGTAGGAGACAGTTTCATGTGTATAAGCAGTGGTACCAGAAGTGAGAGGAGCAATGTTGCTCAAGCAGAGGGTATAAGGGCAGCAGCCGCGGGCACGGGCAGCAGACCCCCGAGGGGTAACATAGACATTTGTAATTACACTTGGCTCTACTTCCTTTCCCTAAAACTGACCGCCCTGAGATGAAATCTGCTGAAATTTTTTGTTATTACGCTTTGCTCTGCTGAATACTTCAAATTATCTGTGGAGATCAGGACTGAAATCAGGGCTGTCAATCATTACATCTCACATGAAAACGTATGATTTTCTGATCTCCTGGAAGCACGGTTTTTCCCACTGTATGATGTCTTCTGCTTTCATTGGTCAACATCATGCTAGGGGAAAAAATATATGCCCTCAAAGGAGAATCCCTAGTAACGCCCTTTTGGGCTTATAATTAGAGAGGTAAAAACCCTTGAAAGGATTGGTTCTGGAGGTACAGCTGGAGTTTTTATAAAGTTCTGCTTTGGACCCAAACTTAACCTGAACCTCATTGAAAGTTACTGATTGGACAGTTTGGCTCTCCGCTTCCATACAGCCAGCCATAAACAAAGCATTTCTGGAGGAGGGAGGGCAGAGTTTTGTCTTTTTCTTTTTTTTTGGTACATAGTACATCCAATAACAGTGATTTTACCCCAGTGCGAGCCATTCACACTCAAGCAGCTCACACTGGGCTAAGCACTGAGTGTACGCGAGCACAGCGATGCTTGCTCCAGTGGTTGTGTTTGTGAAGCACCCAATCTTCGAACTCGAACACTAATTTTTTTGGAGAGAAAGTCTATGCTCTGTACAAACACCAAACTTCAACGTTCGGATCGCTCATCCCTCCTTGTAATTAATGCTAACCTAAATTTTATGAACCAATGTTTCCTTAGCGGGGCTATTTAAGATATGTTTTGATTGTGTATACCTATTTTTACTATTTCTCTGAGAATCACGTTTGATTTGAAGTGATAAAAATCCAACAAAGTGACTCAAAAATTCCATGCACATTATTGCATGTAGGAAAAACAATGGTGCTCTGTCCTAAAAAAAACAACAACACAACTAGATATCGCTGAATTTACAAAAAAGCCTTGATCGCAAAAAGTACAATTAAAAATAGAAAAATATGTAATATATATAATAATATTTGAACATAACTAAAATGCAGTGCTTTCAAAATAATTGTACATTACATGATATTCATTATTTCTTCCCAAGAGTTTAAAAGGGATACTCATGTTGTCATGTGATGTTTGTTCATGAGTGAATCCTTTTATATACCTAGTAGTGACGAGCAAGTGTAATCGTTACTATTCACACGGATAGTACAGTATTCGCGATACTCGTTACTTGGCGAGTATCACTGGTGCTCGTGAGTGATGTGTCGATCATTATTGATCTGACACATATTGCTGGCTCCCTTCAGTAAACAATGGGAGCTGGCACCTCAGGGAGAGCAGACTAAATGGTAAGGTCTCTCTGGGGGCACAGCAACGTGTTTTATGCAGTAGAAATGTAAAAAAAAGCAGTCTGATAGAATGGGTGTGTAGGTGCTGTCCAGCTGAAGTCATCAGCTTCTTGCTTATTAGAAAGCACCACACTGTACTAAAAATTCCATCCTATTGCTGGAAACTGCTAGATATAGTCTGATGCTCCCTGGCTCAGTACTGTCTGTTTGCCTGTTGTAATCATTGTTCCTTGTTTTCACCTCTGCTTATGTTTTTGACTATGTTAATGGATCCTGATTTTGTCGTGTATGTGACCTCACAGCGTTGACACTGTTTAGTGACCATTCTTTCCTAGGGTACACAGTTCCAGATGAAAGCCTTTCTGGGGGTAGCAATCAACTGGATGCCTCTGTAAATCTGTATCCCTGTATAGGGGTTAAAGGGTGTCAGGGTTTCTTTGGATTCTGCCAAATGCAGTGGTTTGGGCCAAGTCTGTCCAAGGTAACCTTTTTGAGCCTGTGGCCTCAGACAGACGTTACATGCTGATTCCAGAGATGTATCACTTACTAAGCTGCTTGCTATACAGTAGTTTTGATATAATGACTGTTTTATCAGCACAAGATTATCACTAAATGATAAGTAAACCTGTTTTTCCATATTTAAGAGCTTTGTATAATCACAACCCCACTGTCTTCTGCCAATTCACAGTGTACACACAAAGCTCTCATTCAGTGGTGTTGGGGGGGTTTAAACAGAGCTCTGCATTCAGAAAACTGTTGTTCTGTACCAGATAATACAGTGATTTTTATCAAAACTGCAGCCAAAAACTCAGTATGTAACACATTACAGGAATCAGGGTGTCTGCCCCTACATCATACTGTGCTCAGATGGTGCAGCATAAACCTAGTGACCGATTCCTTAAAAGCATGAAAGCACTTTGCTAGCAATGTTTATTTACTGCAAGGATAAATTCACATTTGTTGAATCTAAATAAAGTAAACCTAATATATATCTTACCGTAAGATCAGCAGCAGATAAAATTATTTTGATTTTTGCTGCCTGTGTTCAGTTCATCCAGAGAATGTCCTGCCTGCAGCCATTACAAGGTAGAGATTCCATTGAAGGCATTGGGAGCGATATAATTGCATATGGATGACTACATATGGCACAACTCCTCATAGTGATAGTTGTCAGAGTTGCTTCTCCTATGAAGGGTCTAAAAGAGCTTTGCTCATTTATGAGAACCCTAGCCAATTCGGTAAAATAGACAAGCTGTATTCCTTCTCATAAAAGAAAGTTAAGGCCCAGTTACACGGTACAAGATCGTGAACGATATCGCTGAAACGTCACGGGTTTGGAGTCGTTCAAGCGACATTAAGTGAGGAGAACAGCGGCACTCAGGAGATCTTTTTACATACCGGCTTTATTGTGCTTTTTCGGTTACATCTTAGGTGCTAGGCAGGAGGTGCAGGGGGAGCAATGGAACGTTTCGCGGACTATCCGCTTCAACAGGCTAAGCGAAACGGACCGTTGCTCCCCTGCCCAGCACCTAAGATGTATCCCGAAAAAGCACATAAAGCCGGTATGTAAAAAAGATCTCCTGAGTGCCGCTGTTCTCCTCACTTTTTGTTCTGCAAGATTAACTCTTCAGCTGAGCAACAGGATTTCACTAACGCCGCTGTACAACACGAGAGACTCTAAGCAGGTCTGTGCCCGTTTCTTCTCCACTTGCCACGTTCAAGCGACATTGTTACTACCTCGTTGCGTGTGACTCTGAGATATGATTACGGTAACTCGTTGGATCGTTGATTGCAGATTTGAGAACATGTTCTCGAATCAGATGATCCACGATCAGCCAACCTGCTGGATTGAAATGATTATATTCAATCTACTGGAGCTCACCTTAAAGGAGTCTTCACCTAGGCCATTTAGCCTAATGTGCTGCTGCTAAAGGGACCGGAGAGGTGCCGTGTGTCCTCTCTCCCAGGAATTTATACAAGTGGTACCGTTTGGTTGGTATGGTTCCTAGCGCAAATATACCACCTTTTTGGTATTCAATTCTTAGCTGTTAACAATTAGTCAGAACACCTTTACTCTTTACCCTACTTAGGGATGTTTATTTTACAATTAAAATTGTGTATAAAAATAAAAATAAATTTGTACAATATGTGCAGTAATTTCCTGATATACTTTAGATTAAAATTCATATGTCTTTATAAAAATTTCCACTCCTGTGGCATCTTGATTAGGTATACATCATTGTTCCCAACCTACATCCTATATCTGCACATATTGTACAAATTTATTTTTATTTTTATACACAATTTTAATTGTCAAATAAGCATCCCTAAGTAGGGTAAAGAGTAAAGGTGTTCTGACTGATTGTTGACAGCTAAGAATTGAATACCAAAAAGGTGGTATATTTGCGCTAGGAACCACACCAACCAAATTTTAGTACCTGCTGCATCGTTCAGTGTGACACCGCAATAACGATGTCGTTCACGACTTCGCCCATTCACATCAGTGAAGAAGTATCGTTCGCTGGGTTGATAGAACGATAGCTGCTCGCTACATCGTTGGTGGGTCATCCACGTTATTTAGACGTGTGACATCTCACCAGCGATGTTAAAACGAAGTCCTAATGACTGCGCGCCCACGAGATCGTTAGTGATATCGCTTCAACATTGAATCGTGTAATGGTACCTTAAGATATACTCTAGGATTAAGGCACCAACAGCATCATTCAAATGAGATTCCCCGTTTGTTGGACTGCCACAAAAGACAGAGATAACATATCCTACTGATCTATAAAATGGAAATAACCCCATTTATAAGATCTCATATGCTATTGTATTAAATTCCAAGTGAATCAATAGATATTTTAAGTAAATTATGTAAGATTGATCCAACGTGACAGAATTGAGAGATAGTAAATGACCGTTTCAAACTTGTCACATCTCTAAGTGCAAACTTTTCGACAAGTGTAAATTGCAGTCATCCCGGGATATTCTTTGGCTGAATACTTCATATTATTTGTGCCTTCATTTCCATGTATCATCGGAATGGCTGGTCATCGGTGTACTTACATAGAGATTACTGTAATTGTATCTTGCCCATATGTATGCTGTGGAGACTTCTGCAGTCAGATCCTTACTGTTCGTTACTTAATCTCATTACACGTATGGTATCCATTTGGAAAAAGTATTAAAGTGCATATTAACTAATTACCACCATTTGACAATTTAACTTTTCATATATACCATATATATATTTCTATATAAATGATGAAATAATGATCATATGTGAATATATTTATAAATCATATCAGGCATGTGAAGTGTCAAACTGTCTAGAGTCTAGACTCTAGAGAACCTGAGGATCACACTTGGTTACTAGAAATAAATTGACACAGCTTGGAAGAAATGACACTAATTATATTATTTAACTCCTGAACACCTTTATGATCTGGGGATTTTCCATTTTTGCATGTTCATTTCTTCCTCACCATCTTCCAAAGGCCATAACTTCTTTATTTTGTTGACAAGCCTGATGAGAACAGGACTTTTGTAAGGCTACTTTCACATACCGATTTTGAGGGAGCCGATGCTGTCTGATATAATTCGGACAGCATCGGCTCCCTTCTGATGCCTGGAATCGGGTGCCAAATAGGCACCCGATTCCGGCATAAAATCGGAGTGAAAAAAAGAAAAAAAAAACCTTATGCTCACCTTCCCACGAGCCCCCGCCGTCTTCCGCCATCTTCTTTGAGGCTCCCGGTGGCTGCCGCCGGCTCCCGCTGTCAGCAGAGGTCGTCCTCTGCTGTTCAGGACCTGCGGTGATGTCACAGTCACGTGACCGCGGGTTCACCATGGTAACCCGCGGTCACATGACTGTGACATCACCGCAGGTCCTATAAGGCAGAGGAAGCCCTCTGCTGACACCGGCAGCCTGCGGAAGCCACCGGGAGCCTCAAAGAAGACAGCGGGGGCTCGGGGGGAGGTGAGAATAAACTTTTTTTTTTTTTTAACCCTTATGCTGCTAGTTAGGAGCAGTTTTACTGTACTGAGCATGCTCAGTACAGTAAAACGGGGTCCGAGGAGACATCAGATGTTTCCTCGGACCCTTCTCCATAGGGCCCCATGTTATAGGGATCGGACCTAATCGGATGTGCACTAAATGCCATCCGATTTGGTCCGATCCGAATCTGTCAGATTTTATTTTCGGTGCAAAAATCGGAGCAAGCTCCGATTTTTGCACCGATAATAAAATCGGACAGAATCGGATCGGACCAAATCGGATGGCATTTAGTGCACATCCGATTCGGTCCGATGCCCATAGGGATGCATGGGGTCCAAATTCGGATCCGATGCTGTCCGATTTTCATCGGACAGCATCGGATTTAGAAAAATCGTTATGTGAAAGCACCCTAAGATGATATGTAGTGTTTACTGACATCATTTATTTTGTACTGAAAAGTTGGAGCAAAAAAATTAAAGCATGGTGCAATAGTAAGAATACACAGTTCTTGCATTGTTTTTTGGGGGGTTTTATTTTTACTGCATTGAAATGACCTGTCAGTACAATTATAGCAGTAAGGTCGTTTTGTTACCGTATTTAAAGGATGACAAGAAATTCTGAAATATATAAAAATAAAAAAAAAACAAATTGTGTTTCTATTTTCTGAAACTTGTAATATTTTAATTTTTCCATCAATTGAGCTACACAAGTCTTTTTTATGTGGTTGTGTGAGGTTTTATTGGTATGATTTTGGTGAACATACAATATTCCAATATCTTCTTATTGCATGTTTAGGTGAAATCACATTGATCACCACAGGTCCTTTAATGCACAGAGAGCAGCCAGTTACTCGCAGCCTGCTCTCATCCCACTCTCGGCCTGCTCTCAGCCCACTCACCCTGTTCTCACCCCACTCTTAGCCCGCTCAGGTTGCTCTCACCCTGCTCAACCCACTGTATGCACGCATTCACCCTGCTCAGCCCACTCTCAGCCCGCTCTTACCTCGTTTAGCTTGTTCTCACCCTGCTTAACTTGCTCTCACCTTGCTCAGCCCGCACTCATCCAGCTCTCAGCCCGCTCTCACCCCACTCAGCCCCTCACCCCACTCTTGCTCCGCTCAGCCCACTCTTACCTCACACTCAGCCCACCCATCCTGCTCTCACCCTACTCAGCAAGCTTTCAGCCCGCAGTCCGCACACCTAGCAACCCACTCCCCCACAGCTGACTGACCCCTTAGTCCGCTTACCCCACAGTCTGTTAATCCCACAGCCTGCTCAACTCACAGCTCACTCACCCCACAGCCTGTGACCACATGGGGGTAGGGAGCGACCACAGAGGGGGCAGAGACCATGTACAGAGGGGCAGAGTGCGAGCACAGGGGGCATAGAGCAAGCACGGGGGGCAGAGAGCGATTGAGAAAAAACAGCGGCCAGGGGAGAGACCACACAGGACAGTGACATGGCTGCTGCCCCAGTGCCACAGAGCCCACCTCCATCGTGATGTCACCACCCACTGGATGCAATAACATCTGGCCCACATCTATGATATATATATATTTTCTAAAAACATTTCCTACTGTATTTTTTAGTCCCTTTGAGTGTCTGATCAGTTGCTTAATATAATGCAATACTAAAATATTGCATTGTATACAGAAAAATCACACAGACCCTGCTACTTTGTAATCCCATTGGCACCCTGTGATCATGTTACATGCCTTCGACTGCCCACATTATATTCCACTGTAACACAATAATAGTGGGATTTAAGGGGCTAAAACTGGCAATTGGAACTCAGCACAAATTTCTACTGTTTTACGCATATGCTTACTTCATAACACAGAAGGCATCTGCCTAGTCCAGGCTCAGCTCCCAAACCCACTCCATGCTTAGGCAGGCACTATTATACTCACCAGTATGTCCAATGTTGGTAAACGTTTAGGCACTATGTATTGGGTGCCCTTCTGAACTAATGTAGGCTGTTTTATTGTTTAACACTTTACCTAACCTCTTTATACAATTGTGTCAGTTTATAACATTGTTTCAGTGCATCTTTTTACAGCAAACATCAGAATTTTCTTTAAATCAGATTCTATGAGACATAGTTGGTATTGGATTATGAAATATTTGTACGGTAATTACAATTTCGTTAGAGAAAAGTATTTAAAACTTTTAAAACCAAAAAAGCTTAGAAAAAAACTTTACCAGTAACTAAACTATATTTCATTATCCTCCTTGCGTTGAGTTGTTGAGAGAATATACCTGGGTACAGTCACGCAGGCAGACTCTGATTCATGCTGCACGTATTTTGGGCAACATGAATCCGATAACAAGTTCCCTTAAAGATGATTCTGTAAGAGAATGAACTGGCATTGAAAGAGAACTGGAGCATAGTGATTGGGAGAGAAAGAAGCAAAGTAAGGTGATAGAGTCTATTACAAATATGTATAACATCACACCACCCATAGGGTAATTAAATAGAAACAAAGCCTAGATACTCTTTAAATTGGATTTGTCAGCAAGTTTTTACTTCTGTATTTAATTTGACATTAGTAAAATATAGGACAAGAGAAACATATTCCAGGGTTGTGTCACCTATTAGGCTGTGTGTTATAGTTTTAATACAGTGTTTTATCAGCAGGAGATTGACACTGCACATTCCATAAGCAGACCAGTATAACTGTACTGTAGTCCACATCACTGATTTGCAGCTTGCTCACAATACACAGTATTGTCAGGAAGATGCCAGTCAGGGATGTGGGCAGGATTTACCCAGTAGAAGACTTTCTGTAACTCTGCTAAATCTATACCAAAACAGGTATTGTAGCCCAGTAAGTGATACATCACTGGAATCAGACTTTTTTTTAACCCTCTCTGGTTCCAAATTATATAGCAAAAACCTACTGACAGATTCCCTTTGAAGTTTTGTATGCTTTGATGGAATATTAATGACCAGCGGCCACTAATTAGCTGCAGCACTATCACAAGCATCGGGAGACACAGAACTGACATCGCTGAAACTGCATAGATGCGGGTGGTGAGTATAAGCTTTTCTTATTGTACTCGAAGGACTCGTACATTTAACTCTTTAATTTCAAGAATTTAATTGGTTACCTACGCTCAGTCTAATACTCCTGATTATATAATGCTTCAGAAACAATCAGTTCGTTGTTAGATTATCTGAAATATTGGATAGTAACATCTGAGCTGATCAAATGATTGCAGCAACATTTTCAGAGGACTGGCTCTGATAAGATCATGATGACACTTTTACACAATGTAGTTTTTACTGATTCTTTTTACACCACTATGAAACCAAAAATAAAATGCACAAATCTCCATTTCCTGTACCCAAATGGAAGTTAGATTTGAAATTGTGTTTACATTTTTAACATAGAAGAAAGCAAATAATGTAATCACCTCTATTACTTCTCATCACCGATGAAAAGAGGCTTACAAAATTGATATTCAGCTCATGTACATATCAGAACTAGCTTCCCCATGATCAAAAGTTAGGCCCTTACCTTTGGTATGTAAACCTGCATGGTTCATTCATAGTTATCCATTAGTGCAAGTTTTTGTTTATGAAGTGCCTTATTGGGATTGATTTTATTGTACATAGATCCTAAGTTGCATGCTTGCATGTTCCTCCTTGACTCTTTTTTGGTGGCTCTTGTTATATACTGTACATTGCAGAATATAGTCCAGACTTATTGCCCTTGAGTGCATAGTGCTGTAATGATTCTGTTAACATAGATGGAGCATTGGTAATATGTAAAGCAATCCTTGCAGTTTGTTTTCTCAGTTAAACTTCCTTCATACATGCAGTAGTAATTTCTAGAGATGAGCAAACTTTTCTCGAACATGCTCGCCAATTTCAAATTTGGCACGAACATTGCAGCTTCAGTTCACGATTGAAAACCCGAGCAATTTACCAAATCAGCCAATGTGGCTTTCTTCAAGTAAATAGTTTAAAATTTAAAATGGACCTAAAACTTTCCCTGATTGTTTGGGGCCAAAATGCTCCCTGGAAGACCTGCTGGACAGAAACAACAGCTAACCTTGTGGCTAGGAGTGTTCCTAGCCATCGGGTCTACCAGCTTATGTCAAACTGTGTAATCTTTTTGAACTTTAAAATAATTTTTTTAATCTTCCTGGAGTTTGCAGGTAATTTTACACCTGCAGGATATGAATTTTTGGAACAGTGTCAGATGTGGCAGCAGCTGTGAAGTCCAGAAACCTTACAATGTCCTTTAAACATCTGTTTAAGAGAGCTTTATATGTTTTTTAATATTTTTAATAATAATAATAATAATAATAATAATAATTATTATTATTATTATTATATTTTTTACAGCATACCTTTATTATTGCAGAGGGTCAGTAGTGTGTGAGGCCATCTCTTCTACACTTATGTGATAGCAATTCATATAAAAATAGCATATGGCCATTATATGCTTCACATACATGGTCCTGTAGGTCTGTTCACACTCATGAAACACTATACTATTGATATTGCTCCTTGAAAATGTGTGAAATCACATTATTTCATTTCATTCAGTGCATTTAGAATGCAGATTGTTGGCATGTGCACAAGTGTGCTATATGTATCATCAATCTTGGACCCGTCCGTGCATTGATGCTCACTAGCCTTATTCTCCATTCCAGATAAATTGGTCATAAGCTGAATAAACTATTTTCATTTCCTTAATTGTCCTCCAAATATGTCAGGCTTCACTCCACCCAACCGTAAGCCCAGGTGTTACCTGTGGCATGAGGAATGGAATTTGAAAGTCAGGTCACAGTGCCTTCTGTAGCCCACTCTATGGAGGGGTTAATGAGGAGTTAGGTATTCAAATTGTGCAAACAATGATATCCTGTAAGTGATTGTATCTTGGCGCTGGAAGAGGCAGTCCCCTAGGCAAAGCAGAGGAGTATCACCGCAGAGCCCGGAGCCATCTTACCAGTGCCGTATTATGCAGCTACACTGTTCTACTGTGTGCCTGCAGTACGCAGTTTTGGAGATGTGATGGATCCATCCAACACATGTCAGCTTTGGAGGATGTGATTTGTCTCACCACCCCAAGGTCAGAGGGTTCTTCCCCAGAACTGGAGCAGCTTGCAGAGGACATGGACATGGCCACATATGTGAGTTAGAGCTCCACCACACTACCCACATTGGGCCTGACATGCAGCAAGGTCAAAATCCAATGCTGGTCTCTCATATCTGAGGAGGTCTCACAGGAATGGAGCTCAAAGTCAGGAGATGAACCATTCCTCATGTCAGCCAGGCCCAGCACAGGTTAGAGTTAGGAGAATCTTGCAGCATGCCTGGAATTATTACACCTGCAGCCGGTGCCGCCGACGGTGTTTCGGCAAATTCAGGAAGAGGATGAGGTAGGAGATGTAGAAGGCGCTGTTTCCCAGCCTTGTGTAGCACACACACCAGAGGCCTTCGACTGGGAAAATGCCTACCCCCTTCAAGCAACTATCCTATTAGGCATGGACCACCCAGGCCCATCTCATTTCTTTAAGAAACTAGGCTCACGACTGCCATCGCCTGAGAGTGGTTGCATGGGCCTAAGGCCAATGAGTTTGATAAGCAAAGTACTCGAGGCATGGTGGTGACATTTGTCCAGAAGAGGAAGTTTAAATTCCTAGCTGAAGATGGGACTGATGACAGGTGCTACATGAACCGCTCCACCCTGCTGTGTAACCATCTACCTTCACGACTCCACACCCTGTATATTGGAGAGGTGGTCACCCTCATGAAGGTGAAGGGGAGCAAGGGGTAGTTTTCAATAGATATAAATCGGGGCACCACCACGGACGAATTCCAAAACTGGCAGCAGGAGGTTGAAATGGAGAAGATACAACTTCAGAATCCATCAACTGAGGAGACTCCAGCGATGGGGTGTAATTTTCCAGTTATTTAAAGAATAAGATTTCCATACAAAATGCACTTAGAAAAAGAGCCAAATCACACCATGTGGGCAAACAGAGTGAAAAAAAATGCTACACATTTTGGCATAGAAAAGCCTTAATCATGGTACTACTCGCTGAATTCTGGTCTGAAGTATTCACTGCAACAGCCTGCTGTTATCTAAGCAGACAAGAGGAAGCACCGTGAAGGAGTTTATAGGTGAATGGACTTTATAATTTTCTTTGTATAGCTGCGACATGGAGAGGTTGTTGCGTTGACTGGAAACCAAGCATGTTCTGGTTAGCCAACTGCAGAGATGCGCACAGGGGCTATCAATCCTGAAGGTCCTGTCGGTGTTGCCCAAGTTCCTCCTGTCTCTCCTAGAGGGGGTTGGTGTCCCTTAATTCCTCTGCCCTCTTCTCCAGCCTCTGGCCTGATAGTCTGAGGTATGGGAATAGAAGACACTACACACGCTTCTGTAGAACAAGGCTGGCCAAGTGCAGTTGTGAAGGGCTGCAAACAGTGCATGTTTTCAGAATTTACTTAGTATTGCACAAGGTTCTGGAATCATCACCTCTGCAGGTGATGAAATTAGCACCTGCACAATGCTAAGGAAACCCTGAAAACTTGCACTGCTTTCAGACTTTAAGGACTGTAGTTGGTCACTCCTGCCCTAGAAGTCCATGTGGAGGTATCCAGGGGGGCAAGAGAAATCCTTGAGCCTTTCCACCACAACTGGGGCTCTCCCTGTACCCTCTTAGGCCCTGTTCCCTTGTTTGATGCTTTTTTTCATACATATTTTGAGAATCAAAACCAGGAGATACCAACTTATTAGCGTTAAAAATATCTTTTTATTCGTATCTAAAAGTTAGCGACCACGAATTAGACAAACATGTACACATATATACAAAATCGGGAACCTAGCACATGTTAATGTACATGCATTTAACCAGAAAATAGAGAGGTCATACTCTTTTTAAAAACGTTTACCAATTCTACAGACCGACCGCGAACTTTAAAAGGTTCACACATCTCTAGTGATTTCTAATTGACATGAGCGATCTTTCTGAACATTTTACTTGATTCTAGCACATTGAAAAGATTTGAAGGGCCAATGACTGTAATATTTATTATTCATGCCTTCAGGTTCATTACAGTATATGCTTAATCTTAGTCAATATTCTCCTCTCATAGTGGTGTCTACATTCAGTGTCAGATAGGTGGCTCTGGTCCATAGATCCTCATACAAAAAGGAGAAATTCTAAAAAGAGACAAATTGTAAGAGATCGCGTCTGCCGAGAGACAAGGTACTTATATCAGAATGTGCTCAGTTTTTATTTTTATGTACAAAACATCAATGATATATTTCTATGGATATTCATAATATCACTGTAAAGTCTCATTTTATGCGAATGCCTAGATGAAAAACTCAACAGATAACATTGCAGTGCCTCACTAGTAACACATTTATTAATGGAAGTTAATTAACTAATTGACCAGGTTGGCATAGGTCAAATATTACTCATTATTTCCCCTTCACACAAATGACTGCTAATATTTGCATCGGTCATCAGGGACTTATAGCTGTCTTTGTTACATGTGCTCCTGATTCATTTGCAAAGGCATAATGCCCCCAGAGCTTTACATACAGGGCTATTATATTAATAGTTTACAACTGTGCTGCAGATCTGTGTCACAGTATATAACATACATTAAGAAGATGAATCACAAGCTGTACAATGTATTTGAACTCCATAATCAAGTTATAAAACATTCAGGATTTAGACATCTAGGATCTTCATCTTCTGAGACAGTAAATGTATCTTCAGCTGAACTTGGGATAAGGGTTCTTCAGAACAGGATATTAGTTCGTAATAGAAAATAGTGCAGGGAAGAATTTCTTCTGACTTAATGTGAGCTCTGCTGGAAAAATAAGGGGAAAGATTGCAATCTGAAGTCTGTAAAAGGCTAGAAGCCTGCATTTTATGACACCGAGTATGATGCTCTCTTCTCTAACATCTGAGCTGCCAAGAAATAAAACAGATCAGGTAAGTAAAAATAGATCCTATTTAAAATGTATGAACCTAAGTGTGTTATACAAGCTGTAACCGCTCGCCTGCATTCTACTGTTCATTAACACAAGATACTTTTAACAGCCGAGGAGCATTTATCTCCTGCAGTTAAACATTTACGTGGATGTTGATTAGAAGAAGACATGACAGTCTAAATATAGGCAAAAATATTACTAGCAGCTGCTTTCTTGTACTGTGCAATCTGCCCAGCACTTTCCACAGTTCCTATACCGCCTCTATGCTAGCAGACATGATTTCTTGGTATGTTAAATAATCCCGAATTTAAGTTTTCTACAACGTACAGTACATTGTCCTGCCAGAGACTACCAAGCACAGTAGTATTTGCTTTGTGCCGTGGGTGGTCTGCGACGGTCTGTGTGTCAGTCTTGTGCTAACATATTATATACCACTGTGTCATAACTAACCGCACTAAGGCTGTATTTGGCTTTGCGAAACGCTTCTTAGGTTGTACTTCGAAACCAAACATCTTTCACATAAGGTAAACAGTTTTAATATAGGAGGGGAATGTAACAATTTTTGTTTGATCTTTGTTACCAGAATACTATGTTTTACACATTCAAAAAATAAATCATGAAACCAAGAAATAGAATTTTTGTTGACCATTTCACAATTGATATACAATAAATGGACAAAAATATTGCAATCCATCTGTGGGTCATTGAATTCAGGTTTTTCTATAAGTTCCATTGTCACAAAAGTTAAATAAAAAACAAGCCCCTAACTATGCAGTTGCCTTTACAATACTCGCGTATAGAATTCAATTGTGGTACTGTAAAATGACATTGCCATTGTTATAAGTTAGTTAATTAATTTTTTTTCCCCTTCTAAATATTCCACGATCAACTGTGAGTGATATCATTCAAAAGTCAAAGCATTTAAGAATCACAGAAGTCGCCAATTGCTGAGGCTCAAAATGCATACGTTGCCAGTGCTCTGCTGACTCCATAGCTGCAGAGTTCCAAACCTCTTCAGGTATTTATTTCAGAAGAAAAAACTGTGTTCCTGTATCTTCATGACATGGGTTTCCAAATAGCTGCATGTAAGTCTTATTTTACAAAGCACAATACCAAGTGCTGGATGGAGTGCTATAAAGCACACCGACACTAGAGTTTAGAGCAGTGAAAACGTATTGTGGGACCCCACTCCACAGTTTGGTTGCCACAGGAACACCTGGAGCAAGGAAGGATTTCCACATCAGGTAAGCTTACACACAACACCTTCCACCCCAGGCCTGGAGGAGTTAGGCAGTTTAGTACGGAGCAATACAGAGGAAGACACCTGGTGAATGGAGCCATGTGAGGGAGGGAAAGCCTAGCCAGTGTGAGGGAGCCAAGAGTCAGGGTCAGAGGCAAGGCGAGTAGCCAGGGGGAGCGGTGTTGAACCGGATTGCCCCAGAAGAGCTACGTCGATGGCTCAGACACCGGAGTCCTAGACTGCATGGGTCCAGTCAGCCCAGCAATAAGACCGGAGACCAAGGAGGCTTCAAGTCTCCTGGTGCAGTACTTGGGGCACAGCCACCTAGCAGAGCCCGGGACCGCAGTAGATATAGCGGTGCCCACAGTAGAACTCGCACAGCCTGCCACACAACTGAAGACTACAGGAGAGGGTCAGGGCCTAGCTTCAGACAGCCCAGAACCAAAGCACACACACAGCTTAAAAGGGAGGCCTCATAACTCATTGGATGTGGAGATCCCGAACTGCTCCTAGCCTACCGGACTGTACACTGGACTTCACCCTGCTCAAATCATCAGCAAAGGTACGAAACAACAACACTGTGTGTGTGACGTTATTGCAGCCCCTGATCCTACTCCCTCTATAGACTGTTCCACAACTCCCATCATCCACTACTGCCCCAGGGATCCCTCTCCACCTACGGGAGAGAAACAAACTTGCTGCTTCACTATCGCCCTGGAGGACTGTCCCGCAACACCGGTACCATTACTGGAGCCGTAGGTGGCGTCACAAAATACTATTCCCATTAACTGCTCCCCTTTTCAAGGACCACCAGGACCACAGAACTGGGCAACAGGCCCGTGACATCCTCAGCAGAACAATGCCCAGAATCGGGTACCCCACAGCCCTGGGGCGGGGTCAGTATTCTATGAAGTTATGAATCAGACTTCTCTATATGTCAGTTTTTTTGACAAGTCAATGTTTGTTGTATGCTGGGAAAGCGTTACCTGCAGGTGTCCATTGTTTTAATTAAAATATAATATTATGATATAGTTTATCAGTGTTCGGTCTGGAGTTAAACCTCTTAGTTTCAGTGAATGGAAATCTTGAATGGGTTATTCACTACTTGGACAACTCTTTCTCATTCCCCAAGTTTGCATTTGTTAAAATAGAAAAGCTTATTCTCATCTTCCAATGTTGGCACTTGCTCTACCGTAGCTTACGTGAGGTTGTTACTTTACATGAGCCCTGTGCCGAATCAGTGCCAGATACTATCAACCGCTTTCAGATGTGCGAGAAATTAAGAGAAAGTGAGAAAAAAGCTGCAGCTTTCACTTCCTCTTGATTACTTAAATGTCCAAAGTTAGGGATAGTGAAGCATCATATTAAAACCTCACATAGGTGCCCATACTACAAGAACAGTACCAACTTGGGAGGTGAGTATAATCTTTTTTCTTTTAATGGGGGTAAACATGGGGAATGAGAAGGGTTGTCCAAGTAGTGGACACCCTCTTTAATGCTTTAGGCTGTCAAGACTGGATGGACAATTGAATACTTACAACTTAGTTGGGAACATTTTGAATTAGTCTCTTTTCTTAGCAGAATGCCACCCTATTTAGATAGGTAAATTTGATTGACAGATTCCCTTTAAATTTATATATTGATCTTTCTGTCAAAAATATATGCCCTAAACATTCTTTAACATACTTGTATTAGCAGGCATAAGCATTTCAATTCAGTGGGTTGGATTCCTCATGATGAAGCATATGCGTGTTTAAAGCAAAGCGAAACGTACATAAGGAGTCTGATATGGAGGTTTCTATCTTTTATCCTGCACTAGCACCTTATCCAATTGATTTGTTGTGCACTTTTGTATGAAGCTACTTTAGCATATGCACTTTATGGGACGCTGGAATAGGCTTTGTGAGCTGCCAGTCTATATTCTGATTACTATGGCTGTCTCACTAGAAATCCAATGAATTAACTATTAGTGAACCAATGCTGTTTTGTCCTATGAATGTGCAATTGTGTTATATACTGTGCGCCCTCATCTTTTGTTTATGGACTATGTACTATGTGTCTTTACATGATGCACCTTGTTTCCTGCGTATTTATGTTTATATGAGTCTCTAATAAATTGATTTATATGATTGTTTAAAGCAATTGTTTGACTCCACATCTATTTCTCCTTTTGATACAAATGGATTCAACAGTAGGTTAGATTGGACAACATTTTGTGTGGATTAAAGTTTTGGTACTTCTACACATATCTACTGAAGTCATGATGACACTCCTTTCTAAATTTATAGACATTCATATGCAGCTAGTGTTTCCATTTGGAGCTAAAGCTGAATCTACTCTTCTGGGGAAGGTTTTCTACATGGGTTTGAGGCATGTCAGTGGGAATTGTTGTCCATTCATCTAGAAGAGTGTTTATCAAGTCAGATACTGGTATTGCTTGAGATGGCCTTGTAGTGGTGTAACTTAAAGCTCTTGGGATCAAAAGAAAAGTACCCAACAGAGTCCCCATTTATCACTAGTCTTTAATAGTATTAGTTTCCTTATTTGGCCCAAATGGACCTTTTGGATGCCACTGGAGTCCAGTGCATCTGTATCCCCCTTCTTCCCCTATAGTTATGCCCCTGGGGCTTTGTTTACAATCTCAGTTTTAGTTTATCCCAGTGTAAGGGTTTTTACACGAGTGCTCTTGCAGTTTTATAGCCAAAACCAGGAGTGGCTAATTAAAACCAGCAGTGGGTGATTAAATATCAAAGTGGAGCACTTGTTTCTATTAGACTTTTCCTCTGATTGTTCCACTCCTGGTTTTGGCTACAAAAATTGCAACAGCACTAGCGTAAAAATACGCAGCAAATACGCAGTGAGTGAACGCACTCTTATTCATTAGTGATGAGGTGAGGACTCTCAGCATAGTTCTTCCACTGAGGAACCGTCATGCTGGAACAGAAAAGGGTCTGCCACAAACTGTTCCCACAAAGTCTGAAGCATATAATTGTCCGAGATGTCTTATCATTCTGACACATTAAGGCCAAGTGAACACAATGGGTATTTGGTGAGTTTTTTAATGGCAGTATGTGTAAGCCAAAACCAAGAGTGGGTAAAAAAAAATGCAAAGGTGTTGCACATGTTTTTTTAGACTTTTCCTATAATTCTTCAACACCTGGTTTTGGCTTACCAATACTGAGGTAAAAAAAACTCACCAAATACTCAATATGGGTCATTCCATGTCAAGTGATCCAAAAATGAATATTTTTTTTCCCTGACGTCCTCAGATTTTTTAAAAATTTTTTTCTATATGAAGAACAACTTTATCTAATTACAAAAAAAAAGTTTTGAATTTTTTTCTTTATCAGTTAATTTTTTACAGATTTTTAAAGTTTTAAAAAAGTGCGAATTTTGGCCTTGTATGGCTTTACATTTTCTATCATATCTCGGGCTAGAAATAAGATAGAGAAACAAAATAAACACCAATCTACTCAGAACTGTCCAGGCTTTCATCAGATATGTCACAAGAGGATCTTTGTTAATATTTTACCCATGTGATCGCAAGCGCAAAACTTTAAAACGCATTTCCGAAAAATCGGCGCGCTTTAAATATTTCAAAAACTGCCCATGTGTCTGCTTTGCTCTTAGCCACATCTGTACCAAATTTCAAGTTGGGATCGCAATGGGATCATATTTTAACATATTTTACTAGTAATAGCGTCAATGGGTCATTCCATATCAAGTGATCTAAATATGAATATTTTTTTTTACCTGACGTCTTTAGATTTTTTTTTTTTTTTTTCCTTTATGACGTACTACTTTAGTTAATTACAAATTAAAAGTTTAGAATTTTTTTCTTCATCAGTTAATTTTTTACAGATTTTTAAAATTTAAAAAAAGGGTGAATTTTTGGCCTGGTATGACTTTACATTTTTTATCTCAGGCTAGAAATAGGATAATGAAGTGGGAGAGGCATCATTTTACTCAGAACGGTAACAGCTTTCATTTGAGATGTTACAAGACTATGTTTCTTTATATCAAATTCAAACTATTGACGGGCAATTGTGAAAAAATGACTGATTGTGTTCTTGGTGATTTTTGAATTGACACTATAATAGTTAAATATTTTGCACTTAGGTCCAATGAATGCATCCATGGGGTCAAGCTGGGACAGAGTCATCACAAATTAGCCTTATTTGCAGATGACCTGCTACTTTACATCTCCCAGCCCCTGGTCTCCATCCCTTCGGTCTTAATGGAGTTTGAACGGTTCGGACAATTGAGCAACTTTAAAGTGAATTGCTCCAAAACCGAGGCACTCAATATTTCTTTGCCTGGAGAATTGGTTTCTCATCTATCTAAACAGTTCCCATTTAAATGGAAAGTAGAAGCCATTAAGTACTTGGGAGTCCTTATACCAAAAGATCTTAAACAAATATTCAATTTAAATTATCAACCCCTTTTGACTAACGCGGAATCGGCATTTACCTCCTATAGACAATTAAAGCTATCCTGGTTCGGGAGAATAAACGTAGTCAAGATGGATGTCTTGCCCCGACTCTTATATACTTTTCAGACAGTTCCTGTTCTATTGGATAGAGGCTTCCTCTCCAAAATGCAATCTATGATCCTTAGATTTGTCTGGGGGGGCAAGAGGTCCAGAATGCGAATGAATATCCTATCCTTGCCCAAGAACAGAGGAGGGGTTGGACTACCCAACATACGAGCGTACTTTGTGGCTTCCTCTCTTGTTAGAGCTCTAGATTGGCATTATCATGCGTCCTCCAAGAAATGGGTAGGGGTGGAGCAAGAGGGTTTGGGGATTCCGCTGAAACACCTGCTTTGGATTTCCCCTAAAGACTCCACAGACCTAGTACCTTTGACAGACATGACCAGAAACACCTTGAAGGTATGGCACCTAGTGACGAAAACCCTCCGCTTAAACGACAGACTTAGCCCTTTGACTCCCCTTTTTTCCAACCCATCTTTCCCACCCAGATTTGACAGGCAGAGATTTTTATGTTGGCGGATTGTGAATGACACCCGAGTAGGACAGACTCTGTCCAGTGGTGGTTTGCCCCCGATGGCAGAGCTACAACTCAAAGAACCTATGAGACCTCTTAAGTGATTCGAATTTCTCCAATACAGAGCATACTTATATTCAGCTGACCACTCTTGCAGGGTAAGATTGATGCCCAATGTATTGGAGAGGTTATTCCAACTGGAGGCTCCACCGAGGCGCAAAATATCAGTTCTATACCAGGCCTTAGGGTCCATGAGAGAGCAGGGCACCCTTTACTTCCAACGTGCTTGGGAGAGGGAATTGGGGTGTAGCATTTCAGAAGCTAATTGGCAGAAATGCTTTATATTTACTCACTCACTAGCTAGCGCTTGTTCTGCACAAGAAAGAAGCTATAAGCTGCTCACTAGATGGTACTTGTGCCCGACGACACTCCGGAACATGTTCCCTGGAACCCCTGATACCTGCTGGCACTGTGGGGAAGAGAAGGGTACAATGATACACATTTGGTGGAGTTGTGGGGAAATCCGGCGGTTCTGGTCTGAGGTTTTCAATGCATACGCCCGGATAACAGGTAAACAAGACGAATGCTGCCCAGAATCGGCAATGTTATCCATTTTTCCAGGTCCTATTGGGCTACAGAAGAGGGATATTCTCCGCTTTTGCATCTCGGCTGCTCGTGCTGTGATCCCGAGGTTCTGGAAATCAAGCCGGTCTCCATCTCTACTTGATTGGTTCAAAGAATTGATGGACATATATCGAATGGAGGAGCTCGCAGCTGATGCGTCGGGATCTCGGAACAAATTCTTAGGGATTTGGGTTGAATGGATTCTTTTTCACGACTCTGCAGAATGTAGGAGTATCTTTTCCAGCACAGATAATATGGCTCGACCTCTGGCTGATGGGGAGCCAGTGGGATGAGTACCCTTTCTCCTTCCCATACCTCACCCGTCCCCCCCCTCCTTTTTTTCTTTTTTTCTTACGTGGCTTTTCTTTCCCAGTATAACTTTTTCTAATGGTTTTTGTTTCTCTTCTCTCTCTCTTCTTTTCTATCTCTCTTTTCTTCCCATCTGATACATTCAGTCTAGGTATTTCCTTTCTACACCTATACCTTCAGAATTCTAGTGAACATTAGACAGGTATCGGAAACTCTGAGCTGTGAGTAGATCATTAATATTTCGGCCTTCCTTTCCGGTACACCAGTCGATAGACTATTCCAACTAGGCCTCAACGGGTAATAACCCACTTACGTGGTCAACCTGTTAGAAGGGGCCAAGTGCTAAAAATCATTCTGCTGGGGCTGCTTGTCCCCTTGACATCAGAACATCTCAAAACCCTGAGAAAGGTTGTATACTTGAGTGTTTGGAATTATATTTAGATTGTAGTATTGCACCAGAGATAAGCGCAAAAGTAAATTTGCAGCTTATCTTAAAGTTACTAATAACTTTATGAATTCTCTTTTTGTATATTTTATATGTCTCAATATTTTGTTAAAAGATTGAATGTATGTACAGATGTGGCTAAGAGCATAAAAGTCACATGGGCAGTTTTGGAAAATTTTTATTAAAACGTTTTTTCGGAAATGCGTTTCAAAATATTGCGTTTGCATTCGCATGGGTAAAAAATTAAAATTAACAAATATACTCTTGTGACATATCTGTTAAAAGCCTGGACAGTTCTGAGTAGAATGGTGTTTATTTTGTTTCTCTATCTTATTTCTAGCCCGAGATAAAAAAATGTAAAGTCATACCAGGCCAAAATTCACCCTTTTTTTAAACTTTAAAAATCTGTAAAAAATTAACTGATGAAGAAAAAAATTCCAAACTTTTAATTTGTAATTAACTAAAGTAGTACTTCATAAAGGAAAAAAAAAAAAAAAAATCTAAAGACGTCAGGTAAAAAAAAATATTCATATTTAGATCACTTGATATGGAATGACCCATTGACGCTATTAATAGTAAAATATGTTAAAATATGATCCCATTGCGATCCCAACTTGAAATTTGGTACAGATGTGGCTAAGAGCAAAGCAGACACATGGGCAGTTTTTGAAATATTTAAAGTGCGCCGATTTTTCGGAAATACGTTTTAAAGTTTTGCACTTGCGATCACATAGGTAAAATATTAACAAAGATCCTCTTGTGACATATCTGATGAAAGCCTGTATAGTTCTGAGTATATTGGTGTTTATTTTGTCTCTCTATCTTATTCCCAGCCTGAGTTATGAGGAGAAACGTAAAGGCAGGCAACAGCGAAATTCACACTTTTTCCGAACTTTGAAAATCATTTTAAAAAAAAATAAATTTTTTAAAAAAATTTTCTCTTCATATTTTGCATTGTCTGACATGCTACTATCAAATAACAAAATCTCAAAAGAATTAAAAATATAGAGGTAATAATCATTGGTTCACTTGACATGGAATGACCCGCATGTGAACATAGCCTAAGATTTCTCCTTATTAGAACTGAAGGAGCCAAGGCCCCTCAGCTTTGTGAAGTAATTCTTGCTCACCATGAAACTCCTGTTATGCATTTTTTGTGCTGATCTCTGTTGAGTCAGTAGAGCATAAGTGATTTTTTTTTGCGTTAAGTCCCTCAGCGCTCTTTGATCCCACTCTATAACTTTATGTGTTCTCCAATTTATGGCTGCATTAGAGTTGTTCACAAACACTTAGACCTTTTCATATTACCACTTACAGTTGCTCATGGAAAATTTTAAGTTCTTATTACAGGATCACAGTTGAAGTCAGTGAGCTCTTCAGAATTAACCATTATTTCACTATGTCAAGAACCTAACAAAAGATCTTAATTATGGATAGAGATGCGTGAACTGGACTTTGACATTTGGAGTTTGTACCAAACAGAACAGAGACTTTAAGGGTATGTGCCCACAGGACACTTTTGCTGCGGTTTCTGTCTACAGTTTACCATTGCTTTTCTGGTAATTTTTGCTAATTTGTTCCTGCGGTTTTGATTCACAGCAAAACCAATGCGTTTCACAGAAACGCTGTGCCCACACATTGGTTTTGCAAGTGTCAAGAACTGTCAAACCCCTGCGGTTTTGGTGCAGATGGGAGAGAATTGACATGTTCTATTTTTCCTGTGTTTTTGCTGCAGTCAATGGCAAAAACGCAGGAAAAACACAGCATCAAAAACACAGCAAAAACACAGTAAAAACACGTAAAAAATGCAATAAAAACGTGATAAAAATGCAGGGCCTGAACGCAGCAAATCTCCTGGCAAGTACTCTAGGATCCTTGAAGGCAGTTAAGGTTTTGCTGCCTTCAGGACTGCTTAGAAAACGTCCTGTGGGCACATACCCTAAGGAGGACCTATCACCACCCTGGTGCTTTGCAAAGTGAAGGCACTACTAAATGCAGCGTGTATGCTGCATTCAGAGAAGGTGTCCCCCATGTCTCTACCCCCCCTGTATCCCAAAAAAAAATCACTTTTGAAAGTTTTGAGTTAAGAGGTCCAGAGGGACTTATCTTATTTCGCAGACCTTGCTTCTCACAGGGTCCTCCCTGCCTCCTGCCTCTCTGCGCCGCCTCCTGCCTGTGTGGGTCTCCACTCCTTGCCTGCGCCTCAGCATGTCAATTCATGCAGGCGCACAGCCAGAAATTGGTGGGAGCAGGTCCCTGCTGCTGGAACGGCGCATGCACAGGAACGTCAACGCAAGAGTCCACCCTGCTGAAGATTATGCTTTATGCATACAGCAGGGCAGCAATCTGGCACTGACGTTCCCGCGCATGCGCCGTTCCAGCAGCCGGGACCCGCTCCTACTAATTCCTCGCTGTGTGCCTGCGTGACGTGACACGCTGAGGCACAGGCAAGGAGAGGAGACCCACACAGGCAGGAGGCGGCGCAGAGAGGCAGGAGGCAGGGAGGACCCTGTGAGAAGAAAGGTCTGAGAAATAAGATAAGTTCCTCTGGACCTCTTAACTCACAATTTTCAAAAGTGATTTTTTCGGGTTACAGGGTCGGTAGAGACAAGGGAGACGCCTTCCCTGAATACAGCATACACGCTCCATTCAGTCGTGCATTCACTTTGCAAAGCAACAGGGGGGTGACATAAAATCCTTTTCAGTGCTGAGGTTCAGAGTTCGGGTGCTATATGTGTACAAATCACTGGAGCGAGCATAGCTATGCTCAGTTACACTCTGCGCTCATCTGAAGTAAAAATCTGTGAAAGAAAGAATGCGCATATAGGGTCTTATCTCAATTAAAAACTTTCACTTGTCGATGTGGAATTGCTCACCTTAGTCAGTTGTGAAACCCACAACTGGTAGAATAGCGTACAAGCAGCTGCTGCAGGGACCGCACTCTCAACGGTGACCGTGGTCGTAATGCAGAATCTTGGACAAAGTGCTTCGGTGTCCGCGCTGCTGCTCCAAAGCCAAAGAAACACAGACACGGGAATGTCTGGTACAGCTACAGCCTTTATTTTCCTCCAAGGAAAATAAAGGCTGTAGCTGTACCAGACATTCCCGTGTCTGTGTTTCTTTGGCTTTGGAGCAGCAGCGCGGACACCGAAGCACTTTGTCCAAGATTCTACACTCTGCGCTCGGCACAGTGTAAGCCACTTGTAGTGTTTAAACAGCTCACACTTGGGGTAAAATTAGAGTTATAGAACTTAGTGTGGACCAAAAAAAAAGACAAGACCTACTCTCCCTCAGGAGTGCTTTGGCTGGCTGTATGTGGGCGGAGAGCCAAACTGCCCAATCTGTGAAGTCCAGTAAGGTTTGAGTCAAGTTTGGTTCCAGAACACAGCTTTAATGTCCGACTGAACCCCAAGAACCTAAATTTCCACAGGTTTACTTATGTCTAATCATGGAGGCAATGGAAGCATCAATAAAGGAAAGGATTCTTTATTGTAAAAGCTCCTATACAGATAAAATGAAAACTTTCAAACCTCCTATTGTAAGGAGGATCAGCCAACCATCTGATGGGTATGGGTGTCTTCCAACTCTTCACTAACAGATAATGTACTTGGAGAAAATTATGTAGAATTTAATTGTAAAAATCCAGTCTTCAGGCCCTTCAGAGACAAAAAAACTGCTGATAGAGATGTCTGTCAGCACTTTTTTAGCCTCTCCCCACTGAAAACGAATTAATGCTTGGTCAAGCCAAGTTTATATATAGGACGAGGCCAGGGGAGATGCAATATATATAGTTATACCTAATATATTTATACATACGAGCAAGATGTATTCCAATATACTACCTTTTTCATGAAATATAGTATAATAATTCTAATTTATTGAAAGTGTACGGAGCGTCACAATATTCACCTCATCTTTAAATGCCTCTGGGCATATTTATCAATAATGTCTCATTCTTACAAAGTAGAAGTTTAGAATAAACACTCTCAAAAGTGCTAGATTTCTCAAAGTGGCTCATGATTAATAACTCTGTTTAATTTGTTGATTTAATTTGTGGAAGAAATTTGCTCCAAAACTTTGGAACATGGTGTTGCATACTAAGCTGTAATTCCTTCTCATAAGGCACATACCTTTGTAGTGAGGACACACCTCTTTGTCAGATAGGTCGTAGGAAAGTCTGAAACACCAAAAGTTTGAAAGTCTGATAAGACAGTCTTTTGGCTCAAACTACACCAGAAATTAGCTTGATAAATGTAACCCATTGTATCAAACTTTAAAACTCATTGAACTAACAAAGTAGTAAACTATGTTAGTTACTCAGTTTCATACTTTAAGTGCAGATTAGGCAACATACAAAATGTACCGACATCTTATAAAACACCTGGGAAAGACTGTAGATCTAAATGCTGCAGGCAATGTGTACACTACAGAAATTAAATTAGACGAGTAATGTTCTTCTTAACCAGGTAAGGGAAAAATGGAGTCTCCATGGGGCTTGTTAATTCGTCATTGCAGCAAAAAGCTGAAGACTAAGATAAATAATCCTTTATGTTATGAAAGTTTTATGTGAAAATCCAAAAACCGAACAGTAAATAATATTACTTCCCGAAAGACTTTGCGTTCCCTATAGTCTGCTTCTTTGATCTGCTTCGGCTGGTAGGGAAGCTTACCATATTTTGGATTGTACTGAATAAGCCAACACATATTGTCACGGGTGGCACGGATGACAGGGTGGAGGCCACGCGCAGACGATCCCAGCGGGTGGCCCACCAGCCATAATGGGGGAGGATGGTCCGTCTCTTTCAGGGGCATTTACCTTCTGTGTAGATGGAGAGAGGGTGTGATGGGATCTCGCTGTTATGGGGGGACGGCTGTGGAGGTCTTGTGCTCGGTCTGGTTTTATCCACCAATATGGTGGGTCACTAGGACCCAGCAGATTCCTTCCACCTTTATAAGGAGGTTCATTACCCTTCCTCGGTGCAGGTGATAGTTCCTTGTGCACTCATTATCCTTGCTCCAGCAGACGCTGAGTTTGTGGAGGTTGCTGAGTTCTGCTGTCAGATAAGTGTTTCCTTTTCCCTAATGTCTGTCTTCCCTGGTGTTTGTCTTTAGTTGATAGTGGAGGGGTCTAGTGAACCTCTCCATCTGATCCTTAGATAAGATAGTGCTAGGATCAGAGAGGGACGAGGTTCGTGGTCGGCGACAGTTGAGGAGACTGTATAGGGACGTTAGGGCAGACAGGGTCAGCTCTAGGAAGTCTAGGGGTTACCGTCTCCTTCTTGTGCCCTTAGCGTTAGGGACTCCTTATTCCCCCCCCCCGTCGTTATCCTACGCTGGGTGTCTTCCCTACTCCCAGCGTGACACATATACATTACTAATCTGAGACCCTCTGCTGCCTTCTATGTTTTATTCATTGGGTAAACATACTGTATTGCAGTACGTCTTTTGCAAAAAGACAAAATGCACTAAAGAAAATATACATCAGTCAATATATATTTTTATATAATTAGGACTGCTAGATGCAGACAGTAAATATATGAATTTATAGTAATTGACATTTAGGGCCCGGCTTCCCCAAATGTTTCAAATTGCTGGACACACAATGTAATACTGGCTGCATTGCAGAATAAAACTCTTTTTTTTATATTTCATTTCTCTGTTGTGGAGATATTAGCAATCAAACTATTTAGAAATTCACTGAGTAGAAATGGGGGCTTATATACTGCTCTACCATACAGACCCGTCAATAAATTCACTGACAGGATTTAAAACCTTTTTGTGTGATTTATTCTCAACGCATTTCAGGGTCTTTCATGTTCTTTCATCAGGAGATTAAACGCATTCAGAATAAATCACACAAAAAGGTTTAAATTCTGTCAGTGAATTTATTGACTGGTCTGTACAGTAGCGCATTATATAAACAACATTTCTATTTGGTGGATTTCTGGATTATCACTTTGGGAGACTGATGCACAACTTGAATCTTGGAAATCGGAAGATATTATATGCAACTTCAGTGGTTGTGACTTTTCACAACCACCTCAGGTGAGCATTTTTCTTATTTATCACAAGTGTCTCACCACAGGTAAACCCTATGTGCGCCTTGTTTTTCCTTTCCAGTAAATTGCCAATCAAACTATTTAGCACTTAATGAGTTATCTATTGTTAGATCCAAGTGGGTGTCAGGTGGCAACTCATACAGGGAGAAATACACACCTCTAGTGAAAACTAATAGCACACACTTGAGGTTAACAAAGGTTAACACATTAGGTGTCAAATACTCTGATTGCTAATATCTGCAAAGGTGAGGCAAGAGTAAATGAAAAAATATTCTGCACTGCAGCCGCTACTACATCGTGTGTCCAGTTCAGTAAGAAAAATTTGAGAGGTCATCTTATATGGAAGTATGCAGAGTTGTTGCATGCAAAGGCTACCCCTTACTTACCAGGCAGATTGAAGTATTGATGTAAGTGTAATATATGCTGTAGTACATTATTTTCTTATATGGTAACTGAATGGATGCCATGATCACACTAATCATTACTGACATACAAACTGAAACCATATCTCAGGAGCCTTCAGAATTTTTAGTTCTATCCATTGCAAATATTTTCAGTAAAAGTCTTATTCCTCAGTCTTTTAAAGCAAGACACCACACAGTCTTGGAGTTATTTCTGTTCTAAAGTTTTGGCTATCATTATCCCATTAATAGGGGTCTCTGGACCGAGGGAGGGTGGGGGAACCTGAAATTAGAAACTGTGGGGCATTGGATGTAGCTCATGACCATCTGTCAGAGCTGAATGTGGCTGTAAGGGTAAGAAAGGTTGGGGATCACTGATCTACAGTATGAGTAGAAAATGAATAAATACTATAGTGACAATTTCTGCAATGTGGCACTGACCCTAAGTTGCAGCTACCATTTAACTTCTTCATGAGTCTAAGGGTACCGTCACACCTATCTACATCGCCGGAGATATCACCGGCGATGCACGGGAGCGCGCACGTTTTTGGCGCCCCACCAGCGTCGCCGTCACATGTTTACACGCGGCAATACCTCTGGTGACGCACCGGCGATGTTGCAGGTGCTATCGCCGCTGGAGTATCCACAAACCCCAGCGGCGATCCTGTAACATGGGAGCCTTTACTCCCATCGCCTGTAACATCTGCGATCGCCTTGTTACATGGGGCGATGGTACATATCGCCCCAGAGTGCTCGCCTGGTTTCAGAGCAGTACTGGGAAACCAGGTGACCACTCTAAGGTGTCGATATTGCCTCTTTACATTAGGTGATGCATCGGCGATGTCGGCGGCAATAGGCCACGCCCCTGCATCACCTATGAAATCGACGCTGATATGGCCCAGGTGTGACGGTACCCTAAAAAGAAATCCAGTCTTGTCAATGAATATAATATTTTGAAAAAAGTTCTCATTCTGTTACCAATGAAAATAATCTTCTGAACTGATATTATCAAAATGTGCATAATATTGATATTTAATAATTATCTGTTCTAGTCGTGTTGCTAACAATTACTATTACTGATGTGAAAATAGTTTGTAAATGGGCAGCACGGTGGCTCAGTGGTTAGCACTGCTGCTTTGCGTCACTGGGGGCTTGGGTTTAGATCTAACCAAGGACAACAGCTGCAACGAGATTTGTATGTTGTGCACTTGTGAGTAGAGTGCTAGGTTGGAGCTACACTTTCTCATTAAAGTTGCTGCTCAATCTTTACCTTGTTAAATGCATTTAGGTCTCCTATCTTGCACTTTCAGTGTATTTGCATTTTCAGACATATTGCCTTAAACCCCTTCCTGAAGAGTGAAGAACTGGCTGTAGGTATATGGAGCAAGCTCATGTAGACTCTAGCAACTAGTTCCAATCTCTGCTTATTAACCTATTAAATATCCATGTCAATTGCTGAGAGCAATACTTAAGGTGTCAGATTTCTGTGGCATGCTTTTCGAGCACCCTTGGCTACACCCATCTCTCTGCAACATGATCATGAGGTGCCATAGGGTTTCCATGGCAGCCAGAAGCCTAGTGAGGCCTACTTCTACATTGGAGACCATCGTTTTCCATTTTCATATATACATTGTTAGTATGATATCACAGTAGAATGAATAAGTAAATCGCAGATTAAGGTAATCTAAAGCGACTAAAAATATTTTTATTTTTCATTATATACTGTAATTTATATCACAATTCCATTCTTTTACCAATTTAAAAAAATAAATAAATATTTATTATTGCCATAACTGTAAATTTAAATGATCAAAATATAAAATTATTTAATGCCTATGATAAACTCCACAAAACTAAAAAAAAAGCGAAACACGATAATTGCCAATTGTCAGTTGACGTCCTTCGTACAATGCAATAAAAAATAATGATGACATGTCTTGTGCCCATAAAATAGTATCAATAAAAAGGTCAGCTCGTTACGGTAAAACAAGCCTTCACACAGCTCCAAGAGAAAACTCAAAATGTTGCCGCCATAATTGTACTGATGAATAAAATGAAGTGGGATCCAGCTCTTAAATATGAAGGATTTTCTTTTTATTTCCATATAAAGTGCATTCAAAAGATGACATTCATGATCAGCGTGACCTAAGTTGCCGCATTTCAAATGCTATATGCATTCTTACTTATTGATCCATGACCCAAGTGATGAGTAAGAATGCATATAGCATTCAATTCCTTCATGTTTAAGAGCTTGATCCTACTTCCCTTTATTATTTGGATTTCTGGGTCTTGGCAGGACTAGTTTCTGTGCTCAATGAGGATGGGACTAAAGACAATACGTTGAGTTGGAACCCATATATTTGATAAGCATACTGACCTGATAAATCATGTTACTAGGCAGGGGCGTAACTACAATAGGTGCAGGGGTTGCGATCGTACCCAGGCCCTGGAGCCTTGGGGGCCCCCAAAGTCCCTTTGGCCTATAGAAAAAGACTAACACTATTAAAGATTTTCAATAATTGGCGGCCCCATTGGAACTTTCGCATCGGGACCCAAGGGCCTTAAGTTACGCCACTGTTATTAGGCAATTTTTATTATTATGAAAACTTAACCCCAAAAACAACCGAGTTACCTTTTTTTAACACTATTCATTAACTTGCAAATTTTTCCCATTTCCAGTACAATACATGCTGGAATGAAAGATGTCATTTAAAACTACAACTCAACCTGCAAAAAAGAAGCCCTTAAATGGCTAGTCCAATGAAAAAAATAAAAGAAAGTTATGAAACTTATGAAAAACTGTTGATGGATCTCTAATGAAAAACCTTCACTTTAAAGTCTTAAAAAAATACGCGGAAAATCGCCAGGGATAGACAATGTAAAACAGAGCAGAAAGCTTCACAAACGTATCCTGCAGAATCACTAACAAGATGGCAATTAGAGTCTGAAAGCTAATAGTTGGCAGAGTTTGCTGGAATATACAGTCAGTGATATAAAATATTGTGTGTATACCTAACAGCTTCTGAGATATTCATTAATGATATCTGAAATATTCACAGCCATGAGGTTTTGTACTTTTCACTTCATGTCCTCGCATATCTGTTGTAAAGACGTCTAGTGTGTAAAACAGCCGAACATTTCTTCCTGTGCCAAGAATAAACAAAAAAGTAGCTACATACCAGAGGAGCCTTTGTAATTGTTGCACTTGGTAGCAGAATCCCACATTCAGCAAGGTGAAGGCATTTAGTCCACCAGCGAATAATATAAGCAGATCTCAGCAGAACGACTTTCATGAGCAGTCGGGTAGGTCTTAAACTCTGGATTTCAAGCTATCACTATGGCCATTATTGCCAGGTGTGGTATCCAAGATTACATAATTAGTCATTGCAATCTATTTATCATTACCCCTGCTTCTATTTAATTACAATAAAGTACCTCTTAGATCTATTAATCTCCATTTTTTGTCAGACGGGTGTAGAATAGTATGATTATCATAGAATGCTGCAGTATTGTAGGGCTCAAAACATGTATTATCTCTTTTTAGGTAATTTCAAGGAAATCTTATTATTGTAATTGTGTTTTTTTATGCCTTTTGTACAAGTGGCTTTTTTATACGCACATTAATTTTTTATGCCTTCTTTTGCTATAGAGAAGCGTACGGGTTTAATATTTTCTTCATAATCTGCAAAGATTGCTACAATGACAAAAAATGCCATGTGAATCACGTTCAAACAATGTTATTCCTAGTGGTATTGCCCTAGCAGTAATTTTTAATGTTTAGGTTATCTGAAAACATAAGTAATGTACAGTATATTGGTATCCATACTGCTTTCCCATGTCTACTCTAAAAGGGACACATCTATCTTGAGTGTAAATTGTGTTTTTTGCAATAATCAGTCATGAATGATATAGATAGGAATCATACACATTTGGTAACTTTCATAGAGTTGAGTTTTTGTATTAGATTTATTTTTCTGCCTGGAGAAAGAGATCTGTGTCAGTAAGGTCTTGCATGGTCTCTTTTGGACTTGTGTTATATATTATTACTAGTGTTTCCATGCATAGGATTCCAGCAGGATTGTATGGTGTATACGAGTTCTTGACTTGTTCCTCGCATCTAACTAAGAAAATTGATTTATTCTCCATTTTATTTGGAAGTCTGTTTTGAAACCTAAAATTCTAAACTATAAATTTTAGATGAAGGCATATGAACAGCCATGTTGTAGAGTTTTGATATCTTGGAGCCTACATATTGTCCAATTTAAAGTGCTTGAACTTATCCTGCACTTTGACGTTCACCTGGTTGGTTTAGACCTGGAAAATACTAATTTTGAGTTTTGTATCCTCTTCTCCAGGGAGAAGAGAGTCTGAAAAATGTAGGATATTTTTACATAATTTACATGTACATGGCATGTATTAGAAGCTGTGCAAACCGTTTGCAGCATCCACTGTTTACATTGCGTAGCATGTGTTCATGACACCATAATGTATAATCTATGGAAAGCTGGCCGGCGAACATTTAAGAAAGTTGTGTTCTGTTAGCTCTGATTTTATTAAGTTTTTCATGAGAGATAACAAGGCTCCTTTGCAAACACATTTGAACAGTAATTGGATATTAATATTTTTGAATTCTTTGTATGAGGTTCTTATGTTCCAAATAAAAGACGAACTTCATAATTTGGATGGATTTCAGATGTGGCTATATATTCCAGTGGGGAGGCTCCCTGAGCTAAAAGAAGTTTTACACTGTTACCTATCTTCTATGTGAAGTATGATTTCATGCAGATTTATTGATAATCCTGTTTTAGGATTCCGTATCTTAGTTTCTTAGCAAATGGACACGTTTTTTTTTTCAGATATGCCTTACTCTTGCATTAACAAAGCAAATAGTTTTGGCTACATTTGTAAAGAACTCACTTTTGCGTCATAAGGGCGAAACTTGAGTACGATGAAAAGGAAAGCTTAGAACCTGTATTAGGCTGCATAATAGTAGATCGGCACAAGGACTCCACACATATGCTGCCACAGGTGTTCATCACATCTTACCCAATTGTTGCATGGGAAGAGGTAATCTATTTCTTTTTTAGTCTTACCAACTAGAGAGAACCAACCGACTACACTACCAAGTGCTATTTCTGCATGATTCCCCCATTAGGAAAGGAGTTTGAAGAAAGAAGTGGACTTTACAGCATCCAAATATTTAATCTGTAGTACATCTAGTATCAAATACAGAAGAACTACCAGTTCTAAAAGCACCAGAACGTTTTCACCTGAGTCAGGTGAGGAAGAAAAGGGTACTTGGTGTCATGAAGCATCTTCCTCCCAAGACCCAGATTTTTTATGTCAGAAACCTTAATTGAGCCACACCTTATAGCACAGAGTGAACTAAATGATCTTGTTAGAGAATTGGATCTGCCCAAGAGTTAGGCTCGGGTCAGACCTGCGTTTGCCCTTAGCCTGCTGCATCCATTAAAACCTTAGTGCCTGGCAGGAGCAGCGCATAGCGTTAACAGCATGTAACGATATGCGCCACCTGCTCTATGCATTTCTATGGAAACTCGATGTTTAATGCAGCCAGCGGCTCCACAGCGAATCCCTTGATATGCGCTACTGCAGAGCGCACAGGAAAATGCTGCAGAGCACGTTTCCTGTACGCTCTGCAAAAGCGCATATCAGGGGATTCGCTGGGGAGAAACCGGCTGCTTTAAACATCGGGTTTCCATAGAAATGCATAGAGCATGCGCGCATAGCTTTTACATGCCGTTAAAGCTATGCACTGTTTCTGCCAGGCACTAATTTTTTAACGGATTCCCCAGGTTCAGGGCAGACGCACTAGCCTAAGGCTCTGCTCTTAGGTTCCAGCCTATAGCAGTGGAATCTCCTAGCGGGCGATGTTCGGATTGCTTTGTTACTGTGATAAAGATCTTGTCCAATACTTCTTCATGGAGGCATACAATATCAACAGTTTAATGGAAGCTCAAAAGATAAGTCACAATCCAGAGAAATGGAGGCACTCAATCAATTCATCCAATCATGCCCTAAAGCCATCTTGCTTCATAATCGCAATGTGCTACTTTTTTCCAGTTGGTTATGAAATCCACATGAAAGAAACCTATGCACACATGACACAGCTGTGTAGGTACCTGAACTATGCTTAACATTTGTGGCCCGTCTGTGGTGGCTTAAAGGTGGTTTATATTTTACTTGACCTCCAGGGTGGATACACAAAGTACTGCTGCTTTCGGTGTGAGGGGGATAGTCGTGGAAGAGAATATCACTGCAATAAAAGAGAATGACCTCTCCGATATTCACTTCAGCCAGGGAGTAAAAACGACCTGCATCCAGCACTTGTTCACTAACATAACATTTTATTAAAACCATTGCATATCAAGTTTGGCCTACTGAAGAACTTTGTCAAGACAATGGATATAAAGGCAAAAGTATTCAAGTATCTCATTGATAAATGTCCAAGGTTTCGTGAAGCAAAGCTAAAGAAAGCAGTCTTTTTTAGACCTCAGATTCAAAAGCTTTTTCAAGATGAACCTTTTTATCTGTTGCAAAGCAATGAAAAGCCTTCATGGGTATTTAATTAGTTTTTTTGGGACACTAAAGAGCAGTTAACTATGAAGAGTTGGTGGAAAATTTCCTTGAAACATAAGGATCTTAACTGTAACATATCCTTAAAGAATGATTTCCTACATTTGCATCTAGACTTATTTTCAACCAAATTGCGAAGCAGTGAGTAATGAAAACAGTGAGAGATTTCATCAAGAAATAAAAAGCAATTATCTATTCCAAAGGGTGTGCAACCAAATATTGAGGTTGCCAACAATTTTTTCTTGCCCTTTATGAAGATTTGTATGACATTATGTCTAATTTGCCTCTTCTTTTTTTTAATATTTTTTGTGTTGTTCCAATATTCACAAAGAAATAAATATATGCATGACAAACATGTGCAATTGCAATAATGTTTGGGATATATACTGAATTTTCTGGAACAATTTCAATGCTGCCAACACTTACGGCCATTACTATATGCTTAAACAAGATTGTTGAGATGTGTGGTTTAATTTTTATTTTTTTCTTCCTCTAGAACAGTCAAGCTCTGATTATAATTGATCCATTATTTACCACAATAACTAATGGCCACTTTACACACACCAACTTATCTGTCCAACTTCTGACCAACTTACTGGTTGCAGTGAAATCATGGACACATTGTTATATTTGTACACAGCCACAAAATGGAACAATGTGTCCATGATTTCACTGCAATCAGTAAGTTGGTCAGAAGTTGGACAGATAAATTGGTGTGTGTAAAGTGGCTATTACACCTATGTCACCCATTTGACCTCAGAGACTCAAATGGGATTGTAGGTTTTCTATGCAGCAATCCTTTTAACAGAGCATAAGTTCTGAGTACCAGAAAGTAATATCACATGGTATTTTCTTTGACAGACCTGTTAATTTGGGCAGGTTTGAGCAGAATTAAAATGTTTTGCTAATAACCATAAATAGATGTACAAGTCAAAGCATTTTTTTTTACTTTAATGTAAATACTTATGTCCCCAAAAAATTAGAAAAATATTCTAGGAGTAATACCTTTATTGGCTAACCAGAACAATTATATTTGCAACCTTTCAGAGCTCTAAAGGCCCCTTCATCAGGCAATATTACAAGTGAAGTACTGTAGAGATGGGTCGAGGAAATTAAATTAAGGTTTTTGTTACTAATGCAGATGAGGTGGAAGTGTTGTTTTAGAGATCTGAAGACCTTCTCGTGAAGGTGTTAACTGTGTCCGCGTAATGAGTCATGACCCAGGTGTTAAATTAAGTCCCATTGTTAGAGATTGGAACATTCTTATGAGTTTGAATTCCAAGATTTTTCCTTCTCTGTCATTTTTTAAAAAGACCTTTCAATATTAGGACTTTTAAGTCTGCCATGCTGTGTCCAGGTCTAGAGAAGTGTAGTCATACAGGAGTGTCCAGCTCATTTTATATCGTATGCCTATGTAGATTCATCCTTGTTTGTAGTTTTTGCTTTGTTTCCTCAATACATGTCCCTGCAATGCACTCTACATTGTATCATGTACACCACATTGGAGGATGTACATAAAAAAAGACCATTATCTTATAGTCCTGGTTTGTGTTGGGTATGTGGACTATATCTGCTGGTGATATGTGGACACAGGTCTTGCATTTCTTACGTTGCAGGAATGTGCCCATCTCTGATGGTGATGTGAGGACACTTCTGACAAGGATATCCCTGGCTGTTTGTAGGAGGGCAGTGGCAGTTCTGTGAATATTGCTTTCAGTCTGTGGTCTTTGTGGAATATGGGCTGAAGATCAGCACCAATTTTCTTAAGGATATTCATGTAAGGATTGTATGTGACCACAAGAGGCCCTCTGTTGTGGTCATCCTTCTGTTTTGTAATCCAGAAGGCTGCTTCTTCGATCCTTGTGGCTATGTGGATCTGTTCATCATTACCAGTGGATGGTATCCTTCTTGTAGGAATGTTTTCCTCAGTGATAGCAGGTGTAGTTTTCTATCCTCATTGTCTGAACAGCTCTGAAAGGTATCACTCCTAGAATACTTTTCTCATTTTTTGGGGACATAAGTATTTACATTTATTTTTCTGGCTAACACTGTACCACAATATAAATTTTTTTATTTTACTAATTTATATAGCACCATTGAATTGCACTGTCTTTACAGACATTATCATTATAACTTAGGCCTCACAATCTATATTTCTAACAGTATGTCCTTGCAGTGTGAGAGGAAGCCCATACAAACCGGGAGAACCCTACAAACTCATTGAAGATGGTGATTTTAAGAGATTTAAACCTAGGGCCCCAGTGCTGCAAGGCTACTTTAGTAACTACTGAACCGCCATGTGCATTCTTATAGGTTTGATTCTTCTATCCGAAACTTAGCATTTTCTGTTATTCTCTTTTGAATTACTTGCCTAGTATTGGAAGATGTCGGCAGCAAATGCAATAATAATATTGTAGAGCCTCTCATCAAAATATTAGTACTCAACCAATGGGACCTGTTCCACAAGACCTGACCCTTTTCACTGGTATGCTAATATTTAATCCCCATATTTAACTTCATCTTTTTCAATGTATTCATAAATAATTAAAAAAAAAGAAAAGTGACTTCATAGTTCCTAATCATTTTCACTACCTAAACCTGTTTTGTTTTACTTTATTTATAAGTACAATTACCCTATTTGTCCTTATATGGGAGATATATTAGGTACTTCTTGTCTAGTTAGAAAATTCATGAGGCTTCTGTAGATGATTTCTATTTTCTACCACAAACATTAGATATTTGGGTCATCCCACCAAACATAACAAAGTACAGTGAAATTTGCAGCTTTTTCCTGATGAAAGAGTTTGTTCAACTCTGAAATATGGATGAATTAAACTGCTCTTTAGCTCAACAACATTATATCCAATTGAATACCTTCCTAGCCAGCAGCACAGCAGATTTACCTTATATCCCTTTCTACTATTGCATTTACTGCTGGATTTACTCCAGTATACAGAGAAGCATTAGGACCTATACCTACATAGGACTTGTGCCTGGCACAAGTAAGCCAAGGTAAGCAATACCATACTATCTACAAGGTATAGTGCCCAGTTGATGCCCTACAGTGTGCTTTTTGTCACTTTTTAGATATCTTAGGATATGTCAGTTTAAGAGATGAGTTAGGGTGCTTTCACACTGGCATTTTTGCCCGCATCCGGCGGATTGTGGCACTTGTGGCAGATGCGTTTTTTTGTCCGGATCCAGGCAAAAACGCAAGTTTGAAAGCACCCTTAAAGGGATTTTGTTGCCAGGTTTTTACCACCTAATTCAGAGCAGCATAAGGTAGAGACAGACATCCTTATTCCAGAGATTTGTCACTTTCTGGACTGCTTAGTGATTTTTAATAAAATCACTGTTTTATCAGCACAAGATTATTACTAGAGGGCTAGTAAACCTGCTGTCAAGTTGTCCTCCATATTCTTGAGCTCTGTATGACCACATCCCCACCCCTGATTGGCAGTGTTCTATATACACTGTATTTCCCATATCAAATATAGATATATTATATTGCTAGTGCTGGGGTTAGAATTGTTTATAACACTTGTTACTTACTTTTTACTATACATTGTACTGCACCACTTGTGTCTTGTGTTGGCTTATTTTTTTTAATTATAAATGTACATGGATAATTATCAGCCTGTTTTACTCAGCATTGCTGATTCCATTAATCCTGATAAAATACTCAATACTCTTTCCTGAAACATGCAAGGAACCCCCTCCATGCTTCATTGTTGCCTGCAGACACTTTCTATACTGCTGTACTCTCCAGCCCTTTGACAGACAAAATGCCTTTACAAACAAATATTTACAATTTTGACTCATCAGTCCAGTCAAATCACCAGTCCCAGAGCGCTTGCTGCCATTTTTTCTGTATCTTAGTTTCTATGTTTTCATACATAGTTGAGTCATTTGGCAATTTTTCCATGTGGAAGATATGGCTTTTTGGCCTCGATATGTCCTTGGCAAACTTCTCCAAACAGTAAATGGATGTAGCTGGGTCCCACCGATTGCTGTCAATTCTGAACTGATATCACTTATAAATACAGTATCTATTGAACCTGCAATTTCCATAAAACACTGATTATATTGAAACATTACTGCACAGCCTAATAAGTGATACATTGCTGTGATTATTATCTTAGCCGATACCTCATTCTGCCCTCAGAAGGCCACATCCACATGTTGAGTATTTGGTGAGTTTTTACCTCAGGATTTGTAAGGCCATGTGCACACATTGAGATATTTGGTGAGTATTTTACCTCAGTATTGGCATTTGCACACGATGAGTATTTGGTATTTTACCACAGTATTTGTAAGGCCATGTGCACATGGTGAGTATTTGGTTAGTTTTTTACCTCAGTATTTGTAAGGCCGTGTGCACATGTTGAGTATTTGGTGAGTTTTGTACTTCAGTAGTCGTAAGACAAAACCAGGAGTGAAAAATAGAAGTAGTGCACATGTTTCTACTATGTTTCCTCTGATTGTTCCACTCTTGGTTGTGGCTTACAAATACTGAGGTACAAAACTCATGAAATACTCAGCAATATTGCTGATACGCCACAGTTTTTGTGACGCAACAGCGACCTTGCCAGCGATCTCGCTATGTGTGACAAGTAGCAGCGACCAGGCCCCTGCTGTGAGATCGCCGATTGTGTTAGAATATCCTGGACCAATTTTTGATCATTGGGCTCCTGCTGGACAGCATGCATTAGTGTGTTTGACGGAGACAACAACCAATGACCTCAATACTACAGGTCTGAATGATAGGGTCCCAACGACCGCCGTGAGATCTGGTGATCACTGGTGAGATCTGACTGACATCTCTCCAGCGACCACCTAACGATGCTCCAGCGATCCCTACCAGGTCGTATAGTTGTCGGGATCGCTGGTGCGTCGCTAAGTGTAACAGGGCCCTTAAAAGGGATCTGTGATCTTTGTTGAACATAGGGCTTTATTAAAAGGACTGTGTCACTAACATTCATGCTAAATAAAACCATAGGGTCTAGCATATTCTTTCAGTGTATAGTCTTATTTCCAGATTGCATATTTATTTTTTTTTATTCTCTGTACAGTATTACGGCAGCAGTCACAGCCAAGTGAGCTATTATATGGTATATTCAATTGTGTGATCTGCCTCCAGCTTTGATATAGAGGTGTTACCTTTGATTGTTCTTCTGCCTGTGATGATAAGAACTACTGTTTTGTTATCTCCACACAGCAGGAAGGTGTCAATGTGACATATACATTTAAGGGGATGTCACACGCGTCAATATCGCTGTCAATGTCGGCCGTACGTCACGGATTTTCAGTCGCTCGGGCGACATAAAAGTGACGCAGGAGCGACATTGAAGCGTGTGACCAAGCGATGCAACCAGCGACATGTCGCTGATCGCCGATCGCAGGTTTCACTGCCAGATGTAAAACCTGTCGCTCATCGCTCAGTAGACCTTGTGCATTGCTGCGTGTGACACTAAACTCAGTGACGTATTTTCTATTTTGACAACGTACAAGCAACTAAATAAAATCGCTCGCAAGATGGTGACATCACCGCATCGCTGGGTCATATTGACGCGTGTGACATCTTACCTGCGATAATTTCACATCTCTCAGGCGATTAATAATTTGTGACGCATGAGCGATATTGCGGGCGACATTGACACGTGTGACAGGCCCTTAAAATATAGATTGTCACATTAACATTTACAAAAAAAATTAACATAAAAACAATAGGTATTTTCCCACTATAGAGTTTTCCCTTGTAGTATATTTATCCATTTCACCTGTTAATCTTTTATGTTGTATGCTAGATGTGGACCTGATGCTATTGCATTGGGGTGATGGTGATGTCACGATGGGGGCAGGCTTGGTGGCACTGGGCATAGCGGCTGCCTCCCTTATGTCTGCTCTCTCTTCCCCCTGTGCAGTCTTCTTTATGCTGTCTCCTTTGACCTGTCTCTACCATGCTCTCTCTCTCCCATGTGCTCACCCCTCCCACTGTGCGCTCCTTCAGCCACCCATGTGTGCCCTCCTCCCTGTATGCGGTCTCTCTCCCCCTTGTCTCCCCTCTGTGCTGTCTGCCCAGTATGATAGTGATGTTGTGCGCGGGGCCACTACCATATTTACTCATCATATTTACATATATACTCATGACTTGGGTGGGCAAATATGGCTGTCGCGGCACGTGATAGGGAGCCATCGCTATGGAAGTGGATAACAGACAGGAATTCGCAATTATGTAAGTAGATTTTCCTTCCTATGGCAATTTCTGATAATACAGTACCTATGGATAAAATGTGACTGTACTTTCAGCTTTCTGAAACAAAGATCAATTCTACAGTTTTTGTAGTACCGTATATACTCACGTATAAAATTGGGCTGAAAAGTCCCCCCCTCGGCTTATACGCGAGTCACTGTATACTGTATACACTGTATACAGTGTATACAGTATACAGGCCCGCCCCATCAGTATACAGGCACCCCTGCCTTGTGCACAAACCTGTAAAGGAAGAGATTAGTATACTTATCACTGTCCCGCTGCCGCTGTCCCGCCGCCGTCATCACGGTCCTCCGCCTTCTTCCGTCTGCTTCCGGCTTCCTCCGGTCGGTGCAGGCAATGACGTCATTGTCTGTGCGACCGAGGAGTAAACCGGAAGAAGATGGAGGAGCGCGATGGCGGCGGGACAGCGGCAACGGGACAGTGATAAGTATACTAATCTCTTCCTTTACAGGCGGGGGGGCCTGTATACTACCACTGGGGCTGTATATACCACTGGGGCTGCGTGTATACTACCACTGGGGCTGTATATACCTCTGGGGCTGCTGTATACTGATGGGGGGCTGTATACTACCACTGGGGCTGTATATACCACTGGGGCTGCGTGTATACTACCACTGGGGCTGTATATACCTCTGGGGCTGCTGTATACTGATGGGGGGGCTGTATACTACCACTGGGGCTGTATATACCACTGGGGCTGCGTGTATACTACCACTGGGGCTGTATATACCTCTGGGGCTGCTGTATACTGATGGGGGGGCTGTATACTACCACTGGGGCTGTATATACCACTGGGGCTGCGTGTATACTACCACTGGGGCTGTATATACCTCTGGGGCTGCTGTATACTACCACTGGGGCAGTATATACCACTGGGCTGCTGTATACTACCACTGGGTCTGCTGTATATACCTCTGGGGCTGCTGTATACTAACTACTGGGGCTGCTGCTGTATATATACCACTGGGGCTGCTGCTGTATATACCACTGGGGCTGCTGCTGTATATACCACTGGGGCTGCTGCTGTATACTATCACTGGGGCTGCTGCTGTATACTACCACTGGGGCTGCTGTATATACCTCTGGGCTGCTGTATACTAACTACTGGGGCTGCTGCTGTATATACCACAGGGGCTGCTGCTGTATATACCACTGGGGCTGCTGCTGTATACTACCACTGGGGCTGCTGTATATACCTCTGGGGCTGCTGTATACCACACTGCTGGGGGCTGTATACCTGTGCTGGGGTCCACCCTCGGCTTATACACGAGTCAATAGGTTTTCCCAGGTTTTGGGGGCAAAAGTAGGGGGGTCGGCTTATACACGGGTCGGCTTATACACGAGTATATACGGTATATAATTTTAGCTTTCCTGTCTAGTTAATGTTACTGGTAATAAAGTAACAAATAAATCAATAATAAATTAATATTTTGAAAAATATTATATTTTTTCTTCAATGTAGTACTAAAAACAAGGCTCTCCACCCTCTTACTATTTTGACTGCTGTGTGAGACTTTCGGCCTCTGAGATGCGAGTTTCCATTGTATGAATGGCAGCCTGAGTGCAACACGGGGAGATCTGTGCTGTGTCTTTTTGCTGGATGTGTTGATATACAGTGGGGGAAATAAGTATTTAATCCCTTGCTGATTTTGTAGGTTTGCCCAATGACAAAGACGTGAACAGTCTATAATTTTAAGGGTTGGTTAATTTTAACAATGAGAGACAGAATATCAAAAATAAATTCCACAAAATCACATTGTTGAAATTAAATATATTTGCATTTTGTAGATGGAAATAAGTATTTGATCCCTCTGGCAAACAAGGCAATACTTGGTGGCAAAACCCTTGTTGGCAGGCACAGCTGTCAGATGTTTCTTGTAGTTAATTATAAGATTTATGCACATGGCAGGAGAAATTTTGGTCCACTCTTCTTTGCAGATCATCTCTAAATCATTGAGATTTTGAGGCTGTTGCTTGGCAACACGGAGCTTCAGCTCCCTCCATAAATTTTCTATGGGATTAAGGTCTGGAGACTGGCTAGGCCACTCCATGACTTTAATGTACTTCTTTTTTAGCCACTCCTTTGTTGCCTTGGCTGTATGTTTTGAGTCATGGTCATGTTGGACGACCCAGCCATTACCCATTTTTAATGTTCTGGCCGAAGGAAGGAGGTTGTTACTCAGGATTTCACGGTACATGCCTCCATCCATTGTCCCATTGATGTGGTGAAGTAGTCCTGTGCCCTTAGCAGAGAAACACCCCAAAAACATGTTTCCACCGCCATACTTGACTGTGGGACGGTGTTTTTTGGGTCATAGGCAGCATTTCTCTTCCTCCAAACACTGTGAGTTGAGGTAATGCCAAAGAGCTCAATTTTTGTCTCATCTGACCACAGCGCCTTCTCCTAATCACTCTCAGAATCACCAAGGTGTTCATTGGCAAAATTTAGACTGGTCTGCACATGTGATTTCTTCAGCAGTGAGACTTTGCGGCTACTGCAGAATTTTAATGTATTACGGCGTAATGTGTTACCAATGGTTTTCTTGGTGACAGTGGTCCCAGCTGCCTTGAGATCATTAACAAGTTCCACCTGTGTAGTTTTAGGTTGATTTCTCAACTTCCTAATGATCCTGGATACCCATGAGGTGAGATTTTGCAAAGAGCCCCAGATTGATGTCTATTGACACTCATTTTGTCTCCTTCACAACCAGTGTCTTTCTTATGGTTTGTAGCCCATTCCAGCCTTGTGTAGGTCTAGGATCTTTTCCTTGACATCCTTAGAAAACTCTTTGGTCTTGCCATGTTGTAGAGGTTAGAGTCTGACTAATTAATTGAGTGTGTGGACAGGAGTCTTTTATACAGGTGACAATTTAAGACACCTGTCTTTAATACAGGTAACAAGTTGATTAGAAACATCTAACTGGTCTGTAGTAGCCAGAACCCCTAATGGTTGGTGAGGGATCAAATACTTATTTCATTTTGCAAGATGCGAATATATTTATATAATTTAGACAAATGTGATTTTCTGGATTTTATTTTTGATATTTTTGACTGTTAAAATTAACCTACCCTTAAATTATAAACTGTTGATGTCTTTGTCAGTGGGCAAATTTGCTAAATCAGCAAGGGGTCAAATTCTTATTTCTCACACTGTATGCAACAATGTAAGATGGAGTCCTCTGGAAAATGAAAGTAAAGCCTGTAATACTGAGTGAACAACCTGATTTGCTAATGACACAAATTTGAGAAAAGTCTTATAATACAATTATATGTCATTTTTTTGTGTTTTTCTTAGAAGAGATTGCTTCTCTTTAAATACATATTCTGGTGCCGTAATAAATCAGAGTCATATTGGAGTCATATTCTTGAACTGCAGTGATGTCACCAGTTAGAAAGTTTAGGCCACAATACTATAAATAATTATTTTCTGAATTTTCCCACAGAATAAACTGAAATAATTTATATCTGTGGGAAGAGAAATGTGATTAAGAAATGTCCAAAGGAACTGAATTGCACTGGGGGATAAACATCACTTCTGATGTTGAGCAAAAGTCCAGTTTCCATGTATCCATCAGTGGAGTGTTTACATCACTGTGTGTCGCCTGTTTGTAACTTGCTGTATTATTTACAATATTAGTCAATTAAGTTTCATCTCAAACCACTTTCAGTGTTGAGATTAAAGTACAATTGCACCCTTGGGAATACAGTACAATACTGTATCTTTTGAATACTGTATCTTAGGTAACATTAAAGAGGTTATCAAGGATTGGAAAAAAAATGATGTAACACCTTTATCCAGAAACAGAGCTCCTCTTGTATATGGCATGTTTCCAATATTTCAGCCCAGTGCAGTCCACTATAGTGGGGATTGTCTGCAGTCCCAGAGAAAATTCTTGTACAATGCAGGTGCTGATTTTGCTATTAAAATAAGAAACAGACATTTTTCTTTGTCCTGAGCAATCTGTGTAAAGGATTTATTTAGTAAAATATTAGAGCATTAAAAAGTATGAAGTCTTACAGTATCAGAACATCGGTCAGTAATGTTATCATACAAAGTAGGTATGTAATGTAAAAGTACAAATTGGGTATGGCATTTTTAATTTTATACCTTACTATTCTAGTTATCTTCTAAAACATCATGATGCCCCCAATACAGAATTATGCCCACGCAGTGACCCCAATACAGCTCTATGCTGTCAAAGTGTCCTACAATGCAATACAATGTCTCCACAACATCCAACACATTAGGATCCATTTATAGTGTTCCTTACTCTGTATACTGCCCCAACAGTACTCCATAAACATTGAGGGCCCTGCAAGTGACCCAAACATAGTATGCCCTCAAAAAGTGACCCCACATAAGGCCCCAATAATCCCCCACAGTATGATGCTCCCACAGTATTCCACTCACAGTATAGTGCCACGAATTACTTGAACCGAATGATGTCACCACAGCCCCCTCACTGTATAATACCCCACAGCCCCCACACTGTATAATACCCCACAGCCCCACACTGTATAATACCCCACAGCCCTTTCCACACAATATCCCACAGCCCTCCTATAGAATGATGCCCCCCACAGTATGATTACCTCCACATGCACCTTTTCACAATTGCATACCACAGTGTCTGCACATTTTAGGGGCTGTGAAGCTCCTGTTGGGAATGTTTACAAGGAATCTGTCAGAACAGTTTAAGCCCCAAAAATTGTCTTTATAGTCATATTGCCCTCTGAATGGCCACTCACAGCTCTCATTTGCTGTTGGTTATGTGCCTGAAGGCGGGGACAGTGAAGCTGTCGGTGAATGGGCACGAAGCAACATAGCAACCTCACATGAGCCCAGGAGGGCAAGTGTTGTCACTGCTGGAAAAGCATCGGAGTGCGAGGTGAGTGACAAGCTTTTTTAATTTAAAGAGGACCTGCCGTCCCCCTGGTGGTTTCAAACTTGAAAGCACCACTGAATGCAGCATGTCTGCTGCATTCAAGGAATGGGTCTCATGTTTCTACCCGCCCTGTAAGGTGTAAAAAACACTTATAAAGTTTAGAGATAACAAGTCCGGAGGAACTAACTGCCTATGGAGTCCTCGCTGTCCCTGGGGGTCCTCACGTCTCTTTCCTCTCTGTGCCGCCCCCTGCTCTCCGTGCTGCCTCCTGCCTGTGATGTAATCACAGGAGCCCTCCCTGCTCCAGATTATGCTGTATGCATACAGGTTACAGGGTGGGTAGAAACATGGGAGACCCCTTCCCTGAATGCAGCAGACACACTGAATTCCGTGGTGCTTTCAGTTTGGAAAGCACCAAGGGGGTGACAGGTCCTCTTTAATGGGCGCAAACATTGCGAATAAGAACGGGGTTGTCCAAGTAGGGGACAACCACTTTAACAAAACAGATCACATATGGGTTATTATCCATACAGCATACCTTTTTTTTATAGATCCATCAAAATTAAGAAAAACTATTTGACCTTTTTTTATTTATAAAATTGTTAGTGAAAAAAACGGACACCATAAGAATGTTGTAAGTAGCATACAGATTGTATATGGATGTAAAAAATAGACTCACAGATGGATATGGATGACAATACAGATGATTAGTCTTATTTTTAAATAAAAAACAGCCAATTTTGTTTGTGCTCATCTGAACCTGACCTCGAGGTTGGAATCAAGCCGAAATGTTGTATTACTTATTTTCCTCAGTCTTGGCAGTTTATATAAACTGTATTTTCATCCAGCTATAGGAGATCATGGACACAGAATAAAGAGAAAAAAACAGAGCTCTCCTGTCTTTTACCCATTAGGGTACTTACTTGTCAAAAACTGTGTGTCCATTACAATCCACTCTTTTTAAGCCAGCTACCCTTTTTTACTATTCTTCCAGGCCTATAGGGGCTGGAATGTCTTTCCCTCACTTCCCAGAAGGCATTCTGCCTGTCTTAGTACGGTGAGTTGCTTACTTTGAACTGAAAGCCTCCCTATTATGTCTGTATGCAGTCTGACAGACAGCAGGACACAGTGCTAATGACCCACGCTGACATCCTGGAATCCATTTTGGTATTTTTGCTGCTTCAGACACATTACACTTGAGCAATGTAAAGTAAGGAGAGTTATTTTTGGATTGATTTTTTTTGGGGTGGGCAGGACAATATAATTTTTAGATGTGATTTGAAGATTGTCTATTTAGCGGTTATCTATCAAATGACATTAAGTTGTTTGAAAATATAGTGAGCATTTAATTCTCTGGTCCATTCGGAGTGATGATTAGATAGAGATCCAGAGTCATTTAGTAAAACAGGATTTTACAACGTCCTTACCACTTTACTTATTGTTTACTGTACCATTGATGTTAATATCAACTGTGACTGGAATTGCTCTTAATCTTCACAAAGCACATTATGTTCTCAAAACATATTAAAACTCTCGCAATCTGCTTTTTAACATTGGTGCATTGGAGCGAATGTTATTTTCTAAAAGCCATTCAGCTTACATTAGAGCAACAGAGGTCTGTGTGTATATGTACTCACAGGCATTTCCCATCTCTCATCCCTTCATTTTCAGGTTCAGGTACGTTTAGAACAGTTATACAATGCAAAAGGTTATTTTGTATGTATTTAAGTTTTGCAACTCCACAAAACTATTGACCTTTTCAAAAAAGCTTCAAAGAATGTAAATGCCATGCTCTACCCTCATACCTTTTAAATGGCCTTCCAGTCAACCGTTCATTGTAAAAAGGTGTTGTGGAATTTTCTCCCGTTATTTGATTATGTGAGCTAGACAGCCGTTTTCTCTACGATTTGTTTAATGGTGGGAAACCATCGGTAGGAATACAGGGAATTACATTTCCTTTCCATTGGCTTGCAGGCGCCACCAATGCTTTCTTAATGTACTATTTGGTGTTTAAATATTCAACATTTAGCTCATATTGAGCATCACACAAAGAGCCTATAGATGCCAATGAGAACCAAGGAACAGAATGGGCAAAGCCTGAGTCATCACCTCCACTTGCAGAAAATTACCACTACTTAAGGCTGCCTTCACATCACGATTTTGGGCTGTCCGTGGGATCCTTATTTTTGCAGGATCTCCCGGACAGCCTTGGATCCAAACGGATCCCTGCATTCGGATGTCAAATAGCCATCCGTATCTGAATCTATGCAGGATCTGTGTGGATCCTGTGGTCCCTCTGTCTCTCCCTGTTCTCCCTGCATCTTCCCTGTCTCTCCCTGTTCTCCCTGCAGGCTACGATTTTGGCTCCGTGACTAAATCTGACAGCAAAGGATGGTGCTAAAATTAGATGCCAAAAGGGACACATCCGAGCCCATCCGTTGCCCATAGGAATACATGGGAGGCTACATCATATCCGTGTGTATCCGTTTTGAAACAGATACACACAGATGCTCCAACATCGTGGTGTGAAAGCAGCCTAACATGTCCATAACATCTACACAACATGTTTTTAACTCCAGAACTGGGGACAGGAATTATGGCACTCCTACTGTCCATGTTGTTCTGCACAAGAATATGATCATCTTGGCCAGCTGCTAGAAAGCTGACATTTTTCTGGCATAACTGAACAAGTTGCCCATGAATTGTATAATTATTTATTGGAATTTTACCTTTGAGCACCACTGCAGAATTTTTGTTTTGTTAAGCGTTAGAGTGGCACTTTAGAAGTAAATTCCCTGCCCCATGTGATAAACACACCTTACAACGACTTCACCTTTTACTGACACTGCTCCGGTACCACAGCACCATCTTGTGACACCAACGTCTGATTGGCAGAAGTCAGAAGTTACTTTGCAAGCTCCAAATGTATTTCTATGGGAGCCAGAATGCTGCTGTCATAGAGATGTATTGAGTTGTGACCTCCAACGCGCTCCATTATACACTGGAGCTGCTGTCAGGTCACAGATTGCCAGAGACTAACTGAAGCGGCGATGATAGAAGATGAAGCTGCCGAAAGGTGAGTACATGACAGGGGTTAGGGGACTTACATCTAAAGCACAACTCTAGCGGTGCAATTACAGAAAACACTGGAGTGGTGCTTACAGATTTCCCTCAAACTGCTGTATCTGCTATATTTGTAATAGGGTTACTTTATGAACAAGATAAAAACTGCGGCACTCCCTAGCATGCAAAGTGTACTGGTATACTGGTACAAAGCTAATTATAACACATTGTAACAAAAAAGACAATTGCACACTGAATACTAAGTTATGCAATAATGAATATACAAGAATACGGACTAGCATTATAGCTAAGGAGACATATATAAAAAAAATGAGACACTTAGCATATACAATTGGCCATGTATATATCCATCCAGTAGCCACATTGAGGCATCTACTTACTGGGAACCTACACTCAATCACTGCCTCTCTTTGTATTTAAAAACCTCATTTTGAATTGGCAAGTTGAAACTTGCCAATAGAGAACAATAGCACCGAAAGTTAGTGGAGGAGGGGTGCACAAGCAAAGGGTTTTTAAATCCAAAGAAAAGCAGTGACTGAGTGTAGGTTCCCAGTAAGTAGACACCTCAATGTGGCTACTGGGTGGATATATACATGGCTATCTTTATGTGCTAAGTGACTCATGTTTTATATATATATCTCCTTAGCTATAATGCTAGTCCATATTCTTGTATATTCATTATTGCATAACTTACTATTCAGAGTGCAGGTGTCTTTTTTGCTACAATGGATTATTTTATGGTCATCAGTACATAGTAAAGAGAGGTGTACCACAGTCCGCGCTGCCAAGTTCACTCACATCAAAGAAAACGAGTAGACGATGTCCCGTTCAATCCTTCCTTATTCTCCTACGCGTTTCAGTGCCCTCCTGGCACCTTCATCAGGGATCCCTAAGCTTCTGGTTTCGTCTTCACGTGTGTGAGACCGGTGGAAGTCCAGCAGCAGCCACCAGGATATTTATCCAAACAGGTCTACAAACCAGTTGTGGGTCTCACAACTGGAATAGGTGAGTGGTTCACTCTTTCTCACCTTAACACAAGCTAGTGTCTAGTGATAAGGGCACTATTGCGCCTCTTGTCCCCCCCCCTCTTTTTTTTTATCAGTACATAGTGGCTGTGATGATGTTTGGACACATAAAAACACATGTTGGTTAGTTTTAATGATTAAGGTAAATGAAAAGATCTGTTGATAAATAAGGAAAATAAAGGGGTCTGGTTATACCGTTATTCCCATGCAGTTATCCCCCACTTCATTTTTTTTAACTTAATAAGAGACAGTCTTTTAAAAAAAAAATAATTTCTTATCTAAAGGAAGGATAAATATAAATGGGCAAACTTATCAAAACTGTCTAAAAGAAAAACTGTTTATGTTGCCTATAGCACTTTTCATTGTACCAAACCTGTTTAAGAAATTAAACTGAGCTCTAATTGGTTTGGATTAATGTGCAACAAAGAATTTTTCTTTTAGATAGTTTTGATAAATGAGGTCTATTGACTTTGAAGGACAGTTTGGGTAGGAGTGAGTAACTACTTCTGTACCTTCCTAAAGACTATAGATGTCCGGACATAGCGGCCATAGGGTGATTTCACTCCAGCAGACAAATATCTTGAAATCAAGAAGAAGCCAAATTTTCTCGGCTGTTATGTAAGTAAACTTGGCAACAAAATGAAATGGAAGACAGAAAGAGGGTGCAATGAACCATATGTACAAGGCCCTAGACACTATTCTGCAGGGGAATAAAATAAATCACAAGCTGCAAGTTACAATTTTACATGCTATATCCATGTCAATTTACTTCTTTTAAAGTGGCCATTGCAAACTTGGATCAAGTAAAAATTCATGTGTACACAGTGTGTCAAATATATGGAACCAAGCAAATCTGCAGATGCAGTCGGTGGTATTCGACAATATACATAAAGTCCATCTGGCAAATTAAAAACTCCTATCTTCAGTGCAACTAAAAACTTTAAAGGAGATTTTCCATGAAAAAACTCTCAAATGTCCCAGTATGGACAAACCACAAAGCTTTTATTATATTGTTGATATTACTTTTCAATATCTCCTAATGTCACTAACCAGCGTTCATGGACATTGCTCTGTTCTTATTAATTAAAGCTATAGTGTGAAGTTATATAATAATATATTAAATATTACTATCTATTCTTTGCTTCTGTATTAGTTCAGAGGATTTGGTTGATGGCTTTAATAGGAGAAAAATAACATTGTGTCACTTAACTAAATCTTTATTTATTTCAATAGATTCTGGCAACAAGAAATTCAAAAGTACAATTCAGAGAAGCACAGAGACAGGAATGGCAGCTGAAATGAGGAGTCGTATGGTGCGGCAGCCAAGCCGAGAGTCGACAGATGGAAGTATTAACAGTTACAGCTCTGAGGGAAAGTAAGTACATGGTGGAGAAAGATTACCAACAACATGTCTGCCATCACTTTACATTTGCCTTTATCGCATACAAGAAAGTGTGCCGCAAGTGCAGCCATCATGCGGCAGCTGCAGTAAATCTGCCGGATCTGCCGCAAAAATGCTGATGTGAAAGGGGCCTTAATGATTTACTCAATATTGTTCATGTTGGTAACCTCTAAAAGATGAAGTCTCAGAATTGGGACTGTTAGGGCCCCTTTACACGCCACCACTGCATGGTAGCAACTGCCTGGCAATGGGGATAATGGTGCCTGTTGCCATGAAATTGCTACGAAATGTAAATAGGGAAATTCCTCTGGTGTCCTGCAGTTGACTCAGATACCTGTTTCTGAGACGTGCTCAAAAACCGAAGGCAACACAAAGGCACAAATGCCATGGTAGTGGCATGTAAACGGGGCACAGGGATGGAAATTGCTTCGCCTAGTGATTTCACAGGGGTGTGCCACAGCGTCATGGATACCACGCCCCATCAGCGATCATTGGTGGGGGCTACTGTGTTACGATTGGCTGTCCCTCCTCAGGGCGCCATATTTAAAGAGCTATCCATTCACAATACACAATTGGAATGGCGTCATGTAATGGCCAGCCTTCCTGCGCAGGCTGGCCAATCATGACGCTATTGCATTGTCCAATCAGTGTATTAGCGTCACGGAATACACAACTCTGTCACGCCTATGTACTTGCGGTGCGAAAGATGTACGCCCATATTCCTTTGTGGTAGCGGCGTGTGATGCAGCAAAGGTATTCAACAGGAAGTTATCCACAGGATCTGTCGGAACTTCCAGGGAACAAAGATACCTTCAGTTGACAACGCAATGGCGGCATGTACATGCGGCATCGGCGATCGGTATCCACCGTCAAAAACGTGCACGTGCGGTGGATACCTGTTGCTAGGCACAGTGGCGGCCTGTAAAGGTACCTTTATAGGTATGCACTGCTTTGTTGACTAGGTTTTTGTACTTGGAGGGGCAATATTTCCCTATTATGTCCTGTGTGTTGTGTGCTTTTCACATCCCATATGTTGAAATTCCCGCCTCTTCCTCATAGTATGACGCGCAGCCGGGAGTCAGTTCCGGTCCTGCGCAGTGTGCAGGTGTATGGGCTGTACGGTCCAGCTCCGGCGCATATTTAAGCCAGGCCGTACACCTGATAAGCCTCCACAATTTCAACATAGCGGACGCACAGGAGAAGGAATGATGATGCCCAGCGGAGCATGCTGAAAACCTGCATGGGGGGGAGAATGGAGACCCGTAGACCACCCATCTCAGTCTATGCCATAGACTAAAGCCCTCATTATCATAGAATATGTAAGTTATTAAATTGTTTTTTTAAAGCTTTAGAGTGCAGTTTTAGCTCAGAGAGGGATGGTTAGGGATGAGCTAGCAAGGTGCATAGACAGGTAGTGGTAGGATAGGGGGCTAAAATGAGCTGACAGGTACCCTTTAATATATTGTAGAAAACAACATAATGTTATAGGAACACCTCTCAGTTTTTCTCGAGGATCAAAGGTAATGCCTTTGACTTAAGGTCTGTTTGGTTTATTGGATGAGAGAGGCGTAGAACCAAAGGAGGGGCTATCAAAGGGAAGGAAACGAAGAAAGAAATCAGAAAAAGATAAAAGGAAAGGTATAATAGGGGAATAGGGGAAGTAAAGATGGGGACAAAGCGAGGCAGAGCAGAGGAAACAGGAAAGTGCAAGTGCAAGGGAGGCTCAATTGGGAATGAAGTATAAGGGGAATGGGTAAGGGTGTGGAGAACTTGGTTACAACTTCAAATCTCAGTGACCCTTCTGTGTCCGTTGTTACCCTTTTCAGTGAAAAAGGGTTAGGAAGTCAGGAGAGTCCTTGAAGAGTATCCACGGTTGCCACACTTAATGAATCTTTCTAAACTTTGTTCTGACTCTGCAGAAAGCTCTTCCATGAGAAATATCCGTGAAAATTCCATTTGCCATTCCTGTAAAGAGGGGGTATCTGTTGTTTTCCAATGTCTTGGTATCACAGCACGTGCGGCAATGAGACAAAATCTCAACAGGCTACGGTTTTGTAATCCAATGGGGCCTTGAACAAGACAAATAGCTATTTTAGCTGTTGCAGTCCTTTTGCATCCAGACATATTGTTATTAGTGGAGAACGCTCCTTCCCAAAATGGTCTAATACGGGAGCAGTCCCACAATATGTGGTCAGTGTTTCTTGTTCTGTTTCACAGCGCCAACACTGATCCGACACCTGGGGGAACATTTTATGCAGTTTCTTTGGGTGCAGATACCACCTTGATAAAATTTTATATTTTTCTCTTGGGCGTAGCCCGCAACAGAAATTTTGTGAGTTAATAGGTATGCTTTTAGTTTATCTTCTTCTGAAAAAGAAACAGTCAACTTTCTCTCCCTGGCTTTTACAAAGTAGGGTCAGGCCTTGTCGCTGAGTTGTTAATGAGACTATAAATAAGGGATGATGGCATGTGAGGGGGAGAATTCCTGGAGAAACAGCCTCTCGAAAGGAGTAGGAATATTTGGTGGCGACCGATGTCCCCTAATCATCCTCCCATTAATGAAGGATTTCAATTGTTCACATTCTAACCATGGGAGATTTTGGGGAGGTTGAGTGAATTCAGTTCACACAAGGAGGTGATACACTCTCTTTCAGGGTATGATGTATTTCATGTCCGAGGACTGTTCCAGCAAAAGAACTTGCTGCCTGTACACCCTGGTGGAAAATCGGGTTATGAAAAGGGGCCAAGAAACTATAGGGATTCACAAGGGTTTGCCCAACTCTCAGCTGATCCCATGTCCTCAATGTTGCTTTCAGTAGCAAGCCTGTGGTCCACTTCAATACCGTCCTTGAGTCAAACCATGGTAAGCTCCCGAGCGATACCGAAGAGTGTTCTCTTTCTATCCCAACCCATTGCGTCTGTGTGTTTGTGGAATTGCCAATCTAGCAAGTGGGCCAAGACTACTGCCTCATGATATTATCTGAAGTCGGGCAAACCAGTCCTCCAGCTGACTTAGAGCACGTAAGAGTACGAATATTAATTCTAGCCTTTGCCCGACTCCACACAAATCTGATGATATAAGGTCTAATGGTTTTAAAAAAGCCTAACAGAGGAAGAATGGGGACAGTCTGATACACGTACAAACATTTCGGTAGTATGTCCATTTTTTATTGGGATTTATAAGAAAAACTGTTCATAAAACTCAGCTCACTCTTAAGAGAAATTGACATGTTGCGAATTTGAAACACGCACCACAGATCAGTGTATGCTTGAGTAAGAAAAAAGTGCAGTGGGCATGAGATTTCCATAAATCCCATCTACTTTGCTGGAACTTAAAGGACATGAGAGCACACTGCATTTTTTATGCATCCTTTGCTGCTGATTTCTCACAATACTGCATGCCTGTCCTTATGCCAGCAAAGTCAATGAGAATTCTGAAGTGCATATGTGGCTTATTTGGTTGCAGAAAAATATCTACAGCACATCAATTCTTGGTTGAGATTTGTTTGTTTTTCAGCCCTTCCACCATTGATTTCATTAAGAAAAATGCATGGCACAATTCTGCATCAAAAACCCAGCAAAAATGCACCACATTTTGCTGCTTTAGCGAAAGCAGATTGCAGAAAATTCTGCCAATACTCACATGTGCACATAGCCTAAGATGCTGCATTTTTGTCGCAACGAGAATACGATGACTTAAAAGTCATCGTGAGAACACAGACTTAAAGTGTAACTTTAAATTTTTATTTCATAATAATGTAGAGCAAGTGATTATAATGAACTTTCATATATACTTCATAAATGAAATCTGTAAGAAAACCTTTCAAAAATCTTCCAGAAGATGTCCCCACTAGACTGTTTCTAAACCTGACATATGCTGGTTGTTAGGAAAATCTATCTTCAGTTTACACGGGTCACGGGTAGCGGGGGCCTAAACAGCATGCCATAGTACAGCTGATCAGACTCTCAGGGTACCTCAGGCAGGGACAATGCTGTGCTCAGGCTGTCAGCACACAGCTCCTGTGAGATGTTATCTGATTCCTCTGAGCTCAGCACTGTGTCTGAGATAACCTGAGAGTCAGATCAGCTGTATTGTGGCATGCTGTCGCCCCCCCCCCATTCAAAAACTACAGACGGACCTCCCTAACAACCAGCATATGTCGGTTTAGACATAGTCTAGTGGGGACATCTTCTGGAATGCTTTTGAAAGGTTTTCTTTGAGATTTCACTTATAAAGTATATTTCAAAGTTTATTACAATTAAATAAAAATGTAAGCGGTGGTTACACTTTAAGGTCTCATGTTTGAAAACTAGCATTATGTGAATCAAGCAACAGTTAAACTTCTTTTTGCTGGTTTTGCTTTGTTAAAACATCAAACAAACCTGAACCTAACACATCAGTATGAATAAGCTTTGATTCAGTCTCAAAATTTATGGTACAATACATTTTAGGTTGCATCTGTATTCCAAACATCTCTAAGATTAGTTGCACGATAAACTGAAAGTTATACGCATTCATCTGCACTAAGTCCCCTGTAATACCATTAAGTCTAGAAGAATGGCAAAAAGTCATGACCTACTGAAACATCATCATCCAGCAATATTTTATACAGTAACACTGGTGGCCTGTTGATTCATGGAGCTTTTCTTATAAAACCTCTAATTGCTTCTGCAATTTCAGGGAAGAGGACCTATTACTGTATTGCTGCTTAGTGTAATCTCTAGTGTATTCTCTTGAATTGTAATGGCAGGGAATGAAAGATTCTTTACATTACAATTCAAGATCAGCAAATACCATGGAATAATACAGTTCTCTAACAGTCATTACTGTGGCTTCAAACCCGAAGAACTTTACTGTGGTCCTCATGAAATATTGGGGTGGGACTGTTGCACATGGCTTCCTAAGGCTATCTTTAACATGTTGCTTTTTTGCTGCATTTTTTCTGCAGTCAATACCTGATCTCTTGGCAGTAAAATAGCTGGAACCGTACACATTTTTTAGAATGTCAAAATTCAGCTTTGCTTCCACCTTGCAAGAATGAGCAATAAAAGATTATAGGCCACCAATGCAAGTCATTTGTGAAACCATTAAGGATTTTTAGAAAAAGGGCAATTTGATCAAGTTATTTAGGGGAAATACGGTAGTTTTTTATGTCTAAAACAATTTTGGGTATTCTGGACAAAAAAAGCTAGATTCATGTATGAAGTGTGGCTATGAACTAGGGTTATATGAGTTCATGAAAAAAACACAATTACAAATGTAGTGTAGGGCATTGTTTTACTTAAAACATTGTAGAGCATTGAGTTGGTCAGGCATTGTTTACCTTAAAGCAGCACTCCAGCTGTTTTTTTTTTCTATGCGCTGCTGAAGTGGTGCTTTTACTCTTAAGCTCCTTGCCGCCGGTCATACACTCATCTTAGGCAGCTTCATCGTTTTTTAGCGCTGCTTTGGTCACATGGTGCCATCATGTGCCTGTAACGTCTGACTGGTCACAAGTTACATCACAAGGTCTCAATGCAAGTCTATAAGGGCCAGAATGAGGTAAGAATGAGGGTCCCATAGATATGCATTGAGTTGTGATTTCAGACAAGCTCTATGAAACACTGAGTTGATGGCAGGTCACAAATCAACAGAGACTCACCAGAGCAACGTTGTAAAAAGATAAAGATGCGAAGGTGAGAATAAGACATAGGTCAGTGCACTAACATTTAAAGGATCACTCCAGCGCTGAAATAAAAAAAGTAACACTGACATGGTGCTTCAACATATATCACTAATTTATTTAAAAAATTAAACTGTACTAACACTAACCTCCATACTTATGTGAGGTCCTGGGACATCACAAAAATAAATGGGTTTCACGCACTGCAGTACTTGTATCTTATGTTACCAAAAACGCTGCAAATAACTGCGGCATTTTTGCTGTGTTTTTTCACTTACTCATTGATTTGTATGAATGAAAAAATGCTGCAAAAGTGCGGAAAGAATTTACACCACAGCAGTTTTCCAATTCAAAATGAAATCTGAAATCTCATAGCCTTTGTTGGTACTGTAGAAATTGCAGCAAAAAGCAATGTGTGAACATAGCCTTCATGTTCTATTGAACTGTCTAGAGTCAGCTTGGAAATGACAGCTTTATATGCTGTCTTGCATGCTTCCTTGGGTACCACAAATACTCGGGGTTAGTTAGGGCTGGTGAGTGTCAAAACCTCAGCAGTCTGAAGTTGATTACCTAGCCTAAAAATGGCTCATCAATATATTATTTACCCTGGACCACCCCTTTAATAAGAGTTTTCCAGCCCCTCTTGCTGGTATCATCTAGCTGCTGTGTTGCATGCCTTCAGCCCTTCAGTCACTGTGAGCAAGGTGACAGAAATGTCTTCTTCATGGGTCGGGCTCAAACTATGTGTCCAGTGTGCACTAAGGGGCAGCGCCGGGATTGCAAGACAGGAAAAACGTTGAGCCCGGTATTAGTGCATCATCAGCTTAAATGTCTTGGCCAATACATGAACCAATATCCCATTTATAAAAGTTTTTTTGTTTATCATATAAAAATCTTTTTGCACTTTTTTTATCCATCCAGGGTGCAGTTGGGCCCCTAGGGGCGCCATTCATCTAGTGGTGCAGAAGCATCGTACTGTGTAGCCCAATGCTCAGGCAGCAGAGCGGTTGGGTAGCTTTCAGACACTCTGCATCATATGTATCAGTGTGAATGGTGTTCTATGCAGGCCCATTGTATGCATGGCAAGTCGCCTCCCACACCTTGCTGGTTGAGGTGATTTATCAGCCTGCACGTGGGCTTGCTTTACATTTGGGCTCTGACTGCATCCTGTAAGTGCATTTGGTTTCTGTTTTTGGCATGGATGGTAAGGTTAGTAGTGCACACAGTACCTGGATTTATTGCTGAAAACACAGCGGTGGCACAAGATGCCGGAATCCGGGTCCCAGTCGGGTACAATGGATACAGTTCACAGATAGTAACCCAGTCCCTTCCGGATATGAACTCTCCGGCTGAGGTCGCACCGAGCTCCCAGCCCTCCCTGGCTAGGCCGTGTTATTACCTCACATGGCCCCTGGAGCTCTTGACCTGTCCAGTCGTTAGATGCTGCTGCTTCAGCTTCAGGCCAAAACTGTCCAGAGGGAACCCCGCCCTGTCTCCTAACCAGGCTTTTAACCCCGTGTCTCCTTCCTGAAAACCTGCAAGACCCCGAGCGGAGGGAGTGGACTGTCCCTATTTCCTACACCCTATACTGGGCTCAATATGTGACAGTGTGCATTCTGGGGGACACATAGCACCCCTCGCATATGATCCCCCACACTGTCTCACAGCACTGATCGTTTTTGTAGCCAAACAACCTCATTTGTTGTGCTCATTTGCTAGTAAAAGAGCAGAACTTTACCCATACTACAGTATATTGCCTTTACATAATGCAGCTGAGTCTGATGACAGAGTTACACTAATTTATCTTGCTTATTTTCAGATTTTATGCATTAAAACTGTTGTGGCTATAAAGGAATATAAATGTTTCCAACCTGACACAAAATGCATATATGTTTTTTTTCAGCTTAATATTTCCTGGAGTAAGATTGGGGGTGGACAGTCAATTCAGTGACTTCTTGGATGGACTTGGACCTGCCCAACTTGTTGGTCGACAGACATTGGCAACACCTGCAATGGGTAAGAATTGCATAAAGAAAAGACTATTGTGCCCAAATGTGAAACCAGTAGACATCTTAGTTAAGGTCATAGAAATGTATAATGTTTAATAATATCTTATGACGAAGGCGGCCGTCACATGGTTCAATATTGCGAACGATATCGTTTAAGCGATCTGCTTTTTGATTGCTTAAGCGATATCGTTTGTGCATCGTTACGTGCGATCAAGCGATTTTACAATGTAAAATCGCTTGATCGTGACATCGCAGATATGAGAGCCGGAGCTCATATCAAGCGATAAACGCTTGTTCAATCTGCTTCATCGTGGTGTATGACACCACGATGAACGATCTCCCAGCGGCAGAGCCTATGCTGGGAGATGGTATCTATGGTAAACGTCGGGTTACTAAGCGCCGCGCGGCGCCTAGTAACCCGATGTGTACCATAGTTACCAGCGATCTCGCTGCTCCACATCGCTGGTGAGTCTGTCTGTGTGACAGCTCACCAGCGATGTGAACGATATCGTTAGCGATCGCGCGTGCACGTGATCGCTTATAATATCGCTCACGATATTGATGAGTGTGACGGCCGCCTTACTTTAAACTTCCATCACTGACCTGGTTCAGATGATATTTGGCATATATCAGATATCAGTAGAAACCAGATAACCCTTGTAGTTTTCGGTGGAAGGTGCATGGAAAATCCTCCGGCTCATAGTACAACAGTAAAAATTAAGATTTTCCAGCTCCAAATTTCCAGTATAAAAGTTTTCTCCAGCTTTATTTTGTAAAAAAGTGAACAGAACAAACAAGTAAAAACATTATGCTGCAATAGTATAGCAGCTATGGGCCATAGTGCTACGCGTTTCGGACGCAAGATTTTAATGCATCCTTTTTCTAGCTATTTGGTGTCACCTTGTTAAGAAGTTTAGAAAATAACCATTTATATCCTGGACTTTCTATTTTTGCTTTGCACAATGAGTTTGTTATTTATGTATATAAGATTTTGTTTTTTTTTGCAGAAATTTGCACAATCATGGGATAAATCTATAAAGAATAATGGCCACTTTACACGCGGCAACAGGAAGATAGAAACCGGCAGGTGTCAGAGACAATTGTACCTTTTACCTTCAAAACACCTTGCAGATACCTGAATTACACGCAGCCACTTCAAGGTGTTTTGAAGGTAAAAGGTACAATTGTCTCTGACACCTGCCGGTTTCTATCTTCCTGTTGCCGCATGTAAAGTGGCCATAACAGTTTAAATGCCAGGATTAAAAAAAGATAATTGGAGTAAATTGTGTTAAATTTATTAAAGGTAGAAAGGCACTTACATTTGGAATTCCGTAGTGCCTGAAAATGAAATTTACAACTCCTATGAGCAGGTGCAGATTGGTGGTAAAAAATTACGATTTACCATTGTAAAGTTTAATAAACCTGTAGAAAAGTTGGTGGGTATACCTACCCTTAGCCCTCTTCATACATTTCTTGTGGTGCCATAATAGAAAATGTTGCTTAATTGTCAATTAATTGTAAGCTTTTGCTCAGATTTAGACCATTTAGGGTTTAATGTATTTTATAGGAACAAGGTGACAGTGTTTGGCAGGTGACAGTGTTGTGTTAAAGTCCAACAGCATTATGTCCAAACTCCAAGTGCTTGTAACATATGGTACTGCGTAGTACCACATTATATTTAGATTATTGTAACCCCATAAGTAAAAACGAGTACTGAACATTATGCTGACTTTTTTCTGGCTGTGCAAGTATAATTAAACATTAACTGTTTCTTTTTAAAAATGATGAGTCTATTGCACAAAGAAACATAACATTTTCAAAGACTGTGAGCACATACAATGCCCCATACGTAAAATCACTTCAGCTTTAAAATATAAAATATTTAGATTTTATTGAGAATTTTTTACACAGATTTTATAATAAATTTCACTCTTTTTAATAGTGTGTGTCACACTGGTCTCCCAGTGTGCAGTGTGGCAAAAGGGTGAGCCATGGTCTGTGTAGACACCCAAAGCTCCCTAACATACCAATATGGGTCTTTCCCCCTGCCACCATCACATGCCTAGGCCCTCATTTGCCCTGAACTCACCCTAGTTACTGTGTAGACAGGCAAAGACACTAGCCTCACCTCTACAATAATTTAGCACTAGGTTAAGAATACAGACAGAGGGAAAGCAGGCAGAAAAGGATAAAACACCAAACAAACTCATCTATAGAATGAGATTCTATCATCAGCATCAGCTGGTCAGACTTGTGACTCTTTATAGCTGAGGGGAGTGGTTATCAAAATATGCATCTGAGCTTAATGCTACAAAGAACAACCACTAAGGTAAAAATCCTTAACCCCAGCAACACAAAAATAATGTATATACACCTAAATACAAGTTATAGACCTGCTATTCATATGGTGTTGTAACCTTCAGGTCCCAGACACTTCAACCGTCTCACCAGGGCAGGATACACTTGTGACAGTGTGGTGGAAATTTTGTGTGCCACAACACAATAATGACATTAAACCATGTTGGCTAATCAAATGAATAGCCATAGATGCAGGGAGGTAGGAGGTGTTTCTCAGACTTCCTGTTTAGCAGTCTTTTGATCACTGATGTGGCCACTGGAGCAGGTCTTGCAAATTAAATTGTAGTAAGTTCACTTATGCAAATTGTCACCAGTGAGGGATTGAAAAACTCTAATGCCACCTAATAAAGGTAGGAATTGTAAAAGTGTAAGACTCTTTAACAAGCCTTTTAATATGACTTAGGATTTGTGCCAGATCAGAGCCCCAATCTGCAGACGCTGCATTTCGGAGTAATTGTCCCTCATCAGTGCAGTGAGTGGGAATTTTGATCTGGCTGTATGAGAGGCTAAAAACGAGGTCTGGGGGAACAGCTATTCTTCTTGTGGAGACTTTTCTGCCAGCTGGCAGTGAGGAGACTTAAAACCACAATGCTCCTCTGGGAAATTGCATATGCATATTGTTACTTCAGTGAGGAAGTGAAAAACTCTAATGCCACCTAATAAAGGTAGCAATCCTAAAAGTCATAATTGACTCTTTAACCCATTCCCGACCTATGATGTAGGAGGACGTCCTGGGCCGGTAAGGGGTGTTTGATGTGAGCTCCGGCGGTGAACTCACATCAAAGCCCCGACATCTCAGCTGATCTCATCCGGGATCCGATCAGCGCTGTTCCCAACCTGCTCTGGAGATCCTGCGATAGTATTGTGGGATCTCCGGCGCTCATGTGACAGCCCGGGGTCCTGGCTCTTGCTGTGGTTGGCAGGCGCTGCCAACCACAGCAGGTCCGCAATTCTGGGAGATACAGATGAGCTGCAGCTCATCTGTATCTCCCAGAAGCGATCGGACTGTGCAGCAAGGTGCCTCTTAAAGAGGCAGTGTAAAAATAAGAATGAATGAAAAAATAAAGTTTTTAAAAATCTGTAAAAAAAAAAAATATATATGTAGAAGTTCAAATCCTCCCCCTTTTCCCTAATCACAATAAAAGTATATAAAAAAAATACACGTTTGGTATCGCCGCGTTCAGAATCGCCCGATCTATCACCGTATTAAATCTGTTAATGAGAGCCGTGAACTCCATACCGGAAAAAATGGTCCAAACGCCAGAGTTTTTTTGGCCATAAAATGCAATAACGGGCAATCAAAACTGTGGATCCCCCCAAAAATGGTATCATTAGAAATGTTAGCTCAAGACGCAAAAAATAAGCCGTCACCCAGCCCCAGTTCCCTAAAAATGAGAACGCTACGGGTCGCAGAACATGGTGCAAAAAGTCAGTTTTGTTTTTTTTTCAAACTTCTGAATTTTTTTTCACTGCCTAGATACCAGTAAAGGTATACATGTTGGATGTCTACGAACTCGTACCGATCCGAGGCATAACCCTGTCATGTCGCTTTTACCATATAGTGAACTTGGCAACTAAAATACCCATAAAACAAACGCGTCATTGCACCTTTTTTGCAATTTCACTGCATTTAGAATTTTTTTGCAATTTCCCTGTACACCATATGGTAAAATAAATGATTGCATATGAAAGTACAACTCGTCCTGCAAAAAACAAGCCATCATATGTCTATATTGACGGAAAAATAAAAACATAATGGTCCCTTTACACGCGGCCACAGGAAGGTAGAAACCGGCAGGCATCGGACACAGTTGTGCCTGTTGCCTTGAAAAGACCACGATGTGGCAGCGTGTAATTCAGGACTTTTCTTCCTGTGTCTTCCCTGAAGGAAGGAAAGTCCTGAATTACACGCCGCCACATCGTGGTCTTTTCAAGGCAACAGGCACAATTGTGTCCGATGCCTGCCTGTTCCTACCTTCCTGTGGCCGCATGTAAAGGGACCATTATGGCTCTTGGAAGCAGGGGAGCTAAAAACGAAAATGAAAAACAAAAAATTCCCGGGTAATGAAGGGGTTAACAAGCATGTGCAGTTTGGGGTTCTGATCTGGCACAAATCCTAAGTCATATTAAAAGGCTTGTTAATTATGACTTTTAGGATTGCTTCCTTTATTAGGTGGCGTTAGAGTTTTTCACTTCCCCACTGAAGTGACAATATGCATATGCAATTTCCCATAGCAGTATTGCGGCTTCATGTCTCCTCACTGCCAGCTGGCAGAAAAGTCTCCATGAGTACATTAGCTGTTCGCCCATACCTCGTAGGTTCACTTAAAAACTCCCAAGAAGTGCTACATTTTTTAGGATTTCCTCACAGTTTGAAATTTCTGTTCTCAGCACTAGAATTAAATGGCTTAAGTTTAAAATTACATACATTTGCTACCCTGTTTCTCTGAAAATAAGACAATGTCTTATATTAATTTTGGTTCCCAAAAATGCACTAAGTCTTTTTTTCAGGGGATGTCTTATTTTTCCATGAACAAGAATTTACATTTATTGTTGAACAATATCCCTTTGCAGCCCCCATTATTCCTTTGCAGCCCCCATCATCCCATTGCAGCTCCCAATATTTCCTTGCAGCCCTCATCATTCCCTTGCAGCCCTCAATATCCCCTTATAGCCCCCATCATCCTTATGCAGCCCTCAATATCCCCTTGTAGCCCCCATCATCCTTATGCAGCCCTCAATATCCCCTTGCAGACCCCATAATTCCCATGCAGCCTGCAAAAAAAACAAAAAAACACACAGACAGATGGTAAAATCCAGTGAATATTATTTGTCAAAAATGGTTGTCTCTAGGAGCATTATTAAACAGTGGCAGATTGGTCTCCCCACATTTTGCAACGGTCTGTTTATCTAATTGTAGGAGCATGGAAAAAACATAGTTTTTCCCAAAAAATGGGGAGCAGACATAGGACCACAGTGCCACTGGTGGTATTCAATTTCTTATTTACTTACTTAGGTGAGCACTTCTCAAGTCACACAATCCAGATGATTCTGTGTTTTCAGTTCAGGCAACAAAAACAATCTGTAGCTAAAAAATAGTTATTTAATCAAAAAGCTTAAAATACATAATCATTTAATTAAAAAATAATAATTAGAATTTAATTAAAAAAAAAATTACATATATAATATATATACATCCAATGGTCAAATGTTCCAGGAAAAGGGTAGAGCAGGAGACTAGCTCTCCTGACCTGAGTGATTAATAAGGAAATTAATACCACCAAGAGCTAGTTATTGTATTACTAGGTCTTCGCTTTTTTTAGAAAAACATTTTTTTTTATTCTTCAATGTTTAAGTGACATCATGATTTAGGAGGCTTTGCTGGGACTAAAACAGATACCTAGAAAAACCAGGACACATACGAAATGCTGCCAAAGTGAATCTGAAGGGTCAGATGCAAAAAAAAATATAAAACTCATATGTTATTGAGAGCAATAACAAAAAAATTCAAGTTTTTTTCTAAAAAAGTAAAAAATGTTTGTACCGTGTCAGACAGTAGATTGATACCTTTTAATGGCTAACGGAACAAATGGTAAGAACAAGCAAGCTTTAGAGACACTATGGCCTCTTCATCGGGCTTAATAAATTTTTAAGCCTGATGAAGGGACCTCAGTGTCCCGAAAGCTTGCCTTATTTACCATCTTTTCAGTTAGCCATTGAAAGATATCAACCACTGAGGACTCTCAGATTGTAATATAGTTTTTTTTAATAAAAAACAGTATAAATACTATTAAAATCAGGGAATTTCTCCGTTGTTACTTAGTGTGTTTTACATGTAATCCCCTGTGTTTACACTCTTAATATATATTATTTGATTTTTTCCACCATTCGTGAACACTGGAACCGACATTTCAAATATTGCAGCAATAAAAATAGACTTCTTGTCTTTGAGATTTTTTAACAGTATTATGTGAAGCACGGATAGGCGCCTGTTCTAATAATGTATTGTGCTGGCACCATCTACTGTCTATTTAACACACCAGGTTCAGTTTAGCTCCTGTATAAGCAGTGTATAGACACAAGTGACTACTTTAGGATGTCAGTATTTCACGAGTGTTTACCAGTTCTGGAATGTGAGACTAAATCTTGAACAGCCCGGATGTTTACAATAAAGAACCGCCATGTAAAATAAAACCAGGCAGTATTTATTACAGTTACAAGACACTTCATAGTGAGTTTATAGTTATTAAGAAATGCTGAGAAGGGCATAACATCTAATTTGTATGTAAAAGTATTTTATTAAACTTGCTATTATTATTTCATATATTATAAATCTTTGTAATGTATTAGTTATTCAGTGACACTTACACCAGCACCTATATACAGTCATGGCTGGAAGTGTTGGCACCCTTGAAATTGTTCGAGAAAATGAGGTATTTCTACCAGAAAATTATTACAATTACACATATTTTGTTATACATGTTTATTTCATTTGTGTATATTGGGACATCATAAAAAGAAAGAGAGAATCTTGGGCTAATTGGACCTAATTTCACAAAGAACTCCAGAGGATGCAACTTGTGTACATTTTGGCAAACTGCAGTTTAGCTTTTTCATGTCTTTGTGTCAGCAATGGGTCCTCCTGGGTCTCCTGCTGTAGCATTTCATTTCATTCAAGTTTCAACAGAGAATTTGTGCTGACACCGATGTATCTTGAGCCTGCAGGACATCTTGAAATTCTTTGTAACTTGATGGGGGTGCTTGACTTCCATCCTACATTGCCACTTTTCAACAATTTTTATCTACCACCCACATCCAGGGAGATTAGTTGCGGGGCTAGGGTTGTAAATTTTCGTTCTCAAACAGTTCTCTACTTTTTCTATTCTCCATGCTCATTATGGCACATACAGGCATACAATGCATATATTGAGTCAACTTCATTTTATCATGTATGCGTTGCATATTGGTCACATCTGTTACCACAGGGCAGTTTGAACGAGCATCAAATGCTTGAAAAAAAGTTGCTTACTCACAATTTTGGAAAGGTAGCAGCAATTTTGTCCAAACATTTTGGAGTTTTTGTTCAATTTGCCTTTTTTTCCTCCATTTTTAATGTTGTTTCTATACACACAAAGCAAATAAACAAGTGTATAGCAAAACATGTGTAATTGCAATAATTTTCTGGGAAAAATACTTAATTTTCTGGAACAATTTCAAGCTTGCCAGCACTTTTGGCCATAACTTTTATACAGTTAGGTCCGCATATATTTGGACACTGACACAATTGTTTTTTTTGTTTTTTTACCTGTTACCTTGCAACATATTCAAGGTATAGTTATATAATAGACATGTACAAAGTCCAGACTTTTAACTTTCATTTGAGGGTATCCACATGAAAATTGGATGAAAGGTTTTGTAGTTTCAGCTTCTTTACAAGTGCCACCCTGTTTTTAAAGGGACCAAAAGTAATTGGACAATTGACACAAAGGCTATAACATGGGCAGGTGTTGGCAATGCATTCATTATTTTATTTTCAATTAAGCACAATAAAGGTCTGGAGTTGATTTGAGGTGGGGTGCTTGCATTTTGAAGATTTTACTGAGAAGTAAACATGTGATCAAAGGAGCTCTCCATGCAGGTGAAACAAACCATCCTCCATCTGCGAAAACAGAAAAAAAAATCAAGAAATTGCTACAATATCAGGAGTGGCAAAATCTACATTTTGGTACATCCCGAGAAAGAAAGAAGCACTGGTGACCTCAATAATGCAAAAAGACCTGGACACCCATGAAAGAAGAAAACAGTGGTGAATGATTGCAGAATTTGCTACCATGGTGAATAGAAACCCTTTACAACAGCCAACCAAGTGACTAACACTCTCCAGGATGTAGACCTATCAATATCCAAATCTACCATAAAGAGAATATTGCACATATATACAGAATACAATATATATAATATATAAATACAGAAGGTTCACTGCACATTGCAAGCCACTCATAAGCCTCAAGAATAAGAAGGCTAGACTGGAATTTGCTACAAAAAAAATATTGAAAATCTAGCACAGTTCTGGAAGAACATTCTTTGGACCTGAATGTTGGAAAGAAAAAAGTATGGTGAAGGCATTGTACAGCTCATGATCAAAAGCATACCACATCATCTGTTAAACACAACATAGGCAGTGTGATGGTTTGGCCATACATGGCTGTCAGTGGCACTGGGTCCCTAGTGTTTATTGAGGATGTGACACAGAACAGAAGCAGCCAGATGAATTCTGGGGTTTTCAGAGGCATACTTGTATGCTCAAATACAGTAAAATGCAGCCAAACTGATTGCTCAGCATTTCATAATACAGATGGACAATGACCCAAAACATAAAGTCAAAGCAACCCATGGGTTTATAAAAGCATAGAAGTGAAATATTCTTCAATAATCAAGTCAGTCACCTGATCTCAACCCAATAAAGCATGCATTTCACTGGATAAAGACTAAACTTCAGACAGAAACGTCACAATCAAACATCAACTGAAAACCGCTGCAGTAAAGGCCTGGTAGAGCATTAAAAAGAAGGAGTGTCTGGCCATCCGGATCTCTCTTTCTCCTCACCTCTCTTCTCGTTGCTTTGGTCTCCTCAACATTTCCTCTGCCGCTCTGCACATATCAGCACAGTGGTGACAACATCGTGCCCCGCCATGCTGAGCTGCAGAATGCAGACAGCGGCAGAAGACACTCTGGAGAAGAATGCTGCTGGCAAAGGCGGCTGGAACTATAGGAGCAGGAGCGGAATCCGCGGGGGGCTACCACTGGTACACATACCTCGTATGCACGTGGCTCCGCTCCATACACCTCGTAAGCACGCGGCTCCGCTTCATACACCTCATACAGATACAGCTCCGCTCCGTACACCCAGTACACATGCAGTTCCGCTCCGGACACCTTGTAAGCACTCGGTTCTACTCCGTACACTTCGTACGCACACAGCTCCGCTCCGTACACCTCGTACAGATACAGCTCCGCTCCATACACCTTGTACACACGCGGCTCCACTCCATACACCTCGTACACACACTGCTCTACTCCATACACCTAGTACCCACTCGGCTTCGCTCCATACCCCTCGTACACACACGGCTCTGCTCCGTACACCTAGTACCCACTCGGCTCTGCTCCATACCCCTCGTACACACACGGCTTCGCTCCGTACACCTAGTACCCACTCGGCTCCGTTTCATACACCTAGTACACCTCTCCCCTCTTCATACACCTCTCCCCTCCTTTACCTGTACGATTTGATTGTCCCTACATATTGTACTTGTCCTCGTCTGCCCTTTCAAAATATAAAGCGCCATGGAATCTAATGGCGCTATATAAATTAACAATAATAATAAATAATAATAATAAGTATTGAATGCATCACCAGTTTTTTATGTAAATATATTTCTAAAGGTGCTGTTGACATAAATGTATCACCAGATGTTGGCAACAACTCATCCAATCCACACAGACAAATAGAACAAACTATAGATCTCATAAGTTTAGTGATGTGTAATACCGTATATACTCGTGTATAAGCCGACCCGTGTATAAGCCGACCCCTACTTTTGCCCCCAAAACTGGAAAACTATTGACTCATGTATAAGCGAGGGGACCCAGCACAGGTATACAGCCCCCAGCAGTGTGGTATATAGGCCCCCAGTGGTAGTATACAGCAGCCTCCCAGTGTATGCAGGCCCCAGCAGTATATACAGCAGCCCAGTGGTATACAGCAGCCCTTAGTAGTACACAGCAGCCCAGAGGTATATACAGCAGCCCAGGGTATACACAGCACCCCAGGGTGTACACAGCAGCCCAGGGTGTACACAGAGCCCCAGGGTGTACACAGCAGCCCAGGGTGTACACAGCAGCCCAGGGTTTACACAGCAGCCCCAGGGTTTACACAGCAGCCCCAGGGTGTACACAGCAGCCCCAGGGTGTACACAGCAGCCCAGGAGTGTACACAGCAGCCCCAGGGGTGTACACAGCAGCCCAGGGTATATATACAGCAGCCCAGGGTATATACACAGCAGCCCAGGGTATACACAGCAGCCCCAGGGTATACACAGCAGCCCAGGGTAGTACACAGCACCCAGGCCCCCCTCACTGTTTGGTGCCCCCACCTCAGCATGGCTCCCCCGCACGCACGCTGCGCTCATACATTACCAGCCTGTCAGCTGTTCTCCTCGGTGGCGGATCGCGGCTCCCGCTCGGCTTCCATCTTCATCTGTCTTCCTGCATTGTGACCGGGGCTCATCGCGATGACGTCATCGCGACGCCGCCGTCATGTGACATGCAGGAAGACACAGATGAAGATGGAAGCCGAGCGGAGCCGCGATCCGCCACCGGAGGATGACAGCTGACAGGCTGGTAATGTATGAGCGCAGCGCTGCGTGCGGGGGGGGCCATGCTGAGTGGGGGCGCCAAACAGTGAGGGGTCCGTATATACTCGCGTATAAGCCGAGGGGAGACTTTTCAGCCAATTTTTGGCTGAAAAACTCGCTTATACCGAGTATATACGGTAATTAGAAATTACATAGGAAAACAGTATTGAAGACGCTTACTAAAATTCATTTCATACTTCATACAAATGCTTTGTTGGTGATGACAGCTTCAAAACTCCCATATGGAGAGACTAGTTGGATTTATTGCTCAGATGTGATTTTATCCCATTCTTCCATGCAAGCACTCTTCAAATCCCGAAGCTTCCGTCTATGAACTCAGAAGCTTTAGTTCCCTCCTAAATTTTCCATTAAATTCAGGTCAGATGATTGGCTGGACATTCTAGCAGCTTTATTTTCTTTCTCCAAAACCAGTTGAGAGTTTCCTTGGCTGTGTGTTCAGAAATTGCCTTGCTGAAATGTTCACTCTCATTTCATCTCCATCATCCTGGTAGATAGCAATAGATTTTTATCAAGAATGTCTCTGTAGATTTGTCCATTCATCCTTCCTTCAATTATATGAAGTTTGCCAGTGCTATACAGCAGACCCACACCATTATTTTCCCACCTCCAAACTTCACTGTATTGTGGTTTTGGGATGGTATGAATTGTCTTTTGGCCTCCAAACATGGTGTGTATTATAGCATCGGAAGAGGTCAATTTTGGTCTCATCAGCCCAGAATACATTCTTTCAGTATTTCACAGGTTTGCCTAAATGTTTTTAAGCAAACTTTAAATATGCTTGAACATATTTATTGTTTAGTAATGGATTCTTGCGTGGTGAGTTTGCATACAGGTCATGGAGGTTGAGTGCATTATTTATTGTTTTATTTGAAACAATAGGACCTGCTGATTCCATGTCTTCTTTTAGCAAATGCCATCCAGTATGTTCTGCAAAAGTAAGGTGGCATAAATCTTGAGACAGCTAACTGGTTTTACCCATCATGAGATGTTTCTTGTGTGACACTTTGGTAATGAGACATTTTTATATGCCATCAGTTGAACCAGCTGATTATTAATCTTCACTAACTAGCATGATTGCTTTCTAATTACTGATATACAGTATTTCAGCTGGTGTGATGACTTTCTATGTCTTTTTGCACCTCACTTTCTTCATATGTTCAATACTTTTTCCTTGCGTCACTTTTCATTTTTAACATAACTTAATTTATGGTCATCTGTGGTTTGATTTCTTTGCCTGTGTGGATTGGATGGTTGTTACCGACATCTGGTGAGAAATTCATGTCAACAGCAATTTAGAAATATATTTACTTAGAAAATGATTCACGTGGTCAGTACTGATTTCACCTGCTGTGTACCAGAGCAGTGGTCTCCAGCCTTTCTTACCTTGAGAGTCACATTTAGCTCTGAGAATGGGCCACAAGCTACATTCAAAAAACCCCAAGTAGTGACATCCAGCTCCTGCCTCCTCTCCCCTTGCAGAGCACTCCGTGTAGTTTAAGTACAACCAAGGTTTCCTCATAGAAATTACTCATAGGCAGTATACTTACATCCAGGGGTTCCTTCTTTACCTTATATTTAGTATTCTTGCATTCGGGACTCTCACCACATTATCAGCAACCCATTTAACTGACAGTATTATCTCCAGTTTACCATTCATTCAGTAATTTATCTTTGCAACCCTAGCCAGTATATGTACAGTTGAACTCAAAATTTATAATCTGCCCTGATGAAGGTGCAGCAAATTACCACTGCGCACTACGCCGGCATTTTTGACCTTTCTCCACACCTGCGCCTTACAGTACAGCAGGGCATAGGGAAGTATGCATGCCCAGGAGCACAATGGAGGAGACCATATGGGTCACCCACATGAAGCAGAGAAGAGGACAGCATTCAGAAGGAGAAAGGAAGTGCCAGACCAATACTAGAGGCGTCCATCAGACTAGACCACCTCTTAGGTACAGTAAGTATAATAGGCACTGTAGTAATAATAAAGCCAGATGGCACTCATAAATCTTCAATGTGCAGACTTTTATTCAGGAACGGGATACATCAAATGCAAGGTGGGGGAGCGGAGTGATAGGCAACGACTGCACACAGAACCTGTTGAAGCACTTACTGCGCAAAACAGTGCAGCCATTGTCCGTCACTCCGCTCCCCCTCCTTGCATTTTGATGTATCCCGTTCCTGAATAAAAGTCTGTACATTGAATGTTGTTGAAAGCCGTCTGGCTTTCTTATTATGGTGCATACCTGCCACTTTGTCTGAAGACATGCAACCCTCTCTGGTGTCCAGGCTGGGTGTTTGCTGAAGTTAACCTATTGTGCTCAGCTACTCAGTTGTTAGCCTGCTAGCTATTCAGTCTGTTTATCGTATGTAAGTATACTGGAAGCTGTTAAACAAAACATTATATAGATCACCCTGGGGACTTATATACAGCATTATAGAATGCTGTATATACAGTTGTACTCAAAGGTTTACATATCCCAGCAGATTTTTTGCTTGCTTTCTTGGCCTTTTTTCAAGAATATGAATGATAACACAAAAACATTTTTTCCACTCATGGTTAGTGGTTGGGTGAAGGCATTTATTGTCAAACTACTGTATTTTCTCTTTTTAAATCTTAATGACAACCAAAAACATGCAAATAACTCTGATCAAAAAAGTTCACATACCCTGGTGATTTTGGCCTGATATCATGCACAAAAGTTGACACAAATGGGTTTGAATGGGTAATAAAAGTAACATCCTCACTTGTGACCCTTTTGCTTGTGAGTTTCTGGGATCCATACAGACTCTTGCATCTTTTATCCAGCCACTGAGATTTTTGAATTGTGAGTCATGGGAAGAGAAAAATGATTGTTCAACAGATTTACTGGTAATGATAGTTGAACTGTATAAAACAGGAAAGGGATACAAAAAGATATCCATAGAATTGATAATGCCAATCAGTGTTCAAACTGTGATTAACAAATGGAAAATCAGGGGCTCTGTAAAAACCCAACTATGATGAGGTAGACCAACATAAATTTCGGAATGAAAATGAAAATTGAGATGCAAAGAAAAATCCACAAATAACAGCTGAAATAGGATTCATTGAAAACTAGCGGTGGTTCAAGATGCACAATAAGGAGGCACTTGAAGAAATATGGGCTGCATGATCAAGTCACCATAAGAAAGCCATTACTTGCACAAATGCCACAAAGAATCTCGCCTACAATATGCCAGACAGCACAGAGACAAGCATCCAAACTTCAGGAACAAGGTAATTTAGAGTGATGAAACCAAAATCAAACTTTTTGGCCACAACCATAAACATTACATTTGGAAAGGTGTCAACAAGGTCTATGATTAAAGGAACACCATTCCTACTGTAAAGCACGGAGGTGGATTGCTGATGACGTGGGGATATGTGAGCTACAAAGCACAAGAAACTTGGTCAATGTTCAAGGAAAGATGAATGCAGCACATTATCACCAAATACTGGAGGCAAATTAACACTCATCTGCCTGGAAGCTGCGCATGGGACGTACTTGGACGTACCAATATGATAACGATCCAAAACACAAGACTAAGTTGACCTGTCATTGGCTACAACAGAACAAAGTGAAGGTTCTGGAGTAACTATCCCAGTCTCCTCACCTCAACCTCATTGAGCCACTCTGGGGACAACTGAAGCTCATGCAAGAAACCCCAGGAATTTCCAGCAACTGGAGGCTTTTTGCCAAGAAGAATGGGCAGATTTACTATCTGAGATAATAAAGAGCCTCATCGACAACAACCACAAAAGACTTCAAGCTGTCATTAATATTAGAAGGGGCAATACACGATATTAAGAACTGGGATATGTGAACTTTTGATCAGGGTCATTTGGATGTTTTTGGTTGTCATTTTAATATGAAAATTGAAAACACTGTAGTTTGACAATAAATAGCTTCACCCAACCACTAACCATGAGTGGAAAAAAAGTTTTTCTGTTATCATTCACATTTTCTGAATAAAGCTAACAAAGCAAAAAATATGCTGGGTTATGTAAACTTTTGAGCACAACTGTACATCCAGATCTGCTTTTCTGTGGGAATACGCAAAAAAGTCTTGAAATATTCTCTGCATAGCTGTTTATTAGACCTAGTTCCAATGCATTATTCTCGCAATGGCCACGAGCAATATGTCACAGACCCCTGAACCACATGTGGGTCCTGAGCCACAGACTAGGGACATCTGTACTTGAGGGAAAAAGAATCCTCAAAAGTCTATTGGGGGAGGGGAAATAACATATTCTTCAGCATATTTCTTTTTGTCACCTCAAGGCAGAAGAGATTCTTTATTGGTTGTATAAGAAATCAATTGATGCAAAAGCTGCACTGATAAATGAGAGCTAGTGAAGGCAGCAGCTTCCATGACATACTGTGCACATCTCCACTGCAACATGTATTACTGAAAGGAAAATATAAATAGGAGAAAAGTCTTAAATTAGAAACAAGTTGCACATTATATCTGGAAATCTGAAAATGAAATATGATAATGGTGATTGTGGTCTAAAATAAATAATTATTATATGTAGCCACTGCCCTGTATAGAAATAATTTTCCATGTTGATGGTGTTCAGGACCTATTTTGGCTAAAAAAAAAAATCATCTCTCACAATGCGGTGAAAAGTATTGGGTCTTAGTGGTTGGTAATTTTTCCACATTAAGTTTGAATCCAACTGAAGGCAACATTTCCTGTGTGTGTATATTCTTCATGTTTTTGGCTGGGTTCATCTGTGAACTCCATTTTCCTCCTTTATTGTCTCTCCTTCTTTCTTTCCTAATGTGTCTCAATGGTTAGCAATTTTGCCACACTTGGGTCCTAAGTTTGATTCTGAGGCTGGTTTCATATAGCATATTTTTTCCTGTCCGTGGGATCCTACTTTTTGCAGGGCCCAACGGACAGGAACGAACACCACAGGAGGTGACCTATTTCTGTGTTCGGGGTGGTGATTATCACGGATCCGGACACAGAAAGAGATGACAGGAGGCAGCAGGGCACTTTCGCTTCCTCAATGTATATACATACATTGCGGAAGTGAAATTTAGTAAAATAAAGGGTTAAAAAAAAAAATATGTATGCTCACATGTCCAGCGAGTCCCCCGACGCCTCCAGCATGCTCCGGATGCTTAGAGGACCTGCGATTACGTCACAACCCAGCAGCATCATCGGGTCACATGACCGCAGTTACCGTGGTAACCGGTCATGTGACCCGATCAGCTGATCGGGTTGTGACGTAACCGCAGGTCCTCTTAGCATCCGGAGTTTGCTGGAGACTTCGGGGGATCGCTGGAAAGGTAAGAATATAATTTTTCTGTATAACCCAATGTATATACATTGTGGAAGTGAAATTAGATGGTAAGGAGCAATTTTAGTGCACTGAGCATGCTCAGTACACTAAAATCGGGTCCGAGTAGCGATCAGCTGTTTGCTCGGACCCGTGCTCCATAGACCTCCATGTTAACGGCTGTGGATCGGGTCGGTTCCAATTCGGTCCCATTTGGTCCACTGTGCCCAAAATCGGAGCAGTCTCGAATTTTGGTCACAGCAGAAAATCAGACACAAATTGCATCCGACAAAATCAGATGGCAATTAGGCCAAATCCGATCCGATCAGTGGCCCATAGGGATACATGGGGGCCAAATCGGATCAGTGGCTGTTGGTTTTACATCGGACAGCCACGGATCCAAGAAATATGCAGTGTCAAAGCAGCCTAACAGAGTTCAACCATTCCAGAATGTCTGTATCGTCTTCAAGTATTTGCCAGTGTTCCTCTGTGTACTCTATTTACCTTCTACTGTGAACAAGTATATTTATAGGTTACTTGACTTCCTATGTAATTTGTTATAATCTTCATGTGTTTCAGATTGTAAAATTATATGTGAATGCTATTGTTGACGGCAGAGGATTAGTGGTCCTCATGAGGATTTCTTGTTTTTGTGTCAGATTTCATCTTCATTGATTTTATTTTGGAAAATTCCATCAAAAACACATTCTTAGTAATTACAGTATATGCAATTCATAGAAGTAGTGCTAGGAATATTTTCTTAGAAAAGTTTGTGTAGAAATCTTCACTGTTCCTACTTGTACTAGTGTTATTTTAGTGTTATTTGACATTATGTTAAAACTGACTCCTATACTTAAAATGTATTTTTTTTTCAACATAGTAAAATAGATGTTGAGGGAACATTTAATATGTTGATAACATCTCTAGACCAAGCTATTTATTTTTGTATGTCTGTATTACTTGAGCATAACCACAAACAGTAGATAAAGATTGAATTAAGTATTTTAGAATGGGGAAATTGTTATTTTGACTGGCCTATAAGCAAACAAATCATTGATAAAGCAATATTTACCACTAGCTGTGAGCCCGATGCAAATGCATCGGGATTCTAGAACGTGTATTAATTTGATTATAGTAGTTATAGCTGTTAGCCTGATGCAAATGCATCGGGTATCTAAAATATGTTTATTGTTTTTTTAAAGATTTTTAAATAATAATCGCATCATCAATAGCAATAATATAAGCCATAGCATTATTATTAGCAGTAATAGCAGTATTAATACCATTATTAGCAGTATTATGAGCATTAATAACAGTATTAATAGCATTAATAGCATTATTATTAGCATTAATAGCATTATTAATAGCATTATTAGCATTAATAATAGCATTAATAACATTATTATTAGCATTAATAGCATTATTATTAGCATTAATAGCATTAATAATAGCATTATTAGCATTAATAATAGCATTAAAACATTATTAATAGCATTAATAGCATTATTATTAGCATTAATAGCATTAATAATAGCATTATTAGCATTAATAATAGCATTAATAACATTATTAATAGCATTAATAGCATTATTATTAGCATTAATAGGATAAATATTAGCATTAATAGCATAATTAATAGCATTAATAGCATTATTAATAGCATTAATAGCATTATTATTAGCATTAATAGCATTAATAATAGCATTATTAGCATTAATAATAGCATTACTAACATTATTAATAGCATTATTATTAGCATTAATAGCATTATTATTAGCATTAATAGCATTAATAATGCCATTAATAGGATAAATATTAGCATTAATAGCATTAATAGCATAATTAATAGCATTAATAGCATTATTATTAGCATTAATAGTATTAATAGGATAAATATTAGCATTAATAGCATTAATAGCATAATTAATAGCATTAATAGCATTATTAATAGCATTAATCGCATTATTATTAGCATTAATAGCATTAATAATAGCATTATTAGCATTAATAATAGCATTAATAACATTATTAATAGCATTAATAGCATTATTATTAGCATTAATAGCATTAATAATACCATGAATAGGATAAATATTAGCATTAATAGCATTAATAGCATAATTAATAGCATTAATAGCATTATTAATAGCATTAATAGCATTATTATTAGCATTAATAGCATTAATAGGATAAATATTAGCATTAATAGCATAATTAATAGCATTAATAGCATTATTAATAGCATTAATAACATTATTATTAGCATTAATAGCATTAATAAATAGCATTATTAGCATTAATAATAGCATTAATAACATTATTAATAGCATTAATAGAATTATTATTAGCATTAATAGCATTAATAGCATTATTATTAGCATTAATAGCATTAATAATACCATGAATAGGATAAATATTAGCATTAATAGCAATAATAGCATAATAATAGCATAATAGCATTATAATAGCATTAATAGCATTAATAGATAATATTAGAATTAATAGCATTATTAATAGCATTAATAGGATAAATATTAGCATTAATAGCTAATTAATAGCATTAATAGCATTTATAGCTTTACATTATGATTAATATAGCATTATTAGCATATAATAGCATTAATATATTAATAGCATTAATAGCATTATTAATTATGCATTAATAGCATTATTATTAGCATTAATAGCATTAATAATCATAATTAATAACATTCAATAATAGCATTAATAGCATAATTAATAGCATTAATAGCATTTAATAGCATTAATAGCATTAATAGCATTAATAGAAATTATTAATAGCATAATATAATATAGCATTATAGCATTATATAGCATTAATAGCATATATTAGCATTAATAGCATTAATAATAGCATTTATATTAATAAGCATTAATACATTATTAATAGCATTAATAGCATTATATTAGCATTAATAGCAATATTATTAGCATAATAGCATTTAATAGCATAATAGCATGATATTAGCTTAATAGCATTATTAATAGCATTAATATGCATTATTATTAGCATTATTAGCATTAATATTAGCATGAATAGCATAATTAATAGCATTAATATCATTATTATAGCATTAATAGCATAATTATTAAGCATTAATAGCATGATATTATTAGCATAATATCATTATTATTAGCATTAATGCTTTTTTTATTATTATTATTTTATTTAATTATTTATTATATTTTTATTTATTTTTTTATTATTATTATTAATATTTTTTTATTATATAATTATTATTTAGGCTGAGACCAGTTTCTTTCAGTCCGCTGAAAGGCTGATATAATTAGCAATATTTAATTTTTTTATTATTATTTTTTATTGAATTATTTATTATTTTTAATTTATTTTTTTATTATTTAAATTATTTTTAATTATTTTTTTATTATTAAATTTATTATTTAGGCTGAGACCCAGTTCTCTTTCAGGTCCGCTGAAAGGGCTGATATAATTAGCATATATTTAATTTTTTTATTATTATTTTTATTGAATTATTTATTATTTTTAATTTATTTTTTTATTATTTTTAAATTATTTTTTAATTATTTTTTTTTATTATTAAATTTATTATTTAGGCTGAGACCCAGTTCTCTTTCACGTCCGCTGAAAGGGCTGATATAATTAGCATATATTTAATTTTTTTATTATTATTTTTATTGAATTATTTATTATTTTTTATTTATTTTTTTATTATTTTTAAATTATTTTTAAATTATTTTTTTTATTATTAAATTTATTATTTAGGCTGAGACCCAGTTCTCTTTCAGGTCCGCTGAAAGGGCTGATATAATTAGCATATATTTATTTTTTTTATTATTATTTTTATTGAATTATTTATTATTTTTTATTTATTTTTTTATTATTTTTTTATTATTTTTAAATTATTTTATTTAGTATTTAATTTTTTTATTTTTTCAAGTGAGAGTGAGACACAGTTCTCATTCAGGTCCGCCTTTTTTTTCCCCATTGACATACATTACCGGTGTGTCGGCGATTTTATGGCCGCCCACCTGGTTCTATTTGTCGGCCCTAAAATCGCGGACACACCGCTAATGCATCTCTATGGGCAGTCAGCCCGATTTCGGATTGGTCGCTGACCAATCAGAATTCGAGCTCACTGCCCATAGAGATGTATTAGCGGTGTGTCCGCGATTTTAGGGCCGACAAATAGAACCAGGTGGGCGGCCATAAAATCGCCGACACACCGGTAATGTATGTCAATGGGGGAAAAAAAGGCGGACCTGAATGAGAACTGTGTCTCACTCTCACTTAAAAAAATAAATAAATTAAATAATAAAAAAAATAATTTAAAAATAATTAAAAAATAATAAAAAAATAAATAAAAAATAATAAATAATTAAATAAAAATAATAATAAAAAAAAAAAAAAAGGCGGACCTGAATGAGAACTGTGTCTCAGTCTGACTTAAAAAAATAAATAAATTAAATAATAAAAAAAATAATTTAAAAAAAATTAAAAAATAATAAAAAAATAAATAAAAAATAATAAATAATTAAATAAAAATAATAATAAAAAAAAAAAAAATGCGGACCTGAATGAGAACTGTGTCTCAGTCTGACTTAAAAAAATAAATAAATTTAATAATAAAAAAAATAATTAAAAAATAATTTAAAAATAATAAAAAAATGAGGGGCTCTTCTGATTGGCTGAGGGCAGTATACAGCGACCAATCAGAAGAGGGCCTCAGATCTCATTGAGGTAGAATGGAGGATTTTTCGTCCATTCTATCTTAATGAGAAGGAAGAGGACGTCGGAGGTGGAAGTTAGCGAAAAGAAGACAGAAGATCCCCGGGGCCGGACGAAGAGGCGGAGATGGCGGAAAGAAGAGAGAAGACCCCCGGGGCCGGAGGAAGAGGACGGCTGGCCGGACGAAGGGATTGTGGATCGGACGGACGATCAGATGACTTGAAGGCATGTAAGTGATCGACGGGGACGTTAGGTTAGGGGACGGCGGGGGCTTCGGGTGTAGGGCGTTAGGTGTTAGCGCGAGCGGCGGGGGACAGCGGCGGGAGCTTAGGAAGCAGCGGGGCTTAGGGAGTAGGGGATGGGCGGCGGGGCTTTAGGGTGTATCGGTGGGTGCTTAGAATGCGGCGGAGCTTAGGGGGTAGGGGCGGCAGAGTTAGGGGGTAGGCGGCGGGGCTTAGGGGGTATCGGTGAGGGCTTAGGATGCGGCGGTGGTTAGGGGCGGCTGACTTAGGGGGTAGGGGGTTAGGAGCGGCGGACTTAGGGGCATAGGTGCGGCGTGTCGGGGCTTAGGGTGTAGGGGTGCGGCGCACTTAGGGGGTAGGGGCTTTGGTGCGGCGGGGTGGTTTTGTTGCGGGGTGGCTGTGCGGACATGGGGGGGTCTGTGGAGAGATGGGGGTGGGTGTGCCGATATGGGGGGGGCTGTGCGGAGATGGGGGGGGCTGTGGGGACATGAGGGTGTGTGTGCGGACATGGGGGGGGCTGTGGGGACATGAGGGTGTGTGTGCGGACATGGGGGGGGCTGTGGGGACATGAGGGTGTGTGTGCGGACATGGGGGGGCTGTGTGTAGATGGGGGGGCTGTGCGGACATGGGGGTGGGTGTGCGGACATGGGGGTGGGTGTGCGGACATGGTGGTGGGTGAGCGGACATGGGGGTGGCTGTGCGAACATGGGGAGGTCTGTGCGGACATGGGGGGGCGGCCTGTGCGGACATGGGGGGGCAGCTGTGCGGACATGGGGGGCGGCTGTGCGGACATGGGGGGGCTGTGCGAAGATGGGGAGGGCTGTGCGGACATGGGGGAGCGAGTTGCGGCTCAGGCAGCGACTCGCTCCATGATCCCCGGGTAGCGATTTGCGGCTCAGGCAGCGACTCGCAATGGCCTCGCGGCCATTGCTCGCGCTACCTGAGCGGTAAATGGCGAACGTTGTGGGCGAGCCTGTGGGTAGATTTTGGGCCAGCGACTCGCAATGGCCTCGCGGCCATTGCTCGCGCAGCATTGGGGGCTTCGCGCCCAATGTTAAATTCGTGTCCACATGACCACGCCGGAAGTAGCGCGCGGAGGGGCGCTTTTCCGATTCGCGATTATATAATAGATAGTTTTGCTTTTCTGTTTATTAGAATAGCTCAACATTACTGAGGCAATAGACCACATGATGAGCTGTTGAATAGTGATGGGTGAACCCGCCAATGTTCAAGTTCGGCGGACCTGGCAGACTTTTTTTAAAGTCTGAGTTTGGGACCAGACTTGTCCCAAACTCTAAACTAGGACTTTAAAGTTATGAAATAGGGAGCTGTATAAAGAAAGAAATCATTTATTAAACATCAGCTCATACTTACAGGTGTCTGCACGCTTATACATCCGGGGTTGCTCATTGACTTCCTAATTATTCACTGGTGAGGGGTGCAACAACCAATCACAGATGCTGTCACAGAGAGTGGACATTTGTGATTGGCTGTTGGAATAACGTTGAAACAGCCCATACATTCTAATATCTACCTTGCAGGGTAGATGCTAGAATGTATGGGCTGTTTCCACTCTCCGTGAAGGCATCTGTGATTGACTGTTGCGCTCTTCACCAGTGAAGAATTCGGAAGTTAATGAGCGGCCCAGAAATACAGTCGTGCAGACCTGGTAAGTATGAGCTGATGTTTAATCAATGTTTTGTTTATTTTTACAACCCGACACCAAACGTGAACCCGAACTGTAACATGGATTTCTCAAGGAAGTCAGCGTTGGCAGTGTGTGCATGAACACTAGGTGTTTGGTATGGACCCCAAACTTTACAGTTCGGGTCTGCCCATCGCTACTATTGAGTAATAGAACCTGAGTTTAGGAGGTGCACATGGAAATCTAGGGAACCACTTGTTTTAAACCAGATGCTGCTTTTTTAATTCCTACCTCTGATATTCCAATAATACTGTCAGAAAAAAGTGGCTTTTTGAAGTATAATATTATCTTTATTTATTCCAGAAATAACAATTCAAAGCATTATAAAAATAGAGAAGTGCATGAGAAAAAAGAAAGTCCTCTTTACACATCTGAATTAATTCATGCTTAGTGAATCATGTTGGTTTCATATGCTCATATAAACTTCATTTTATATTAAAGATTACGAGCAAACATGCTTTTCCAAATGGAGTGATCCAAATATAGTAGTGAGATTACATGTAAAGAAATACTTATAGAGCAACCATAACAATTAATAAACATTACATTCAGTAATATAAGTTAACCAGCAAAATATCCGTGGCCTCATTAGCAGAAAATGATATGTTAAATTGTTGTTGCTTTGGTTAAGTTTTCAGTTTCATCCTGAAGTTGACTTCTTCAGTGTTTAAAATTAGGGTTTTTTTCAACTCTTTTTTGTTAGTTTAGCATCAACAGTTATTTTTTTACACTTTTCTCATAACAATGAGGCAAACAATAACTACTTTTTGGATGAATTTTTATAAAGTGTTAAATTTTACACTGCTTTCACAAACACATAAAGAAATTAAGAGAGGACCAGCATAGTGCAACCTTTCACCCCTTCCCCTCAGTGTAAACTATAAGTGGTTAACAGCAAAAGGAGTAAGGCCTTGTACCCACGCTCAATAAGTGACGCAGAATTTTCTGCACCAAATTTGCATCTCATTTTGCAGAATTATTTAGCAAAAATATATTCGTTTTTACTGCGTAATTGCTGCTTTTGTGATGCTGAAAATTCTGCATGCGTCCCTATGAGCGCTGGGCTGTGCCCCGCCTGTTCAGTCTGACCACTGCTTCAGTTATAGTACAGCATTTATCTTCTGTTCTTCAAGCACTTCTTGGTCTTGGGCTGCATCACGCCCCCTACCCATGTGTGTCACACCCCCTACCCACTTGTGTGACGCCTCCTACCCACGTGGGGTGTGATGTGACGGAACCAGGAAGTGTTTGATATACAGAAAGTAAACACCGTACAATAATTGACATACAAAGATTTTTAAACATGTGCACCTAATACGCTGCGCTAAAGAGCATCGACCTTGGCACAACACACCCAAAGTTACTGTGGGACATCAATATTTTTTCATTTGATCACTGGTCTCATGTATTCCAGTATTTCTGTTCTGCAGCACATGAGACCTGTCAGTGTCTGACTGACAAAGTCTATTAGACCCTGCTTATAGCAGGATCTAACTGCACCCTGGGGTTATCAGATGACCTCAGGGTACTAAGGCAATAATTGGCACGTTCCTGTCAAAGGGGTCTTTTAACCCCCTTTTAACCTTCTAGTTAGTGCTGTCACGATTGAGAGTGTTGTTTAAGGGGTTACCTAAAGCACTTCATGGATTTGTATATGATGAAGTCAGTAAATAAATCATGCATATTTTTTTGCTTCTGTTGCTTTTGTTCTTTTGTTGATGAGCTTTAAATTCCATATTTGCTTTCAAGTGTTCTGACCTGTCACATTTTTTCCAGGTGACATTCAAATAGGAATGGTGGATAAAAAAGGCCAGTTAGAAGTTGAAGTAATAAGAGCTCGAGGCCTCATACAAAAGCCAGGCTCTAAATCTACACCAGGTAAGAATGAGTAACTAAAGGTGCTCCAATTCTGTCAATCCTGGGAATTTCAAGTACACGTTTAAAGTCACTGAAGCATCATTTGATAGCATGGTGATAGCTACAGGGGTGCAGAGGTAGCAGTTGCACAAAAGCTCTTGTGCCCCAACCTCCCTATGCCACATGTGAAGACCCTAGTTTTATAACTGATACTTGGGAGATGAAGGTCTTTGCTACAAATTATGCAGTGGGGCCCCAAAACTTGAAACTATGCTGTGCTTCCAGATCCTTTTTTGCTACAAGTGCAAATAAAGTCAACATATTGGAATTCAGAGTGTTCGAAAAGGTGTGAACTGTATTAAGTTTAATTAATATGTGCCATATTATTTTCAGCCCCGTATGTGAAGGTGTACCTTTTAGAAAATGGAGCTTGCATAGCCAAGAAAAAGACAAGAATTGCACGGAAAACCCTTGATCCCCTCTATCAACAGAACTTAGTTTTTGAAGAAAGCCCTAATGGAAAGGTCCTCCAGGTAAATTCATCATTTACTTTTTTCTAAGGCCAGTTTCACATCACGATTTAGTGCCTGTCCGTGGGATCCGAGTTTGAAGAAGGATCCCACGGACAGGCACGGATCCCTGCAATCGGATGGCAAATAGCATCCGATCCGATTTTATGCAGGATCCGTGTGGATCCTTTCTCCCTGCCTGTCCCTATCTGTCCCTGCTTCTTCTCTATATGTCCTGTCTGCCTCTGCCTCCTTCTCTCTATCTCTCACCCCCCGTCCTCCCACCTGTCCTCTCCCCCTCCAGTATGTAAAACATTTTAAAAGAATCCTCCCTGAGGATACTTTGCCTTCCGACGGCTTCATGCGACAGTCACCATCTGGTGGCTGAAGGACCTGTGATGATCTTACAGAACCAGTCACCTGACACTCAGCTGACCGTCACTCTGACATCACCACAGGCCCTTCTGCACAGATGGTGACAGTCCTGGAGGCGCCGGGAAGGTAATGTATCCTCATGGAGGTTTTTTTTTTTTTTTTTTAACAAACAGAGGGAATACAATAGGGAAAAGGATAGGGAATAAGACAGGGAAGAGGTTAGAATAGCGGGGGGACAGCATAGAATAGGGGGGACAGGATAGAAAAGTGGAGGGGAGGAAGATGCAGGGAGGCAGGAGCAGGGAGGACACGGAACCGACATCGGATCCGAGTTGACCTCGGATCCGATATCCATAGGCTCCCATGTCATCGGGGCTCGGATCAGCTCGGAATCCAATGCTGTCCGATTTCATTCTCGGACACAAAATCCACAGCAGGCTTAAATCGGACAGGATCAGATGGTGCCAAAAACTCGGATGGCAAAAGGCACACATCTGATCCGATCCGAAGTCCCATAGGGATACATGGGATCCAATTTCGGATCCGAGTATATCCGTTTTGAAACGGATACACTCGGATGACCGAAAATCGTGATGTGAAACTGGCCTAACAGTTGTTTCTTCTGGTCTAGAATTAAAGGGAATCTGTCTAGGTAAATAAAACGCTTTAAACTATCAGATACGGGGCTAATCTGCAGATTAATAGTGTTCTGAAGCTGCCTGGTGCCAAGTGCTGTGAGCCCCACTGCCAGGAGAAAATGAACTCGCACCTGATTATTTCTGTGATGTAAAACAAGTTTTTTAACAGGCAGTGAAATTTTTTTTTTCCCTACAGAAAAAATCAGCAGTGATCCCCAGCTGTAATGTCTGTATACTCTCTTATACTTCCCCCCATACCAGGAGCTGTGGTACAGCTAACATGTTCCTGCATGGTCAGACATATACATTACACAGGAGCACATTTATAAGACTATCTTAGGACAGGAACATTTTTTTAAACATCAATTGTGGAACTTATTTTTATTCTAAGATCTATTAATTAAAATGTTCAATTGTTCATGGTACAACCCCTTTAACTGATAATACAGTTAAGATTGTATATATAAACATATATTGTATAAATCTTTACCCATGTATACAATGTAGACTGTATATATAAGCCTGAATGGTTTTATCATTTTAGTGTATGTTTTGTAGACTGCATATATAAGCATAGATTGTATACATCATTAACTGTGTATATAGTTTAGGCTTAGTTCACATGTTCAGTATCATACATTAGAATGGATCAAGCAGCAACTGATTTCTATTTAGCCATCCATTTTTCTTTCATTTGTTGAGGATCCATTTTTTGGCTTAAAGAGAACCTGTCACCAACCATCCATAGTATCTAATTGCAGCACTGAATGCATCATGTCTGCTGCATTCAGGCAAGGGGTCCCCCATCACCTGACTCCCCTGTACCCCGAGATAATTGAATTAAAAAACTTACATACTGGAGCCAAATAGGAGGTGGCTAGTGGCTGGAGCCACTTCTCTCACAGGGCAGTTTCACCCCCCTGTATTTGTTATCTGCTCGCCGCTGCCTCCATCCTGTCATTCATTCTCTCTCTCGCCTGCTGCATAGTACACAGAGCGAGAGATCGCTTATTGCGGTGCTGGCCGCTTTCCCCGCCTCCTGCGGTGACATCACCTTATACCCGACCTGCTCCATGGTTAACACCCTCTAGGTGTACGCCGACCTCACATGCGCATTGTGCATGCGCGGCTTTAGATTTACACCTAAAGGGTGTACAGACGTCACAAAGATCGGATGTGACGCAAATAGCGTCACACCGGCTATTATGCCCCTACAGCAGGGCGAGGAGGACTAGGATTACTTATCATGCCCATCGGGCTTGATAATGAGCAGCATAAGGAGGGCTTAGAGTCTCACAGGGGACGCCCTGTGAGACTAATTCAGAGCCAAGAAGTTGCACATATGTAAGTGCATAATGTTGACTTATGCAATGTTACAGAACACATTTTTTATAGAAAAGGACCACTAATAATGATATGTAATGGTGCAGGGACAGGTATTAATAGGGTTGGCGGTGATTTGGAGGGGCCAGGTTCCCTTTAAATTGAATATCTCATTAACTGTGTTGATAGTGTAGACCAGGGGTCCCCAACCACCGGGCCACAGACCAGGACCGGGTCGCGAAGGTCTGCGTACCGGTCCGCGCCGCCGCAGACCAGCACTACACATTGTGAGCTCTGAGGCGGCTCAGAGTGGCGGCTCCCGCAGTGATGTCACCGCCCCCCCGGCACCTGCTGCATTACGTCCCGTCTCTTGTCTTTTTTCCACAGCTGTGTGCTGTGAATAGAAGTACATGAGAAGCCATCGGCCAATCACAGTGCAGCAGCCGGGCCCTGATTGGCTAGTGGCTTTTGCACTGTGATTGGCCAATGGCTTCTCATGTTCTTCTATTCACAGCACACAGCTGAGGAAAAAAGACAAGAGACAGGAGGTAATGCAGCAGGTCCAGTGACCAAAAGATGTGTGTGTAATAGAGATGATGGGGGCTGGAAGAGGAGGCTGGGGGCTGCAAGAGGAGGCTGGGAGCTGGAAGAGGAGGCTGGGGTTGCAAGAGGAAGCTGGGAGCTGGAAGAGGAGACTGGAAACTACAAGAGGAGGCTGGGGTTGCAAGAGGAAGCTGGCAGCTGGAAGAGGAGGGTGGGAGCTGGAAGAGGAGGCTGGGGTTGCAAGAGGAATCTGGGAGCTGCAAGAGGAGGCTGGGAGCTGCAAGAGGAGGCTGGGAGCTGGAAGAGGAGGCTGGGAGTTGGAAGAGGAAGCTGGGAGCTGTAAGAGGAGGCTGGGAGCTGCAAGAGGAGGCTGGGGGCTGCAAGACGTGGCTGGGGGCTGCAAGATGAGGCTGGGGGATGGCAGAGGAGATTGGGGGCTGGAAGAGTAGGATGGGGCTGCAAGAGGAGGAGGTTGGGGCTGCAAGAGGAGGATGGGGGCTGCAAAAGGAGGAGGATGGGGCTGCAAGAGGAGGCTGGGGTTGCAAGAGGAGGCTGGGGACTGTAAGACGAGGCTGGGGGCTGCAAGACGAGGCTGGAGGCTGCAAGACAAGGCTGGGGGCTGCAAGACGAGGCTGGGGGCTGGCAGAGGAGATTGGGGCTGGAAGAGTAGGATGGGGCTGCAAGAGGAGGAGGATGGGGGCTGCAAAAGGAGGAGGATGGGGGCTGTAAGAGGAGGCTGGGGCTCTAAGAGGAGGCTGGGGTCTGCAAGACGTGGCTTGGAGCTGCAAGACAGGGCTGGGGCTGCAAGACGAGGCTGGGGTTGCAAGATGAGGCTGAGGGCTGGAAGAGGAGGCTGGGGTTGCAAGAGGAGGCTGGGAGTTGCAAGAGGAGGCTGGGGTTGCAAGAGGAGGCTGGGGGTTGCAAGACGTGGCTGGGGGCTGCAAGACATGGCTTGGGCTGCAAGACGTGGCTGGGGGCTGAAAGATGAGGCTGGGGATGGCAGAGGAGATTGGGGGCTGGAAGAGTAGGATGGGGCTGCAAGAGGAGGAGGATGAGGCTGCAAGAGGAGGATGGGGGCTGCAAGAGGAGGAGGATGGGAGCTGGAAGAGGAGGAGGATGGGGCTGCAAGAGGAGGCTGGGGTTGCAAGAGGAGGCTGGGGACTGTAAGACGAGGCTGGGGGCTGCAAGACGAGGCTGGAGGCTGCACGACGAGGCTTGGGGCTGCAAGACGAGGCTGGGGGCTGGCAGAAGAGATTGGGGGCTGGAAGAGTAAGATGGGGCTGTAAGAGGAGGAGGATGGGGGCTGCAAGAGGAGGAGGATGGGGGCTGTAAGAGGAGGCTGGGGCTCTAAGAGGAGGCTGGGGGCTGCAAGACGAGCCTTGGGGCTGCAAGACGGTGCTGAGGGCTGCAAGACGGGGCTGGGGGCTGCAAGACGAGGCTGGGGCTGCAAGACGAGGCTGAGGGCTGGAAGAGGAGGCTGGGGGTTGCAAGATAGAGGCTGGGGGCTGGAAGACGAGGCTGGGCTGCAAGACGTGGCTGGGGGCTGAAAGATGAGGCTGGGGATGGCAGAGGAGATTGGGGGCTGGAAGAGTAGAATGGGGCTGCAAGAGGAGGATGGGGCTGCAAGAGGAGGATGGGGGCTGCAAGAGGAGGAGGATGGGGGCTGCAAGAGGAGGCTGGGGTGCAAGAGGAAGCTGGGGACTATAAGACGAGGCTGGGGCTGTAAGATGAGGCTGAAGGCTGCAAGACGAGGCTGGGGGCTGCAAGACGAGGCTGGGAACTGGCAGAGGAGATTGAGGGCTGAAAGAGTAGGATGGGGCTGCAAGAGGAGAAGGATGGGGGCTGCAAGGGGAGGAGGATGGGGCTGTAAAAGGGCTCTAAGAGGAGGCTGGGGGCTGCAAGACGAGGCTTGGGGCTGCAAGACGGACAGGGGGCTGCAAGACGAGGCTGGGGCTGCAAGACGAGGCTGAGGGCTGGAAGAGGGGCTGGATTATGATGGGGGTTGCAAGGGGATTATGATGGGGATACCATATTGGGGGCTGCAAGGGGATGGAAAAATAAGACATCCCCTGAAAGTAGGACGTAACGCATCTGTCTTGGAAATGGGGTACTAAACTCCACCCCTTCTCCATAGATCCGCCTCATATGAACAAAGCTCCACCCCCACCGAACCACGAAAAAATGGTTTTGCATGAAGCCAGTCCCTGGTGCAAATATGTGTTCAATTTTGTTTTTGTTTTTTTCAAGATGATAAATTATGATTACCTGTTTTTATGCGAATTTGTAGTTGATTGTAAATCCTTTTTATTTATGTTAAGAACATTTTAGAATGAATCTTTTACAAAAGGTCAACAATTATGAAACTTTGGAAAAGTATAAAACATTTTCCAAAAATAAAGTTCAAAAAGATTAAATCAAAGCATGCACATGATGTAAATACTCAAGCTATTCTGTCCTTAAAAGGTCCTCCTTCCATTAGTGTAACTATTTTACACTAAAGATTTTAACTCATTAGCATTTTTTTTTCTTTAAATTTGACATCATGAACCTGCTGTGGGAAAATTATTATCAGACATTTTATAATATTTTCAGGATTCAGTTATTTAATTTTAGTTTAATTTTTAAGTTACTGAAGTTTTATTTATTTATTAGAAGAATAATAGACGCAGCTACCACCCAAAGCACATTTCTTGGAACTGAATTTCATTTTGTTTGTAGACGTTTTTCACAATTATGTAACAAACTAGAATTTAACGTGCACAAAATATGAAGAGTCGAGGTGCCAGTCAATTGGTTCTGGGTCCTAAAAACCTTCAATCAAGTATGAGATAGAAACACTGAACACTCCAAATGAAATGAAATGCATAATTGAAGACTTTAATAATTGATATAGAGAATATTGCGACAGTGGATTAAGTTTCAACCTGACCGGTCTTGATCACAATATTGCTTACCTATGAAGATTCAATGGTAGGATAAACAGGAGCTACATTTCTGTAGCTTGGAAAAAGCGTAACGATAGGTCCTATTATGAGCTAATATACAGGGTGGGCCATTTATAGGGTGGGCCATTTATATGGATACGCCTAAATAAAATGGGAACGGTTGGTGATATCAACTTCCTGTTTGTGGCACATTAGTATACCCTCCCATATACTAATGTGCCACAAACAGGAAGTTGATATGACCAACCGTTCCCATTTTATTTAGGTGTATCCATATAGATGGCCCACCCTATAAATGGCCCACACTGTAGGATGCAGGGAGGAATTGAAACGGATCCTAATTCCAGACAGCTGGTGCTTCCTGTCCACTGATAGTCCAATCAAAGGAATTGGAGCCACTGTAACTCCAGTTCCTTTAGCTGGATTCCCAGTGGACAGGAACCAACAGTCGTCTGGAATTAGGATCCGTTACCTTATAATAGGACTTGATGTTATGCTTTTCCCAAGCCACAGAACTTTAGCTTCTGTTAACCCTACTGTTGAATCTTCATAGATGAGCAATATTGTAATTAAGGTCGAAATGTTAATCCACTGTCACAATATTATCTATATCATTTATTAAAAACTTAACTTTTGCATTTCATCTGGAGTGTGCAGTGTTTCTATCTCAGACTTGTTTTTCACAATTAGATAGTCACTGAATATACAGTATAATATACAATACAATATAATATATGCCTTGTTTTCTGTTGTTTTCAAGGTTATTGTCTGGGGAGACTATGGCCGGATGGATCACAAAAGTTTCATGGGTGTTGCACAGATTCTCCTGGAAGAACTTGATCTGTCCAGTGTCGTCATCGGATGGTATAAGTTGTTTCCACCCTCATCGTTGGTGGATCCAACATTGACACCCCTTACTCGCAGGGCTTCCCAATCATCTCTTGAAAGTTCAACAGGTCCTCCTTCCATTAGGTCATAGCGACCAAGAAGGCAGTCTAACCTGATGTAATCACAATGTTAATGCCCAATAAAAGAATCTGAATGGTGTACGTACGATCAAAAGTATTGCTGGAGACAGACAATCATTTATTTTTTGCCTGTAGTAATGATCCAAAAAAAAAAAGATCTGAAAATGAGTCCTATTGGCAAAGAAAAGCAAGAATATGAGTACTGTAAATGAATATACAGTTCAGCACTATTGAAGTCACACATGCTCAGTGGGATAGTAAGGGTGACATTGAATTACAAACTGGAAGCTTTCACTCTGCTAGAAATGTTTGTGATACATTTTTACAGACCATAAGCAGTGTTATCATATTGGTATTTCAGCATATTTTATACTTGTTGATTCCATTATTATTTTTTTATAATGTGTTAATCTGCCAGTTTCATAAAAGCTTTTGTGATAATTCTCACATACCGCTTTTTGTCCTTTTCTTTCTTGATTTTGAGCTGAGCATTGCAAAAGTAATGATGGCTTGGTTCCATGTAATATTCCCCGCTGCCTGAAATACTGACAGTGACTTTGAGGGGCACTGCTATGTAGTGCTTTCCTATTATTGCTTTTTCATGTAGTGTTTCACCACTGGGAGCCACAGATGTATTTTATGTATTATACTGCATGCTACAATTCTATTGGAGCACAGCAATTGTCAGCACTAACCCCACACTCTGGCATCAGGGCTAGGGAGAAATGCCGATGCTGCAGTGCAGCAGTCGCATGAAGCAGACCCCCTTAGAAATGTTCCAGGTGCAATGTAATGCATCCATGTTCTTACATGATGTGACTAACACTACAGAACCGCCATGAAAGCAATAGCTGTCATTAATTCACCCATACAGGATAAGTTTTGTTCTGCCAACATTTTCTCACCCGATGATAAACAATGCCAACATGTTTGTGTTACTCCTTGTTGCAGTATGGGAAATTGTGGAATGATTGACTGCGTAAAATTATTCTTTATCAAAAAACAAAATGTAAAAAAAAAAAATAGAGTTTAAAATATTTACAGATATTTTTTTTCTACTTATAATTTGTACATTTTGGATTGCAGTATGAATTATGGCTTTAATGTTTTTCTTTCTGATTTGGTTCTGTGCATGGGAGAGATTTGAAAAAGTCTGTTTGCAACCCACGCTGAGGCTGCTGCAAGAGATTTCCGTCCCTTGGCATTTCCAGATAATGTACCGTCTGACCTGTTTTTCTTTTCCCATTAGCCTATTGCTGTATTTGTTTCTGTGTATAAATTGTATAGTTTACATCCCGTAATGCTGACCAATGGTGGGGATGAGCATATGACACTTTGAGCTGTATCCAGGTCTCTACGATATGTGTCACTTTAGACACCCGTGTCTGTCCTGGGTAGAGCATGGTATGAGCTGTTTAAAAATCACTGGAAATTCCAGTTGAGATATTCTGCACTTACTAATATTTTTATCAGATTTTCGTTTACATTTGTTTGAGATTGATGCAAGCACAAAGCTTGATTTTTTAACGCAAAATATTTTACTTTTTTTCGGAGAAAAAAAAAACTTAAATTTCCATTTGCATTTTTTTTTTCTCTGTTCCATTTTTTAGCCTTGAAGTTCCTCGTGATCTCTGTACGTGTGCTACAAGCTGCAGACTGTGCAGGTGCATTGATAATGTTTCCCTCCTTTTTTTGGGCCATTCAATTTTGTGATCACACGAGTAGAGCAGCATGTCATGGAGTAATTCAACGCTGCATGCATGTTTTGTAAAAAAATAAAATAAAAAAGAGACAAAAAAGGTTAATTAATAATGTGTGTTAGTTCCACATAGGCTGGCTTGTATGTTGCATGTACTTGTACAGTTTGACCGTAATGATAATGACATAACCAAGAAATCTAAGCCATCCATTTTTCTGATAGACATTTTGCAGGTTTTTACCAGACTAGATGTGTTAGTCTGGTGCTAAATGCCTATAGATGGACATTATTTTCTACCCTATGGAAACGTAATGTAGTACGGACCAAATTCCTTATAATAAATATTTTGGTGTAAATTCCTACTGTGGGGCTGTAACACATGTAGAAATTGTGTACACAATAGGTTTTGATTCATAGACATACTGCCTGCACCAAGTGAATTATTTATTGTTAATATACAGGCTGAAACCAATATGCCCATATTTGTAGAGGGCATAGACGGGTTACCGCTTGACCTGCTGAGCAGGAAGAACTGAAGCACTGGTGCACTACTAGATTATGTACTGTCTTAGTGGCCAAAACAACTGAACTAATTATAATTGGGTAGTATCTTTCTATTTGACCACTTGTCTTAACACCCCCCTGTGCTTTTAAATAAACTTCCAACTCATGTTATGTAAACATGTTTAATAAAATTTACTTTTCATGTCCATTATTGTCGTCTTTTACTTTTAAAATGTGTGACAGTTTTTGGATGTTCGGAGGGAACTGAAGAAGAAGACAATTTGCTTTGTACTACAAATAATACACTGGTGTAAATTGGTGCTTAAAGCCTCCACTGTAAAGAACCCCCAGAACTCCAAATTGTGGCCCAAAACATCTCCTCATGGTCATGGGTTTGTTAAGCCATGCTCCTATTGTGGTTCTGTTTTGGCGACTGTCCTAGCAATATCAGTGTTATTATCAAAAGAACAGGCGAATAACCTACTGTAAGTATCAAAAGAACAAGACTATGACTGATCAAATAACACAATAGATCTTATTTATCATTATCATTTTGCATAAAACTGGACACGTGGCCTTTAAGAATGACAATAGTAACCAAGCTTTCAACTCTTAGGCCCGTGCACACGTTGAGATTTGATGAGTTTTTTACCTCAGGATTTGTAGCCAAAACCAGGAGTGGATAATTAAATACAGAAGTGGTGCAGGTGTTTCTATTAGACTTTTCCTCTGATTGCTCCACTCCTGGTTTTGACTACAAATCCTGAGGTAAAAAACTCATCAAATACTGAACGTGGCACGAGGCCTTAAAGAGAATCTATCACCAGGTTTTTACCACCTAATCTGAGAGCAGCATAGTTTAGGATCAGAAACCCTGGTTCCAGTCATGTCACTTACAGGGATGCTTAGTTTAGTTTTGACAAAATTACTATTTTATCAGCAGTAAGCAGTGATAAGCAAGTTTAATCGTTACTATTCGTTACTCCGCATTGATAGTACAGTATTCACGACACTTGTTACCCGTTGAGTATTGATGGTGCTCGTGAGTGATGTGTCATTGTTAGCAATCTGACACAAATTGACAGCTCCCTTCAGTGCACAAAGTGAGCTGGCGCCTCAGTGATAGTCTCTTGAATGTTAGGATCTCTCTGGGAGGCACAGCAAGGTTTCTTAGGCATTGAAATCATAAAGAGGCCACCCTCCCGCCCTGTCCCGGAAAGACTCGTTTTATAACGGAATGGTGTGGGTCGGAGCCTAACATTAGACTCGCTGTTCAGGCGAATATGCGAGTATTAAAAACTACTTGTTACGAGTATAGCGAGTCGAATATTACGCTACTCATCACTAGCAGTAAGTTATAAAAAAAATACTTGTAAACCTGATGCCAGGTAGTCCTCAATATTCATCAGCTCTGTATAGCCCTGCCACACCACCGATTGGCAGATTTCTGGTGTACTGTACATGGGCAGAAAGCTATAAATCAGTGGTATGTACGAAGTTATGCAGACCTTAATAATAAGAGAACTGGTAGATCTGTGGTGGCTAAAACAGTGATTGTATCAAAATAACAGCAATCAGCTCAGTAAGTGACATCACTGGAATCAGGGTCTCAGCCCTCTATTATGCTGTTATCAGATGGAGTAGCAAAAACCTTGTGATTCCCTTTAAGTTACTCTGGGAAGAATTAGAGTCATGCTATGAGTGGTTGTATAGTGTTTGTATTAAAATCCTTTTGGAATACTACCTTCTTTGTTATTCAAAAGGACCAACAGAGTAGATTATAAAACCAGGTTCTATCGATTTCATACTGTAATGTGATCCTATGTAAATGGAATCACAACCACAACTTTGCTGAACATCAGATCACAAGTACAATTCTGGAATAACTTTCTAAAGTAACTCTTGCCTTGTGTTAACTCTTCTGAATGTCTATGAATAAATTCACAACCGCATGTTGCCATCCCCTTGTCTCTACATCATCTAACACTGTCAACACCATTTTCTTGTCTAAGGCAAACCCAAATCTTGTAACACCTTTTTTCCTCCTTTTTATTATTTCACATGAGAGACATGTACTGTATATTTGCACACAATTAACCCTATAGACTATTTAGTTTATTCCCTCTGTCAGGGCCGGTTTTAGGCAAAGTGGGGCCCTGGGCAAAAGGTTAAAGTGGGCCCTAAATACTGGTGAATGAGTGCGATTTATAATATTCAAGTCATTCAGCGCTTGTTTCCGGCCTTTTTACACAGGATGAAGAATGATGGGTGCAGAACAATCACCGGTAGAGCAATCTGTCCTCTACAGTATCATGTTTTTGGCAGCTCTTCTGCAGTTTGCACCGGGCGAAGTGCTGCCAAGAGCAAAGATTTTTGTTCCTCTATAAACATCCAATCACCCAATGATGAGCCGCATTTTGCTTGTTTGTTGGGCGATTGCCGACATGTTTACTCCTAGGAACTCTAATCTGTGCTGGTGGGATTTATAAATGTGGATGCTACATACACACAACACACAGTATGTGACACATACACTATATGTTACACACATACACCTAGCCAACACATAGACACACACATCCATTCCCATTATTGTCTGTGTCATACAGGACAGCTCCTCTAGGGAAAGTCGCTCTTTCTAAACTCTTATGGCCACTTTACACATCCCGATATCGGCGTCCAACTCTGATAAAAAGTCACGTGGTTCGTGCGTTGGCCCCGATATCGTTCGTGCGTTGTATGGTGTAAATGTCCAATACATTGCAAGATGCCAAAACGATATTGGGGAAGAATTGTTCAGGCTCTCCAACTGCCCGATATTGGATGGACGATCTGGTAGGATCGTGCTGTGTGACTGCCCAACACCGACTTGGAGAGCAACTTCCCCTATTCACTCCCATGTTAAATGGTCGTTCCTGGGTCGCTCGTTACGCCATTTACCAATTGGATTAATTTACTTAATATATTGATAGCTTACATTCTTATGAACGCAGCGATACCAAATATGTGTATTTTTTTTTTTTTTACTGTTTTATTGCTATTTTCAGTTCAGCTCCTTTGGGGGCCCCTAAGAGAGTGGGGCCCTGGGCAACTGCCCAATCTGCCCCCCCTAACGCCGGCCCTGCTCTCTGTACAACCCCCCACCCCACTGATTATGACAAACCTATTTTCTGGATGTCTTTTTTACATGGCAAAGAATAAAGAGAAACCAAAGGAAGATTTTCCTTTTTTATGTTCCTCCTTTTAAAATTTCTTTCTTGATCTTCGTTATCAGCAAATTTTTTAACAGTAAGTTAACATAATGGCTCTTAAGCCCCCGTCACACATAACGAGATTGTTAGCGAGATCGTTGTAACGTCACAGGTTTTGTGACGTAACAGCGATCTCACTAACGATATCGCTAAGTGTGACACTTAGCAGCGATCAGGCTCCTGCAGTTAGATTGCTGATTGTTACAAAGTGCTCTGGGTCATATTTTGATCGTTCTTATCCCTCTGGTCAGCACGCATCACTGCATGTGACAGCGAGAGACCTGCGATCAGCGATCTCACAGGCTGGTAACCATGGTGAACACCGGGTATCTAGGCAGCGTGCACTGCCTAGATACCCGGTGTTTATCATAGTTACCAGCGTCCTCCCTGCTTAGCGCAACCTGTAGGCAGAGAGGACGCTGGTAACTATGATAAACACCGGGTATCCAGGCAGTGCGCGCTGCCTAGATATCCACTGTTTATCATAGTTACCAGCGATGTGGAGGTGGCTCCCTGGTCGCTGGGGAGATCTGCAAGTTTGACAGCTCCCTAGCGACCAGGTAACGACGCACCAATGATCTCTACTGGATCGTTATCGTTGTCGCTGGTGCGTCATGTGTGACGGAAGCTTTAGGTGGACTATTTGTCTTTCAAAGTTTTTTTCTTCCGGTCCATAAAATAAAGTAAGTACAAATGTAGTAAATTAATTCACCAATGCATCCCTATGAGTAGTGTATCAGTGGAACACAAAGTATCTGACAGCCTTGTCATCTATGGCCAGGGGATTGATCTTTAACACATACAATTGTTATTTGTCAGAAATATAATAAAATGTATTATGCAGCTCAGATGAAAGATGCAAAGAACCTGTCAGCTGCTATAGCCCCATTAAACCTCCACAAACTTTCTTTTTGACTCTATTTCTGCATTCTAACAACCTCCTTGTGGTTTTGTGATTTCTATATATGTTAATAATCAAGTATTATTCTACATTCTCACTACGCAAAAATCTCAGGACTGGTCTTGCGGTGCATTGATTTCCTTGAGCTGGTCCTGCCTACCATCTTGTATGCGCCCCCCTCATTGTGCAGTGTACATATTTTGGAAGAGCAATGTCCCTTCCGGCTTTTTGCAAATCACTCAAATTTGTGTGGTGTACTACCTCCCTCATAATGCACAATGAAGCCTTGTATTCACTCCTCAGCTGTATCAACCCACAGCACATGCTGGTGAAGGCAGATATGCAAGGGGCCAATGGTGATATCACTTTTGCAAATCATGTTATTCGAGTACAGAGCGGCATGCTTACAAGATCAGAGGCAGGACTAGTCTGGTGAATTAGACTTCCTGCCAGACTGGTGATAATAGATTCGTATAATGACCAGCACTCACTCAGGTGGTAGTATGGCGGTGCAATTGTAAAGGGTCTGTTAGGCCCACAATGTAGAATGAAGTATAATCAATGCACTCGTACTGTTGTTAGGTTGCTTAGTGTGGATTTATTTCAAATACAGTGAAAATGGTGACAGAGCTGGTTAACGTTTCGGCCTAATAACGGCCTTGATCACAACGTCACTGAAGAAAAAAATGGAAAAAAACTTTTTACAATGATATCATGTGAGGTATATACAGGTGTTAAAAAGAAAAAAAAGCCAATATATACAAATGTACAGAATATACATCAAAGGCCAATGTCGACTCTTCTAGATTTTGGTATATAGAATGATACACCATAGTATCGAGTATTGGAAATGCCACGAAGTAGGCCAAGGACATGGTGAGGAACGAGGGAGAAAAAGTGAAGGACAGAGAGGTAGGTATGGAAAACCTATTACCTGCTGTCTTGGTTTAATGTACGTGTTCCCACTCTAGGAAATAGAGTGTTATGTGGAATATAAGTAAGTAGAGTTCACCTATGGTTAAGCACATAGAGCGTCACTCAGAGGTTATTATGATGTTGATATATTGCTAAATAGTAAATATATACCTCGTTTCCAATCGTGAGAGATGTAAGGGTATGTTGAACAAGTAAATCATGTAAGGATATGTGGTTCCAGGACTTGGAATGTCCAATGAGTAGTGGTACTTGTTAGCTCTTACAGATGTCTCAGATGGAGGGTTATATATCTGGAAATAGAGTGACCATTAGAGTCTATCTGAGTTCTAATATATTCTTGGTGGAGTATGTGCTATTGGGTAATGTACCTTAAGTCCACAGCCAGGGGTAAAACCATAGGCATGTAGTGTGTTAGCCCTTTAGGGGTCCCAGACGGGTCAATAGTGTCTCTGAGGCACAAGGAGAAAGAGTTAACAATATATGGAGAGATACTTATCTTAGTGAAATGCCAGGGATCCTGAGTGTGTCATGTACCGGGAGCGGTCTTGTGTAGCCAGCACAGTCCGTGCCTAGGCGGGTAATGACAACCTCTCCCTGTGCTGTGCGGTGTTTTATCCGCTCCAGGTCGGTCACCTGACCGGAAGTGACGCGTCCGGTCGATAGGCATGCGCATAGCGCATGTAATCCGACCGGAAGTGACGTTGCGGTTTGTTTACAGCGTTGTCGCGGTAATGTGCCGTGTTACAACGCTAGCGATTCAGTCTGAGTATTAGCGATCTGTCTCCAAGTGATATGCTGAAGTGATGAGACCCAAGTTTGGGGAGAAAGAAGAGAAAAAGGAGTGTAGAATGCTTAGGAATCCAGGTACTGGGGTAGACTAGATAGAGGACCAGTTGACAGGGTAGTTAGATAGTACACAAAAGTGGAGTACAAGATTACATCATATATATAGTCATTATCACATACACTAAATACTGGGTTGCAACTGAACAGTACCAGACATTACTGATAGGTCACCTATAATATTTTACAGGCATAAAAGCATCAATATTTGCTGTTAAATTGACATAAGTTTATAAATATATTTTTGGCTGATTATCAGAACATGTCATTATCTAGATTCAATAAAGTGATGTGTACATGTATGTCTTATATACACCAAGTATTAACCACCGAGATTGAAGTAAGGATGTTCTCTAACACTGGTCACAGGTTTTCTTTATATATAGGAATCCAAATCCAAGCAAATAAACAAAAGGTTAAAAGGAGAAAGAAAACTTAAAAACTTGGGAATAATCAAGGGACACTATTGAATCTTACCCAGTGGGATGGTGCGAAGGAGGCGATAGATGGTTAGGTGGGAAGCTGTAAAGAGAAAGGGGGGGCGGGGGAAACAAGGGGTATCTAGGTTATCCAATCAATTTCTCTATTCAAACCCTTAGGTGTTAGGGTGTCCAGAGTATAAATCCAGTAGCTTTCTCGTTTTTTAAGGAGTTTAATGTGGTCTCCACCCCATCGAGGTCTGGGGACATGTTCTATAACTTGGAAACGAAGCTGTGCCACATTGTGATTGGCTTCTTTGAAATGGTAGGGAAGTGGTAACCATGTTTTTTCACAACGTATAGTCGATTTGTGGCTAGCAATTCTATCTCTAATTGGTTGAATGGTTTCTCCTATGTATAGGAGGCCACATGGGCACTTGATCAGATAGATTACAAAGCTTGTTTCACAAGTATAGAAGCCCCTAACATGATAAGATTTGCCAGTATGAGGATGGACTACTTCAGATCCTTTAATCACATTAGAACAACATACACAGCCCAGACAGGGAAAGGTGCCATGTCTCTGGCTACCTGTCAGTGTCCTGGTAAACAATTTCTTATTAGATCCTATGTCAGCACGAACCAGTCGATCTTTGATGTTGGGTGGCCGTCTACTGCACATGAGAGGTGTGTTTTGAAAAGATGTTATCTTGGGGTGCGCCTTGCCTAGTAGTGGCCAGTTCTTCCTTACCAGGTTATACACTTTTGGCATAATTGGGTGGAATGTGTGTACGAAAGGTATTCTATTTAGTTCTCTAGGTTGTCGTGTCTCATTCTCGTTACTGGTGATGGCATTATTGAGTTCTTTATCAAGTAATGGGGGGGGGGTAATTCCTAGCTAGAAATTTGTTGGACATCTCAGTCAATCTGGTGACTCTGGTTGTATCATTGGATACGATGCGGGTTACTCGTTTGAACTGCGACCTAGGTAGACTATTTCTCGTCGGTTTAGGGTGACAACTGTTATATAGCAGAAGACCATTTTTGTCCGTCGGCTTAGTGTATAGATCTGTTGTCAAGAGGCCATGTGTGTCTTTGAGAATGAGAGTGTCTAGGAACGAGATTTGATTGATATGTGAGCTAAGTGTGAATTTCAGCTCTGGTCTGATTGAGTTGATGGCATTAAGGAATGTCATTAATGATTCTTCAGTGTCATTCCATATACAGAACACATCGTCTATGTATCTGTACCATGTAATGGCATGCTTCTTAAACAGATCGTTAGTGTATATGTAGCTCTCTTCAAATCGATCCATATACAAATTTGCATACGCTGGGGCTACATTAGACCCCATTGCAGTACCACATGACTGTACATAGAAGTGGTCCTCAAAAAGAAAATAGTTCTCTCTGAGGACCAATTCTAGGAGTTCTAGGCAAAGATCCCTAATATTACTATCGACGTTGCTGTGGGATAGTGTATGTTTAACTGCTTCCATCCCCTTATCATGAGTTATAGAAGTGTATAGACTGTTTACATCTAATGTACACAAAAGGCTGTCAGGGGGAATTGAGTTAATGCTCTTGATTTTATTGAGGAAGTCCCCTGTATCTAAGATGAACGATTTAACAGACCTTGTGTATGGTGTGAGAATCTTTTCTAAGAAGATAGATAGTGGGCTAAGTATTGAGTCCGTACCTGCCACGATCGGACGTCCTGGTGGATTGTGTAGATTTTTGTGGATCTTGGGTAGAATGTACAGTACAGGTGTCACGGGATTGTCATTAATTAGGAAAGTTTTGGTTTTGGAATCGATCGTATTGTTATGGTAATATTTATTCACTAATCTGTGTATTTTTGTGCGTATGCTGAAGATAGGGTCATTCCCAACTCTTTGATATGTTGTCTCGTCCGATAGTTGTCTCTTGATTTCTGAGATATACTGGGATTTGTTCATAACAACGATCGCACCTCCCTTGTCCGCTGGTTTGATAGTGATGTTGGGGTTATCTTTTAGGGAGGTGATAGCTTGTCTTTCTATAGCAGTCAAATTGGTGCGGATAGGGAGGAGACCGATCTGCTGCTCACGAACAACATCCTTAATGTCTCGTTTTAATATATTAATATAAGTTTCAACAGCATGATCTACTTTCGGTGGGTTAAAGTTGCTTGGGTTTCTTAAGCCTAGTGAGGAAATGGTTATCTTATTAGTGGGTGTATGGCTGTGTACTGAGCCTAGTGTGTTCATTGTAGGTACGGTTGGCTGATCAAAGTGTGCTTTTAGTCTTATTGAGCGGTAGAAGCGTTCTAAATCACACTCAAGTTGGAAAGAATCCCACCTGGGCGTAGGGCAAAAGGAAAGACCCTTGTTTAAAACGGATAGTTCTACAGGAGAGAGAGAGTAGTCCGATATGTTCACCACTAGATTTGGATTCCTACCTGTGACCTCAGTACCATTTGGCGATCTGCATCTCGTCCGCTTGGACCTCCTGCTGGCCTTCCGTCTTGTCCTAAAAAAGGGGGGTATAGTGCGGGGCAGGGGAGAGCCCCCTGTGTCGCTTCCTGATCCCGCAGAGGATCCTCCTGCTGGTGTAGAGCCGCCAGATGGTGGGTGACCTCCTGTTGGTTTTTTGGGTTTTGGCCATGGGCGTCTTGGTTGTGGTGGGTCGTCCCACCTGTAGACCTTGTTGTTGAGGTAATCTTCTGTATCCCTCTGGAACTTGTTCCTTTTCCTTTCTTGTAGTGTTTTCGTGTGGGTGGCGAGTGTAGACTCAACTTTGCTTTTCAGATTGCTGAATTCTATGTTACTTAGAGTGGAAGCCAGCTGAGTCTCAATTGCCGCAACTTTGAGTTCTGATTCCTTGATTGCGTCTTGTAGGTGTTCGATGGTGAGCAATATAAGATCTAGTGAGCATTTGTTCAGTATTTTTTGGAATGTAGCACAGTACTTCTCGTTGTCTGAAAAAAGGGTTGGTCGCAGGTTGCACCTTAGTCCTCTGGGTATTTTACTTTGACGGTAATATTCCCCCAAGGTAGCGCAATGCAGATCGAATGAGATAAGTTTCTTCCTCTCCTTCTCCCAGTCCTTGGTCTTAATGTCTCGGGCAGGGATTCTTAGGAAATTGGTGTCCGTCCTGATTTTGGCTAGAATAGATGTGCTGGTGGATTCGTCATATCCAAAAGTCTCAGACATCGGGGTTGGTGGTGCTGAAGTCAAATGTAGTCAATAATAGATTCGTATAATGACCAGCACTCACTCAGGTGGTAGTATGGCGGTGCAATTGTAAAGGGTCTGTTAGGCCCACAATGTAGAATGAAGTATAATCAATGCACTCGTACTGTTGTTAGGTTGCTTAGTGTGGATTTATTTCAAATACAGTGAAAATGGTGACAGAGCTGGTTAACGTTTCGGCCTAATAACGGCCTTGATCACAACGTCACTGAAGAAAAAAATGGAAAAAAACTTTTTACAATGATATCATGTGAGGTATATACAGGTGTTAAAAAGAAAAAAAAGCCAATATATACAAATGTACAGAATATACATCAAAGGCCAATGTCGACTCTTCTAGATTTTGGTATATAGAATGATACACCATAGTATCGAGTATTGGAAATGCCACGAAGTAGGCCAAGGACATGGTGAGGAACGAGGGAGAAAAAGTGAAGGACAGAGAGGTAGGTATGGAAAACCTATTACCTGCTGTCTTGGTTTAATGTACGTGTTCCCACTCTAGGGAACTGGTGATAAGACATTTGCATAGTGCGAACTCAGAAGAAAACTTGATTTTGAAAGTATATTGAGATCGTAAATCTACAAGAAGGAAGTTTCTAGAGTGAAAAACTAATAAAGAGCAGATATATTGTGACATTTTAACGCCCCATAGGCAGCTGTCAGTTTCCTTTAAATCTGCAAGAGGAGGACATACAGTGGGGAAAATAAGTATGTGATACACCGCCGTGAGAAATTGTAATTTGCTAGTCATGATGTATTTTTCTAATGAAAAATTCAGTGGGACTTCAGTCACAAAATGTGCATATTTATTGCATGAAAAAAGTATTTGATCACCTACCAAATAACAAGAATTCTGGCTCTCACAGACCTGCTTTAAGAAGCTCTCCTATTCTTCACTTATTACCTGTATTACACCTGTTTGAACTCATTACCTGTCTTAAAAACACCTGCCCACACAACACAATCAATCACACTTCAATTTCTCCACAATGGCCAAGACCAAGAGTTGTCTAAGGACACCAGAGACAAAATTGCATAAGACTGGAATGGGCTACAGGACAATATGCAAGCAGCTTGGTGAGAAGGCAACACCTATTGGTGCAATTATTAGGAAATGGAAGGAACACAAGATGACACACACAACATAGATTAATAATCTGCAGTGCACACAAGGTCCCCCGACTCACATCAGCACATGTTCATGCCCGTTTACAGCTTGCCAATGACCATCTGGATAATCCAGAGATGGTATGGGAGAAGGTCATGTGGTCAAATGAGACAAAATAGAACTTTTTGATATCAACTTCACTTGGCGTGTTTGGAGGAAGAAGGATAAGTACAATCCTGAGAACACTGTTTTAACAGTTAAGCATGGAGGTGGAAACATCATACCTTGGGGTTGCTTTTCTGCAAAGGGAATAGGATGACTGCACTGTATCGAAGTGAGAATGGATGGGGTCATGTATCACTAGATTTTGGTCAACAACCTGGGTTTCCAGCATTACAATGACCCAAAACACACAGCCAGGGCAACTAAAAAGTGGCTGCGTAAGAAGCATTTGAAGAAGCGGCCTAGCCAGTCTCCAGACCTGAACCCAATAGAAAATCTTTAGACAGAGCTGAAACTGAATGTTGCCCAGCGACTACCCCGAAATATCAAAGATCTGGAGAATATTTGTTTGGAGGAGTTTGCCAAAATCCCTGCTGCAGTGTGTACAAACTTGGTCAAGAACTACAGGAAACATCTAATCTCTGTAATTGCAGACTGTTTTTCTATTGTATAAGTTACTTATTTCATGCAAATTAATTATGTAAAAATCATACAATGTGATTTTCTGGGTTTTTCATTTAGATTCTGTCTTTCAAAGCTGAAGTGTACCTACAATAAAAATTACAGACCTTTCCATTCTTTGTAGGTGGAAAAGTTGTATAATTGGCAGTGTATCAAATACTTATTTTACACACTAACAAATAAAGCCAAGAAGCCAGCCCTGCCTATGGTCAGCATGCAGTACAAAAAGTGCATATGCACATATTAATTTATTACTATACTTTAAAAATGAGATAATTTGCAAACAATTGATCATTTCTTTGAGCCAGCCTGACACATTACGGCAATCTCAATAGGGCGGACCTATGCTACGTTTGTTTTATGTATGTTGTGCCTTATGGCCTCCTAAGTACATTAAACGCACGACCACATTAATGGAATATGTACCTGAAACATTTCTGAAACACTCCCGTGGTGCCGAAAGGGCAAATGCAGATAAAGGCAGACCAGGCCCAAACATGTGCAGCAAAAGCTACAGGCGTACGGACAATATCAGATCTGACCCCCACACTGCCAAACCAGTAGATCTTGAATGAGGGTGGAGCAGGCCCAGATAAATGTGCATGAAATCAAATAAAGCCTATGGGAAATGTGTGGTGGCTGTGTCTGAACAGCAGCCTAAGTCAATCACAGTAAAGACAGAAATGTTTCAGGTATGTGTTGCATCAGTGTATTCAACCTTTTAATCTATTTAGAAGGCTGTAAGGCGCAATATACATAAAAAAACGTAGAGTAGGACCACCCTATTTGAGATTGCCATGATATGGCAGGCTGGCTCAAAGAATTGATTGTTTGCAAAATACATAATTTTTAAAGTACAGTTAGAAATTAATATGTACATATGCACACTTTGTACTGCATGCCGACCATAGGTATTGCTGACTTTTTGACTTTATTTTCCCCACTGTAGCTTCCTCCTAAAGATTAAGATGGAAGCAAAGGAAACAGCCTGTAGAGCGTAAATCTGAGTCTATACTACATTTCACTACAAACACACAGCCAGCAGCAAAATCAATTAAGCGAACTACTTGTAATAAGACTTCCATCTATTCATCTTCTCCTTGTCCCATTCTGTTGCCCCATAGGAATCCATCTTGCATCTCTTGTAGCAGTAAGCCAGCAGCACAGATCTTCCCCTATATTTATATGCTGCACACTCACATTTTTCTACACACATTGCTATCTTCCAGCACATCTCTTGATAAATATGGTTCATGGCTCCAAAGTAATCAAACCTCCACCAGAGACTAACATAGATTTACCCTATAATTTATCTTACACAAATTAATTTGAGTGGAACTGAATATGCCTTACATTTTTCAAAAATTCTTATTATCCAGAATTGGAGAGATCACAGAGCATAGGGAACAGTCAATTTGCAGAAAATAATTTTGTTGCAAATTGAATTTCCCAGTAACATCTGTGCAATCTGGCAAATTCAAATCTTAGCAGATTTCATCATCTCTACTCTACACTGATTTCTGGCAGTAATTATAGTACATGTGTCAAACTGTGTGTAGCCCCATTCCCTTTAACAAAGCTCCACTCACTTTTTTAGAAAAATGGAGTTGGGGTGAAAGATAAAAAAAAAATCACAAATTATAGTGTACAGATGGCATGCACCATAATATGATACTTTTGGGGAAATAAAATGTCAAATGCTATCATACATTTGTCAACTAATCTGTGCAGGCATTTTTTTTTGCTTATTCAAAAACATAAATCAGGTAAGTTTGAAAACTTTTGTCCTTAGTAAAAATGTGCTGGCTATCACTTATAATATTACTAGCTGGGTGCCCGATGCAGATGCATCGGGATTCTAGCAGAGCGAGTCTCTGACTCGCAATGGCCGCTTCGCGGCCAATGCTTCGCGCTGCTAAGGCGACTCGCCATGCCCGCTGCGCGGGCATAGCGAGTCGCCTTAGAACTGCTCGCAATGGCCGCTGCGCGGCCAATGCTTCGGTCGTATCCACATGACGACACTGACTCGCAGCGCGAGCGGACTCAAAAGGGGCAAAAAACCCATTCGTGATTATATAATAGACTAGCTGGGTGCCCGATGCAGATGCATCGGGATTCTAGCAGAGCGAGTCTCTGACTCGCAATGGCCGCTTCGCGGCCAATGCTTCGCGCTGCTAAGGCGACTCGCCATGCCCGCTGCGTGGGCATAGCGAGTCGCCTTAGAACTGCTCGCAATGGCCGCTGCGCGGCCAATGCTTCGGACGTATCCACATGACGACATTGACTCGCAGCGTGAGCGGACTCAAAAGGGGCAAAATCCCATTCGTGATTATATAATAGATTATCTACCATACAGTATACTCCTGGATATAGTTCCTTTCAAACATTTTTTTTCCAAAATAGATGTCAAGACCTGGAGTCCTTTTATGCAGTCTACTACCCAGTTTACTGAGTAAGCATGGGAAATTGTAATTTGCTAGTCATATAATTTTTGTAATAAAAAATTCAGTGGGTCTTCACCATTAAAGGATAATCATAAACTGTGCATATTTTCTGATTTGCTTCCCATAATAATTTCTACAAAAGAACTTTGCTTCAATGGGAGCTGACAACTATACAGTGTAAGGTTGCATTCCAGAACAAGGAGTGAGGTTTCCTCTGAAACGCATTGAAATAAAGCCCCTTTATACGCAGATCTCTTGTGGTCATTGTCTATATACAGTTAGCGCGGATCACAAAAACTTCCTCCATTGGATCTATATAGACAAATCTCAGTCTTTCTGGAAAAATGTTATATGGATAGATGAAACTAAACTGGAGCTCTTTGACAATGCCCACCAGAGATGTGTTTTTGAATGACAAATTGATGTTCAAAAAGAAAAGAGCACCTACCTACAGTAAAACACGGTGAAGGACTCATAATCTTTTGGAGCTCCTTTTCCGTCTCTGTCACTCGAGGTCTTGATGTGCACCAAAGTGTAAGAAAAATAGGTTTCAGTAGATAAAATGAAAAGGATATTGATAAAAGCAAAAATTCAAATGAAGGGTTAAGAAGTAAAAATGGACTGGTTTTAACTGGATAGCAATGAGCCTGAACTCAATCCATTCTTTGGAGATTTGGTGTGGAAGTAATTGAAAAAATTGCCATGGTTGAAGAGAGGGAACTACTAGCAGTTGCAAACAGCTCACAAATGGCTACAAAAATGTTTGGGGACTGTCATTATTGCCAATCATCGTGTAACAAAGTATACAACAAAAAAAATCACAGAATAACAGTAGCTTCCAGATATACATATAGAACCAACCCAAAAATTATGGAAGCACTATATAATGTAGGAAAAAAAATCATAGATAGATAGATATAAATATATATCATATATATATATGTATCCAAACTTTTTGTCTGTATTGTATGTATATATATATATATATATATATATATTATACTAGCTGTACTACCCAGCTATGCCCGGGTTAATAAATAACTGATGTTAGCTATAACAAAATAGAATTTGAATATGTCATATTAATGACCTGTAAGAAAATAGAAGCTGAGCTGTGATTGGTTGCTATAGGCAGCCTAATAAATCTCCAGCCAACAGTAAACCCTCCCCCTGGCCGGGCAGTATATGTTACCTCACACATACACATAATAGACAGCTCATGTGACGGACATCTGCCTTAATTCCCTATATGGCACATGAGTTGCATATTGGCTGTTTTTAATCAGATGTTTATATTTGGAAATTAAAGATTGCTGACGTATGAGGCGAGTTGTGTGAGGTGATTTGTGCACATCTGTGTCTGTCTGTGTGGTGTGTGTGTCCCTGGGGTGTGTGTATGTGTGTGTCCCTGTGGGGTGAGTGCATGTGTCCCTATAGGGTGTGTATGTGTGTGTGTCCCTGTGGGAAGGGGGGTCTGTGTGGTGTGTGTTTCTGTTGTGTGTGTCTCTTTGTGGTGTGTGTGTGTCCCTGTGGGGTGAGTGCATGTGTCCCTATAGGGTGTGTATGTGTGTGTGTCCCTGTGGGGGGGGGGTCTGTGTGGTGTGTGTGTATCTGTGTTGTGTGTGTCTCTTTGTGGTGTGTGTGTCCCTGTGGGGTGAGTGCATGTGTCCCTATAGGGTGTGTATGTGTGTGTGTGTCTGTGGGGGGGTGTCTGTGTGGGGTGTGTGTGTCTCTGTGTTGTGTGTCTCTCTTTGTGGTGTGTGTGTGTGTCCCTGTGGGGTGAGTGCATGTGTCCCTATAGGGTGTGTATGTGTGTGTGTCCCTGTGGGGGGGTCTGTGTGGTGTGTGTCTCTTTGTGGTGTGTGTGTGTGTCCCTGTGGGGTGAGTGCATGTGTCGCTATAGGGTGTGTGTGTGTGTCCGTGGGGGTGTGTGTGTGTGTCTCTGTGTTTTGTGTGTCTCTTTGTGGTGTGTGTGTGTTTGTTCGGGTGCGTGGTGAGTATCCAATATTGGGGCTGCACCTTAGCGACTATACACTTGCTGTTACTCTTTGTGGGCGTGTGGTGTGTATACATGTCCCCGTGCGTGGTGAATATCTCATGTTGGGGCCCCACCTTGGTGACTATATGCTGGTATGTGCTGTTAGTCTTTGGCGCTATCATTAAGCCCCTCTCATTCACAACTGTCAACTGGTAACTGTCACTTTTTCCCCATTATGTAGATAGGGGCAAAATTGTTTGGTGAATTGGAATGCGCGGGATTAAAATTTCGACTCACAACATAGCCTATGACGCTCCCGGGGTCCAGACGTGTGATTGTGCAAACTTTTGTGGCTGTAGCTGACAGCTGTCGATTTTCCTCAACACTTTTCCATTCACTTTTTCCCCATTATGTAGATAGGGGCAAAATTGTTTGGTGAACTGGAACGCGCGGGGTTACAATTTCGCATCACAACATAGCCTATGACGCTCTCGGGGTCCAGACGTGTGACTGTGCAAAATTTTGTGGCTTTAGTTGCGACGGTGTAGATGCCAATCCCGGACATACATACATACACACATACATACACACACACATTCAGCTTTATATATTATATATATATATATATATATATATATATACATACAGTACAGACCAAACGTTTGGACACACCTTTTCATTCAAAGAGTTTCCTTTATTTTCATGACTATGAAGATTGTGGATTCACACTGAAGGCATGAAAACTATGAGTTAACACATGTGGAATTATATACTTAACAAAAAAGTGTGAAACAACTGAAAATATGTCTTATATTCTAGGTTCTTCAAAGTAGCCACCTTTTGCTTTGATTACTGCTTTGCACATTCTTGGCATTCTCTTGATGAGGTTCAAAAACAGGACCATTCTGGAAGAAAACCTGTGGGAGTTTGCAAAAGCCCTGAGACTGGGACGGAGATTTATCTTCCTACAAGACAATGATCCCAAACATAAAGCAAAATCTGCAATGTAATGGTTCAAAAATAAATGTATCCAGGAGTTAGAATGGCCAAGTCAAAGTGCAGACCTGAATCCAATCGAGAATCTTTGGAAAGAGCTGAAAACTGCTGTTCATAAACACTCTCCATCCAACCTCACTGAGCTCGAGCTGTTTTGCAAGGAAGAATGGAAAAGAATTTCAGTTTCTCGATGTGCAAAACTGATATATTAACTCAATGGGGCTGAATAATATTGCATGCCCTACTTTTCAGTTTTTTATTTTTTTAAAAAAGTTTAAAATATCCAATAAATGTCATTCCACTTCACGATTGTGTCCCATTTGATGTTGATTCTTCACAAAAAAGTTAGATTTCTATATCTTTATGTTTGAAGTCTGAAATGTGGCAAAAGGTTGAAAAGTTCAAGGGGGGTAAATACTTTAACAAGGCACTGTATATCAATCATATTTTTTGCTCTATAAGGCACAGTGGATTATAAGACGCACCCTGTTGTGAATTCATTGATGAAGAATTCTGGTTGTGAGCTCCCTCCTGTGGTTGTTGTTGGTGATGCAGCTGGCTGTGTTTTGGAGAGTTCCTTAACTGATCCTGATGATTGCCAGTCTGCTTCGGATTGGAACATATAGGTGGTTGGAGCTGATCAAGCTCTGCCAGTTGGAATTATTCCTGGAGGTGTCCACATCTCTCCCTGGTTTCTTCCTGCTCTGCTGAATCCTTGCAAGCTAAGTGAATGGGTTTTTGTTATTTTGTGGCACACATGTTGTGTGCTTGAGGATCTGCTTATTGCTTGTCTTGCTCTGAGTTGTGGGTTGATATTTAGTCTGCATATTTGTTTACCTGCTCTGAGTTAGGAAGTTTTCTTCCTTGGTATGAATTGCTATTCACTGTTGTCTGCAGCTTCCAGTTCTGCTGGTGTTAGAGCTTATTTATTTTAGTTCGATTCACAGAAGTTCCTGCAGATATAGAGTGGGCGAGTCTTAGCAGACTCAGGGTTATTTTTTGGTACTATCTGCTGTTGGAGATTTTTGATAGTATTTTTAATGCTGACCGCAATAGTATTCCATCCTGTCTTTACTATCTAGCTAGTGTGGCCTCTTTTGCTAAACTCTTTTTATTAATATTTTATTATTTTATTTATTATCTGCCTGTGTGTGTTTTTCCTCTCCTGTTTCCCAGTCAATATCCATGGGGGGCTTGCTATTCTTTTGAGGTTCTGCTCTGAAGCAAGATAGACTTTCCTGTTTCCATCTTTAGGGGTAGCTAGTTCTCCGGCTGTGTCGAGGTGTCTAGGGCATGGTTAGTTACATCCCATGGCTACTTCTAGTTGCGGTATTAAGTCAGGGACTGTGGTCAGTACAGTTGCCAGCTACTTCTGTGAAGTCTGTTTATGTTACTCCTAGGTCATTGGATCATAACAGTACCCCTAAATTTGGTGAAGAGAGAAAAAGAAAATGTTTAATGTTAAATGGGGTCCATCTTATAATGCCAGTGTCTGTCTTACAATTAGTATATATATCCCTCATATGTCTTCTATCCTGGTATATATGGCCTTCATCCTGGCATATGTGTCCCCATCCTGGTATGTGTCCCCCAACCTGGTATATGTGTCCCTATTCTGGTATATGTGCCCTCCATCCTGGTATATTTGTTCACCATTCTGATACATGGTTTCCCATTCTGGATATGGCCTCCATGTGCAGGCACATATAGTTCCCCCTGTGCTGGCACATATAGCCCCCATGTCCTGGCACCTATAAACCCTGTGTGATGGCGCACACATCCCCCTGGGCTGGCACAATTCCCCTGGGCTGGCACACAGCCCCCTATACTGGCACCCCCCCATCCCCTTTGATTGCACTTACCCCCTTGGGCTAGCATGCATCCCCTGGACTGGAACATAGCCCCCTGTGCTGGAACACAATCCCCTGTGATGGCACACAGCCCCCTGTGATGGCACACATCCCCCTTGGGTGGCACACATCCTTTGTGCTGGCACATATCCCTCTGTGATGGCAAACATTGCCCCGGGCTGGCACACATCCCCCAGGGCTGGCACCCCCCCCTGTGCTAGCATACATCCCCTTGTACTGGCAAACATCCCCCTGTGATGACACACAACCCCCCTGTGCTGGATATGCCACCCCCTATCGTGGATATTTCCCCCCCTGGTGCTGCCCACACTAAAAAAACAAACACTTTGAATTTACCTCTCTGGTGCTATTCTCCATGGCTCCCTGTTTGCCAAACAACCTGAGTTCTACTGTGTCCTGGAGAAGCCGGTGATGTAATTGGGGCAAGCACTGATGACATCACATTGCTGTGCCGATCACAAGACCCTCAAGAAGTGCGGCAAGCAGGGAAAGACGGAAGGTAAGTTCAAAGTGTTTGTTATTTTAGTGTAGTCAGCAGCATGGGGGTCATACACAGAATGGGGGAGCTGTGTGAAGAGTAAAGATCAGTGATGGTATTGTGGTGCCCCGGGGTCCGGTAATCACATTACAAGTTTGGAGGCAAGGCATCCACCAGGTGAAGCACACATTTAACATATCCCAACCTGGGCCTGTAGGGGGAGCTCTAACAGCTGAGGTCAGGTCAGTTGCTGATGTCAGTAGAGGTCCCCTAGATATGCAGGTGCAGGGGGCGGAGCTAGTCAGTTATTGTCAGAAGAGCTGAGGTGACAGTTGAGCAGAGCAGAAGGAGGAGAGGAAAGTGATCTTGGGGACAGGAGCCGTGTTAGGCCGGTCCAAGGAAACTGACCGTGTGTGGAGCCCATAGCGAGGGCCTGAGGAGGAGAGAAAGAAGATCTGGGAGTGGTAGTAGTGCCAGCAAGCCCAGAAGGAAGTATAGTACAGTCACCGGAGACTGAGATCGTAAGGGATTATACACCCAGCGGCCAAATCCGGAGAATGGATAGTTATACACTGCCCCGTTCACTGTAAAGCTAAAGAGACACAGCTGTACTACAGAGCCCAGGAGAGCTAAGTAGCAATACAGCCAAGAGAAGGGTTCACGCTGCTTGTCGTACAGCTAGTACAGAACAGAGAGGGTCACAGTATTGCTTTATGCAGCCAGGGCCCAACGGACACAATCTAAAAGGAAAGCATCAGGAATTGCCTAGCGTGGAAAGCCTAAAATTACCTCTAAGCTCCGGACTCCGTGAACTTTAGAAAACAGTACCCGGTACTACCTGAGTTCCACCATTAAAGGTAAAGAAAAGACTGTTACTCTTATGTCTCCACATCATTGTTTGAGCTATTTCCTGCATCCCCATCAACACCAATAACAATTATTATCACCAGCTCAGGAATCATCCTAGCCCTACCTGTGGAGGGTTTCCCAACATCATCCCCCGAAGCTGAGATAAGCAACGGTGGTCATATCTGGCCGCATACCACAGGTGGCGTCACTGAAAAACTCTTATTTGTATTTGTATTTTTTCCCTTTTTAATTGCGGTCCCTCCAGGGCCACGGAACCGGTCCACTGCCACCACCGTGACATCCCCCTGTAAGCAGAGAATAAGGACCGGTCCTGAGTAACCCATAGCCCTAAGGGCGATACAGTATCATATTTACATAGTGCGAGTAAAAGAGGTTAAATGCCCAAAAGATCCCAAAATTATTATATTGAAACTAGGAGTACCAAGCTGAAGTTGAATATGATACCATCACTGATCTTTACTCTTGACACAGCTCCCCCCATTCTAACTGATCCCTTAGGAAACCACTCAACAGTGATCTTCACACCTCACCATGCTTGTGTATATATGATTCTTCTTCTATAAGTATCATTTATACTTTATATCTTTCTTTTAGCCTAGTCTCATTTACCTTTTGACCTCTCTCCTATAGGGACCCTATTTACTTTGGCAAAACCTTGTGAATCAACTGTCCTGAGTAACCATCAGTACTGACACTGGTAACTACATTTGAAACTATATCCTACAAACTATCTTTTTTTCACCTTAATTATATCCATATGTATAGAGTTAGGATACTTAGGATCCACCCCCTTCATCCTTTACGTAATCGGTCACTCTATACGCACTGATAGTCACAGGCCATCGTGCACTAGAGAAGATACCATGAAATGTTACACATGTGCCACAGTGCACTATTGAACACGGGCACCAGATGTTAACCAAAGTCTCTTATGCTCATTCACTAATTCCTTGCAGTAAAACTGTTTTTTATTAATACCTTGATAAAGGCCTGTATAGGCCAAAATGTTGGTTGAAGGTGTATGCACTGTGTGGCAAAATAAAAAGAAACACGATTTTTTTCACATACAAACGTGTGGTTCTACTATTTTCATAGTCATGAAAATAAAGAAAACTCTTTGAATGAGAACGTGTGTCCAAACTTTTGGTCTGTACTGTATATATATACAGGGTGGGCCATTTATGTGGATTCACCTAAATAAAATATGAATGGTTGGTGATATCAACTTCCTGTTTGTGGCAAATTAGTATATGGGAGGGGGAAAACTTTAACAGAAGGGTGGTGATCATGACGGCAATTTTGAAGTCAGCCATTTTGGATTCAACTTTATTTTTTTTCAATGGGAAGAGGGTCATGTGACACATCAAACTCATTGAGAATTCCATAAGAAAAACAATGGTGTGTTTGGTTTTAACGTAACTTTATTCTTTCATGAGTTATTTACAAATTCATGACTATTTATAAAATGTGTTCAAAGTGCTGCCCATTGTGTTGGATTGTCAATGCAACCCTCTTCTCTCACTGTTGACACACTGATAGCAACACCGCAGAAGAAATGTGAGCAGGCTTAGGGTATGTGCCCACATAGTGGTTTAGTGACGTTCAAACCGTCAGTAAACCGGTGGAAATTTGCAGGAGCCTAGAGTTCTGAGCTCTGAAGTCTCCAGCTGTTTCCCAGCGGTTTCCCAGTGGTTTCCCAGCGGTTTTTTCAGCGTGTGCACAGCGTTTTTCAGTCGGTTTTTCCGGCGGTTTTCTATGGAGGATTTTGTTCATGAAAACGATCAAAAACCGCTGAGAAGAATTGACATGTTGTATGCTCCTAAACCGCTAGGAAACCGCTCAACCTCTGGCAGATCCGCTCACATAAACCCACTATGTGTGCACAGCGTTTTCTAAATTACATAGGGTTACTTGTAAGTCCTAACGCTGCTTAGGATTTACATAAATTTAAATAAAACCTATGCTAAACCGCCGGCGGTTTTCGCTTCTAAACCGACGTTAAACCACTATGTGGGCACATACCCTTACAGTATCCATTGTTTCAGATGCTGCACATCTCGTATCTTCACAGCATAGACAATTGCCTTCAGATGAGTGATGAGGCAAACTTTTTTGTGAATGGTGAAGTTAACAAACAAAACCACCGCTATTGGTGTGATACTAACCCACAGTGAATAGATCCCTCCAAGACTGTTGGAACACAAAAGTTGATGGTATGGTGTGGTATATGGAGTACAAAGATAGTGGGGACATTCTTCATCAATGGAAACCTCAATGCCACTGGATATCTGAATCATGTAGCAATTTCAGGGTCTATGATTGGCTTCAGTCAGACTGTACCCTCACCCTCAGTGCCTGCATCTGTGATTGGTTGCCCTCACACCAGCTGTCTAGGTCGCTTAAGTGCAGTATAAAAATAAATAAATAATTGGAAAAAACAGTGTGAGGTATTTTGAAACCAAGCACATATAAATCAGACAGCTGGAGGCTGCAGGCCTGAGCTGTATGCTTTATCTTGGCTGGGTATCAAAATATGGGGAACCGAATGTGTTTTTTAAAATTATTTAAATAAATATTTTAAAAAATGGCATGGGGTCCTTCCTAACTTTAATAATCAGCCAAGATATAGCAGAAAGCTGGGTAATAGTATTCTGAGGCTGGAGAGACTCATGGTTATTGGACCCTCCCCAGTCTAAAAATAGTAGCCCATAGCTGCCCCAGAATTGGTGCATCCAGTAGATGTGCCAATTCTGGTGCTTTATCCGATTGGCCTGGAGCGGTTTTATCTGTGGTAATATAAGGGGTTAATGACAGCTTTGATTTGTCAAAAAATCACAACTGCCATGAAGCCCTAGATTAATAATGGGAGAGGGGACTATGAGACCCCTCCCACTTTACTAATTGTGTAAGTAAAAAGAAATCACAAAACCGAGAAAATTCTTTATTACGAAAAAACCTCACCCTTGATCTCCAATTTATTAACCTCCAAAACACCACTGCAGGTCCAACATAATCCTTGAGTCACAACATCCCACAAGGATCCAGGTTCTGCTACATCCTGAGGTTGCAGTGCACGGTCACATTAGAAAACGTGACCGATTGCAGCCTGCGGAATACACTGACAGAGCCACAGCTGTGAGAATGGTGATGTCGGTGAGTTCCCTTGAGGTCACAGCTGGTGATTCCCACAGTACCTACCCCAGCTTTGAACGCACCTGAGTTGAACTGAGTGAAATCACCTCAGGTGAATTTACTGAACTCAATTCCGGTAATCCGACATTGACTAATTGTGCCGGATTATGGGATTATTAACTTCAATTGTGCAGGATTACCCGATTAACTGACACTGGAAATCCGGCACCATGAAAGTCAATGTCGAATTATCGGAATGCCACAGATTGTGGTAATCTTGGATTAAGTTCAATGAGTACACTTGAGGGGCATTTACTGAGTTGAATGAGAAACGTCTGCACCAAATCTGCATCTCCTGGTAGAAAAATGCAGCAAACACCCGATTTGTTACCTGTTTTGATGCGTTTTTATATTTCCATGTGTTTTTCATGCATTTGGGGAGGAAGTGGAGGAAGAATTTACATGCTGCAGATTTATTTCTGCACCAAATCTGCAAGAGAAAATACGAAACATGCACAAAACTTCAGAATTCTCATAGACTTTGCTGGCATAAGGATCTGCATACAGTTTTGTGACAAAACATCACTAAAAACACATAAAAATGCTTTAAAACTTTTTCTGCAATGAGATGTAGATTTAGTACAGAAATTTCTGCAACCATATTCTCAAGGTGTGCACATAGTAATCTGTAATGGGACAAAATGCCGGAATGCCCGCGCTGCCACCAAGAATCACCAGGAAACAAAGAGTTAACTGGGCAGATTTTTCTTTTATTCTATCCTACACGTTTCAGAGCCTCTATCCGAGCTCCTTCCTCAGGGAACATCCTGATTCCTCAGGCGATTATACCGGTTGTGGGTGACACAACCGAACCAGGTGAGCAGTTCCTGATATGCACCGCTATAACCCTTTGTAAAAAGGATAAGACCCTATGCGCATTTATCTCACGTTTACAGGTTAAATTGGTAATCTGGCATTGTTTTCAGTGAGTTCACCTGAGGTCAACTCACCTCAAGTGAACTCAATAAACGTACCTAAAAGCTGGATTAGGCTATGTGCGCACATTGAGTATTCATCGCAGATAAATGTCAGGAGATTTTATTTTCTTTTTAATGTATTTTTTAGGGCAGTTTTGTCACAAAGTCAATGAGAATTCTGAACTTTTGTGCACATGTTGCTTTTTTTTCTTACAGATTTGGGGTAAAAATAAATCACCATCATGTCAATTCTTTATGCATTTATGCATCAGGATTGGCGCATCTAATACTTTTGACAATTCTGGGGCAGCTACAAGCTGCTATTTTTGGGCAGGGGAGGGCCCAATATCCATAGGCCTCCCCTGCCTGAAAATACCAGCCTCCGCCCCTCTGCCCCCTTCCTGCTGTGTGCTTTATCCTGACTGGGTGTCAAAATTGGAGGAAACCCATGCCGTTCTTTAAAATTATTTATTTAAATCATTTTAAAACAATGGCATGGTCTTCTGTATTTTGATACCCAGTCAAGATAAATAATACAGCTGGAGGCTGCAGCCTCCAGCTATCTGCTTTATCTGCACTGGGTATCAAAATACGGGGAACCCCACACTGTTCTTTCAAATTATTATTTATTTGTTTTTACACTAGTTTGTGGGGCAACCAATCACAGATGGCGGCACTGAGGTTGGGAATGCAGTCTGACTGCAACCAATCACAAACATGGTCACAGTGCTTGGGCACGGAAATAAGTGAATATTCAAAAGGTTTAATGAGTGGACCCGGAAGCAGTGTGACAGCAGCGCGGAGTCTCGGTAAGTATAATTGTCCTGCTTTAATCCCAATATTGCTTGGTTTTGCAGCCCCACAGGCCCTTTCTACCACCATTTAATAGCACTTATGTTTGGGGCCCATAAGCCTATATATCTGGTTTGAGGCCTGAGCTCAAGTTCGAGTCAAGTCCAGCCCCAAACCAGACTTTCTTTTAAGTCTGCTGGACCCAGCAAACCTGACCACACACCGATTTGCCCATCTCTAAACCTACTAAATCACCTCAATGCACATTTTGTTATGACTGCAGCTTCATCAGGAGGTATTTAACTGAGTGCGCAAACTGACACTTTATAGTGTATGGGCTCTACACCTTGTAGCTTGTCAATGATGCACTATCCGGTGTATAAGAACAGTATTAAAGTCAATCTGTCAGCAGGCTTTTTCTATGTTATCTGAAGGCACCATGTTGTGGGGTTTAACACAGATATTTTAGTGATGCGTCTCTAATCACACTGTGTGCTGTTGTTTACCTGGTAGGTTTGTTTTACTTTCAGGAGATTATCATTGTCAGATAAGGTCAGCTAGTCTTGCACATTCTCTGTGATTAGCAGCTCATTGTCCATAGACTTTGTGCATATAGAGCCTGGTGTGAGCAGGGCAGATTTCTTATGTCTGCTTCATTGCTAAATCTAAAAGCTCTGATTATATCAACACTGCTGAACACAGTAAAGTAAGTGACACATCATTAGATCTCTTTGCCTAGATCATGCTTCACTACAGTATAATGCTTCATAATTTAGCCCTTGGTGACTATTTTGTTGTGTGAAATAAACAAAAGGTCATTGATTTTTAAAACAGAGTTCATAGTGATAATGGAAACCAGAACCTCATCTATATGAACTACCTCTTCTATATACAATAATATTATTCTTATTAAATTCACTAGTGGATTACATGCTTTGACAACTTGAACATTTCATTGTCTTCCAAAAAATAGAATTTTATTTTTATGCAGTGTTCTATTGTAGAAAGACTACATCAGAAAGGTGGTTTCACACAGACATTGGCAGATTTATCACAACTGATATTTTATTTTCTATCCTAATTAAAAGACCACTGTCCGAAAGTCAGAAAATTAATTTTACACCTTCTATGAGCAGATGCATATTTATCATAAAATTTGCAACAATTTTTGGCGTAAAGCCTAATAAATCTGTGAGTTGATCTTCACGCCTGCTTCTGGTACTCTGCTTTTTCATTTTTTGATCACCATGAAGCAAAGACAATAAATCTGGTGCAACATTTGACTTTTTTCTGAGTTTTTGCACAATTTGACACATTTGGGATTTAGCGTAGGTTACACAAAAAATGGAGCAAGGCTATGTTCACACATAGCGCTTTTTTTGCGCTTTTTTGCGCAGGCGCTTTTACCAGGGTTTTGCACCAGCTCAACAAAACACAAAAAAAAGAAGCAGTGCTCTTCAGATGGCGCGCTTTTTTACGGGCCCGGGGAAGAAGTGATGTCACAGAAGGGAGGAAGAATCCTGTTCCTCCTCCCCTCTGTGACATCTGTCACAGCCCCATTTGATTTCGCAGTGTATTATACACTGCGAAATCAAATGTAAAATTAAGCGAAATGTATGAAAAGTAATAAAGATTCTTATACTTACCCTCTGCCGGGTGTTGTGGAGCCGGGAGCAGCAGCAGGCATCGACCTGCCAGGGCCTTGCATGATGTCATAATGATCATCACATATCACATGATCACGAGTGGCCAATCAGCACCCTATGACATCATGCCAGGTCCTTGCAGTCGATACCTGGCCTTGGCTCAGCTCTGGATTGCCTGAACAGGCGTTGGAAAGGGTAACTATTAGAGATGAGCGGTGTTCGATTCAAATTGTTCGCCAATCTCAAATTCGAGCTGTTTTGGGCGGTGTTCTAGTCATTCGACGAATTAGAACAATTAGCTTGAAATTCGGCAGTTCGAGGCTATGTTCAATAACGCTTCGATCGCCAAAAGCTTAACCGTAACTCTAACACTAACTGTGCTAATGAATGTAAATATCCAGCTTCTGGGTATAATGTGCGGGGAAGGGGGGGGAATAACACATCAGTGCTGCAGAAATGATGGCGATCTGCATTTTTGTTTTCTCCAAACTGTAGATACAGTGCGGCGGTGCAGGCTGTCATCCAATCACACATGCACACAGCAAAGTGCATTTTTTGCACACAAGCAAGGTCAGGCATCATTGGCTGTGTAAGTAACATGTCCTAGCCCTATAAGACCCAGCCATTTTCCCCATCGCCACCATTTGCTCATTGCTGTAGCTCTGTGTCAGACTGCACCGCTCCTGCTGTGGACAATGTAGAGTGAAATCAAGCAATTGTGTTCTGATTCAGCTAGTGAGCGAATGCAAAGGTAGATAGATAGGGACTGGAGGGAGGGTGCGAAGTTTAGGAGTATCAGCCCTTTTGAGGGCTGCTTCATAGGAGTAGGGATTAGAGACAAGGGACTAGTAGTCTAGCAGCCCTTTTTCAGGTCTACTTCATAGAAGCAGGGACTAATTTTAATTTCAGCCCTTTTTATGGCTAGGTTAGAGCAGTCCCTATTAGTTTTCGCCAGGCAGGTGTGTGCTAGTGCTGTGCAAGTGTTTTTCACAGCATCTGGCCACATCTAACTCTGTGAATCCTTTAGTGCAGGTAGTGTAGCACTGCTGTGACGAAAGCTACACCATCTGTCTTAAGTAAGCATTTTTTGGCTGCAGCTAGGCCAGGCAATTTGTTCGAGCTAGTACTGTAGCAGTGTCACTTACACAGTGGTGTAGCCCACTTGTGAAAGAAGCTACACCACCTGTGTAATTGGTACTAATTTTTACCTCTACCTTGCCCAGGTCTCACTTCGGGTCAAGTAGCAGTGCCACAAAAAGAAGTAGTGTAGGCCACTTCTAATACAAACAACTACACCGCCTGTGTAGTTAGTTACTTCTAATTTCTAACTGCACCTTGCCCAGGTCTCACTTCGGGTCAAGTAGCAGTGTTGGTTCAGTCACCTCTGCTTGATTTACATCCAGCATTTTGTTTTCCAACAACTGTACAGTTGCCAATTTTGTCACATACAAAATGAGTGGCAAAAGGCCTGCTGCTGGTGGGAATGGGAGTAGGCGTGGTGGAAAGGGAAAAAAACGTTTGTGTCCGTGGGGTAGATGCTAAATCTACATTAACATCTGCTGAAGAAAGACATTCTTCCAGGCAAAGTAAGATGTCAACTTCTTTACGTGGCCAATCGGATATGATCCCTTTCTTACAGACTCGAGCATCGGTACCACTTGTAAATGAGGGACAAAAGCAGGTGCTTGAATGGATGGCAAATGCTCCATCAAGTGGTCTCTTCTCCACCTCAACTACTAAATCACAAACCCTCCAGTCATCTGAGGTGTCAGCCCAATCGCACTTGATTCCTCCAAGCTCCCAAGTCTTCAGCCGCCCTACTTAGTCTGGGGTAACACACATGGTTGAGTCTGCAGAGCTGTTCAGTCACACAATAGCCTGGGAATCAGAAGTCTGCTCCAAAGCTGCAGTGAGTCCAGACGAGTTAATGATCTGCCCTGATGCCCAGAAGCTTTGTGAGTCCGATCCAGGCCCAGATGAAGAAGGTTCTGACCTTCATGTAGACCCTCATTCCCTAACAGTAACTACTCTTGATGGACACAAGGAGGATGATGCTGATGAGACTCAGATACCGGATTGGATTGACAAATTAAGTTTTCTGTCAAGGCTGGAAGAGGTTGTCTCTGAGGAGGACGAGGGGTGTGAGAACACACAGGATGATGATGAGGTTGGAGATCCCACTTACTGTCAACCCAGAGTAAGCCAGTCGATGAGGTCAGCACAGGAGGTGGAGGAGGATGCTACTGATGATGAGGTTAGATTGCGCCTTCCTGGACATAGATGGAGTACTGGAAGCATGTCAACAACTGCATCCGCAGCCACAACTCTGCCTCTGAGCACAAGTCGTGATGCCTCTGCAGCTCGCATGGGCTCTAAGCCTTGCCTAGCCTGGGCCTTCTTTGACATCGCTAAGGATCTCCCAACTCAGGTCATATGCAAGATTTGTCACCAATCTCTGAGTAGAGGCCAAAAACTCAATACCTTGAGTTCTTCATGTATGAACCGCCACATGGATATGAAGCACAAGTCACAATGGGAAGCTCACTGTGCTAGAATGCGGGCTAGCGGGGCGGGTCTACCACCATCTGCCCCATCAAGTGCATCCGTGTGCTCTTCATCGTCTGTGACTGTGGGGACAGCTGTCACACATGTTTTTGGACGTAGACTTCCAACTCTTTACCCGCAACAGGCAGTGTGATTGGCAGGTCGTCACTTGGTTTTCAAGTGGACAATGCTGCTGGTGTTGAGCTCTCCCAGGCATCGAAAGCACCACCTTTGGATGAAGGCAACATTACATCTTCGCCTGCACCTTCCTCCCAGACCTGCAGTTTTCCGGGAACATCCTACTCAACCCCATCTCAGCACAGCAGCCAGCCCTCCATCCCTCAGATGTGGACAAGTAAAAGGCCATTTCCTCCTAGCCATGAGAAAGCTAAGCGCTTGTGACGCGCACCCAGGGCTCGGGTACTCAGCTCTCAGGTGACTTCGGGATCTGTCTGGGATGTCACGGGTGGCTTGCCCCAGGCCGTGGCCCCGGGGGTCAACTAAATAGAGAAATTGTTATTTACAGGGATTATGTACAAAATTGTCATCGTGACACCACCTGCAGTGTCTGGTGATGCTCACCAGCGCCACCACAGTCCTCCGGTGGTCAATGGTATTGCGGCTTAGATGGATTAGTCCCCCGCAGGCGGGACTGGACCGCCGGGGCAGCGATGCTGTAAGAAAACAGTTTATAAAGAAAAGGATGCAGCAGAGTCGGGGCTTCACTTCACCGGGTAAATTTACTGAAAAACGTCTCCAAAGTCATACAGTTCAGCAGTGCAGTGGATGGTATAATGGCAAATGCTCTGGATGCTGCAATTGGGACTTCTGGCTGTAGATGGATCCCTCCTTATGTACCTTTCATGTGCCTTTCTTTCCTTGCCTCCCAGTGGCGGTGAAGTCTGACTCTTAAAGATGATCTGACCTCCTGCTGCTTTTCCTAGTCTCCTCTCCCTTGTACCCGTCGGGTACTTTTACTTGTCCTTCGCAGGATCCGACTCCAGGACTGATTCCCCTCTTGTCGGCTCTTTGGGAGTCGGGGCCGTATCTATAATATCCCAGTTCGTCGGATTCTCTATGAGCCGTGTAGGAACTCACAGTTGCGGGCTCCGGTACCCGGTTTCTTCCTTCGGGGCAAACCTTCAGGTTACTCGCTTCCCCTCTTATGGTACCTTTACACGCCGCGACGGCAGGCTGGATACATCCCGCTACAGGCTACAAATGTAGCTTGTAGCGTCAATGTAGCCCGTCGTAGCGGCGTCTGAAGACGCGACGCTACAGCCGGCGACAGATACATCTGTTTATGGGCTCTGCTCGAAAACTGATGGCTACATCGCCGATGGTAGCGAGCTGTATCGGCGTGTAAAGAAGCACCGGAAGGGAACTCTGGACACCCTGCGATGTAGCTGCAATGTAGCTAAGGCGTGACCCAGGCTCCGGGATACCCCGCCCCATCACCGATCATTGGAGGAAGCTCCTGCATGACGATTGGTAGTCGCTGCCTAGGGCGGCATATTTAAGGAGCTGACCAGTCACACTACACAATCGCTCGAGCGTGCTGTATTACTCAGCCTCCTGCGATGCCTGGCCAATCATGATGATATTGCGATGTCCTATCATCGTACGGACGGCTCGTAATCCACAATTGTGGCACGCCTATGTGCTGTCCCTGCTGCACCAGGTCCTCCCATAGTAGCTGGTTGTAGCGGTGTGTACATGAGCTACAGCTGGCTACTTGAGACACCCGGCGATGTAGCTAGCTACAGATGTAGCGTGGCGTAGCGCACCTTATGGCGGCGTGTAAAGAGGGTGCGTTGACCGTTTGTAGCCGTTTGAGCGTGCTCGTGCACGTGAAGTAGCGGGATGTATCCAGCCTGCCGTCGCGGCGTGTAAAGGTACCATCAGAGTGAGCTTGCAATATAAGCTGCCTTTTCTCTCTTTCTTTCTTTCTGGGATCTTTGCTTTAGCTTGGTCTGGGCCCCTCATCTGAGGAGGCCATCCTTGATCCCTCTCAGGCTGGCTGCCTGGCTCCTACTCCAACTCTACTCCTCCAACCGACTAACTCCAGTTCTAACTAGTTCCCCCTAGAGGCCACTATATATCCTCCCGGGGTCCCTCCCATCTACTACTCTAGTGCGTGGGTGTTAACTCTAGGGTTCCACCTAATGACCATTGTTCCATTTGCAGTGGGGTGACTACACTGCTTTTCTGGGGGCAGTACCCCTTTTGTGGCACCTACATGGTGTGGCGCCACACTTGAATTTCACCATCTGCAAGCTGTTGGCTTCAGAAATGCTACCTTTCTGCCTGGTGGACACAGGAATTTCGAGACCTTGTGTCCGTCACAGTGCCCTGGTACCAGATGCCCAGTCGCCACTACTTCTCCAAGAAGGTGTGCCTACGCTACACCAGCATGTCGGAGACAACATCACTGCTTCCTTGAAAAACTGAGTGTGTGACAGGGTGCATTTCACCACAGACACTTGGACCAGTAAGCATGGACAGGGGCATTACATGTTACTAACTGGGCACTGGGTAACTATGGGAGAGCTGTAGAAGGGTCTGATGTCCAAGTATTGCTGTCCCCACGAGTTGTGCGTCAATCCTCTGTAGGTAGGAGTTCCTCCACTGCTTCTGCCTCCTCAACCTCATCTCGGTCCTCCACCTCCGTCCAAAGCCTGTCTGGTAATGCCACCTGCGTTGTAACTGCAGAGAAGGAATCCTGCACACCTCCCAACTATGCTGGCAGCAGGGCTCAATGCCATCAGGCAGTCTTTACCCTCAAATGCCTGGGAAACGTAAGTCACACAGCTGAGGAGTTGTGGTCCGCTCTGGCGACCGAGTTTCAGCAATGGTTGTCTCCACTCAACCTGCAGCCAGGGAAGGCCGTGTGTGACAATGCTGCAAACCTGGTTGCGGCCCTTCGCCGGGGCAATATCACACACGTGCCTTGTATGGCTCACGTGTTGAATCTGGTTGTCCAGCAATTTTTGACACACTATCCCGGCCTAGATGGGCTTCTGCAGAGGGCACGGCCGCTGTGAGCTCACTTCCAGCTTTCGCGTCCCGCAGCTCAATGACTTGCTTCGCTCCAGAAGTCTTTTGGCTTGCCCGTTCTCCTGCTGAAATGCGATGTGCCGACACGCTGGAATTCTACTCTGCACATGATGCAGCGACTGTGGCAGCACCGCCGAGCCCTGGTGCAATACGTTATGACTTATAGCCTGGGCCAACGAGATCCAAAGGTGGGGCAGATCACGCTGCAGGAGTGGTCTCAGATCAAGGACCTATGCACCCTTTTGCACAGTTTTGAGATGGCAACGAAGATGTTTAGTGCTGACGATGCCATTATCAGCATGACTATTCAGGTCATCTACATGCTGGAGCACACTCTAAACAATATTCGGAGTCAGATGGTGGGACAAGAGGAGGTGGGGGAAGTACAGGAGGAGTCCTATGCGGAAGGGATGACAACATCTCCAAGGTCCTCACAGTCGGCAGCAACAAGACAGCAGGCATGGGAGTGTGGCGGAGAGGGATTAACAAGGGCACATGGTAGCAGCCAAACTGCTGAGGAAGGTGCAGGAGCCCAGGAAGAAAAAGAGGACAAACTGGCGATGAGCATGGAAGGGTCAGCAGATGAGGGAGACCTTTATGACATTTCTGTTGTGCGAGGTTGGGGGGAGAGGGCAGAGGAAGGAAACATGAATCGGACCTCCCCACCACCAACACAACAAGGACTTGGTCCTCCTAGTTGCGCAAGACACATGAGCGCCTTCTTGCTGCACTAACTGCAACATGACCCTCGAATTGTCCGAGTTAGAAGCAATGCCAACTACTGGGTTGCCACACTCCTCGATCACCGGTACAAGACCAAATTTGCTGAAATAATTCCAGCTATACAAAGGAACGCATGCATGCAGGAGTATCAGCAGAAGCTGATACATAATCTCAGATCGGCTTTTCCACAAACCACCAGTGGTAGACAGAGTGAATCTCACAGTTCTCACTTGTCAACCATGGGACTGTCGAGTCATCATCACTCACACCGTACCAGTAACACCGTAGCTGGTGGTGGTAACAACAATTTTGTGGCCCCGTTCCAAAATTTTTTCAGACCATCGTTTGCAAGGCCAGAAGACACGAGAAGTCTGGCACATAGTTAATGCCTGGAGCGGATGGTACACGAGTATCTCGAACTTAACATCGATGCCATGTCTGGGGAACTGGAGCCTTGCTCATTTTGGGCTTCCAAACTGGAAAAATGGCCTGAGCTGGCTTGGAGATCTTGTCGTGCCCCACGGCCAGCGTTCTCTCGGAATGTGTCTTCAGTGCTGCTGGTGGTATGCTGACAGACAAGCGCACGCATCTGTCAACCCAGAATGTGGACAGACTAACGTTCATAAAGATGAACAAGGCATGGATCCGCAAGGACTTTTCTACCCCTGTGTCATCCTGGGGAGACTAAAGTCTTGTGGTTTTTGGCCTAAAAGTAACCATTGAAATTTTGCAACTGTGGGGCAATTGATGCCACTTAAGACTCTTCTTGTAGTCCCCTAAATGTGACACAATACTCATCGTTTGCATGAGGCCTTACAGATAGTGAGGAAAAACATCACCAAATACTCATCGTCTGAATGTGGCCTTACAGATACTGAAGTACAACTCACCAAATACTCATCGTCTGAACATGGCCTTACATAGAAGAAAAACGTCTGCATGATGCCTAGATACCCACTGTTTATCATAGTTACCAACTTTCTTCCTGCTTACAGGCTGAGCTAAGCAGGGAGAATGCTGGTTACATCGCTTCCAGCAATGTGGGAGGTGGCTCCCAGGTCCCTGATCGTTGGGGAGATCTGCCTGTTTGACAGCTCCCCAGCGACCAGGTAATGACGCTCCAGCAATCCCGGCAGGTCGTTATCGCTGTCAGGATCGCTGAAGGGTCGTTGTGTGTGAAGGGACCTTTAATCCTGTAGTGATAATCTATTGCTGATAAAACAGTGATTTTATTGAATCAACACAACAACCCCTTCCCAATAAGTGACACATCGCTGGAATCAGGGTCTAAATCATGCTGCTCTCAAATTACATAGGAAAAACCTGTTGATATATTCTCTTAAGCACAGAAAAAAAATCATAAAATTCATGTATTTTTATGTATGGCAAACATTAGCAAAAGAAAAAAAACTACGTATTAAAGAGAGTGTGATCTGCTGTTATCAGTGTTATTCATTCTAGAAATCCTCTTATAAGATAAATACATTAGTTTGTTGATACCCTTACATTTTGTATTTATGGATGTTGTACTGCAGAATGATGTAATAATGTTCAATTTTCTTGATCAAGAAGATTAAGAAGCTCACCTATCCATATGGGGCACGAGAATCAGTTCTGCCACAGCCATGATAACAATAGAAGAAAAATTGTATCGGCTCAGGACATGCAGAAAATGATTTTCTTTTAATGGAATTCACAATGGTGCATTACAGAAGACTGGGTGCAGGGTGAGTGTTACCCATGTTAACACATTTCAAATGTACTATGGTAGCGTTCTTAGTCGTGACAACTTGACTAAGAATGCTAGTACATTTGAAATTCGTTGTCATTGGTCACCCTCACCCTGCACCCAGTCTTCTGTAATGCATCATTGTGAATTCCATTAAAAGAAAATCATTTTCTACATGCCCTGAGCCGGATATGATTTTTCTTCTATTACCATGCTTTTTGACTAACCCCATACAAGGCAAGATTCCCCTTACTATACCAAGCTAGTAGCAATATATATGAGAAGGTGCTTCATGACAAATCTACACTGTACATCTGATACAAACACAGTAATGGCCTTTAACAATGTTCCATATGGTTGGCATCATAGGCCTTGACATTGGTCATAAACTTCAGAAGAATATTGTTATGTCCATAGGACAACATACATCTGAGAATAATGATCCTGGAACAGCAGCCAAAAGCTTGTCACATTAGTACAGAAAACTTGAGTTTACAACCGGGAACTTACCGCGAGTGTAAGGTTTTCAGACATTTAACCCAACATATACCAGGGAATATTCTACCAGTAATTCACAAAACTTTCTCCTTGTATGAATATACACAATTGTGTGTGGGTGTGGATTGTTATAGAGGCTAAAAATCATTTTCCAATTGGGTTTCATTAAACATTTTGTACCGTTTGCCTTCTTCTATTAGTGGCTGCACACTAAGTTAACTGAGACACTGTCATTGAGTTAATTTTGATGGGAGAGTTTATAGAATAAGGTATCTTCTATCTTCTGAAGTCCTTTTGGCTAATTTATGACTCCAAAGTATAGCTCAGTTTTCATATGTCATAGAGCATCTTAGGCTGGCTTCATACTGCAGTTTTTCACTGATCAGTGTCCATCCAGTTTGTGTGCCAAAACCAGGAGAGGAACCAGCAGAGAAAAAGTATAATTGAAAGATTGACACCTGTTCTGAGGGTGGGTTTACACGTTTCAATATCGTTGCGATATCGCAATTCAATGGCGCAGGAGCGCGCAATTAGTGCACGTTTCTCCCGCATCGCATCGGAGGTTTACACATTGCGATTTCAGGATCCAACGTCCGTACGATGTCTACGTCCACCAACTCAGGAACGACCATTTAACATGGGAGTGAATGGGTGACGTTGAACTTCACATCGGAGTTGGGTTGTCACACAGCCCGATCCGGCTCCAATCTCCATTCAATATCGGAGCATTGAATAGCACGCTCATTCAATCCCCGATATCGCATTGACATCGTTCCTGCATCATATTGGACGTTCACACCATACAACGCAGGAACGATATCGGCTCCAACGATCGAACCACGTGACTTTTCATTGAAATTGGACGCCGATATCGCAACGTGTAAAGCGCCCATAAGTTTTGGAGACACTCCTGGTTTTGGCACACAAACTGGATGGACACTGATCAGGGAAAAAACTGCAGTGTGAAGCCAGCCTTAGGGTGCCGTTACACGTCACAACATTGCATGCAATTTCACTTGCAATTTGCTGGTTGCAGTGACATCATGGCACATTGTTACATTTGTACACGGCAACAAAATAGAACAATGTGTCCATGATTTCACTGCAACCAGCAAATTGCCAGTGAAATTGCATGCAATGTTGCGACGTGTAACGATAACCTTAGAGGCGCTCAAAAGACTAGCTCACTGAAGGATGCTCAATTAATGCTTTCTGCAACCAGCAATTGACAGTGAAGCAGAGGCCATAGCAGGCAGATGGGTTTCATTAAAAACTTTTGCACCAAATATAAAAAATTTCTTGGAGCAGAAAATATATGTATTAAATGCATCTTTTGCATGCAACAGAAAAAAATAATAATAACGATTTCCCCCAAAGATGTTTATATTTAAAAAAAAAAAATTCTGAACATTAAGTAAAGAATTGTTTTTGTGTTAAATGATCTTCAAGCATCTTTTATATATAGCACACACAAAAGTAGTGAAACTTATTCTAGATAGACTAATGCAGACTACAGCCATTTTAGACATTAGTATGATAGTCAATACATACACTGATTTATCAATGTCATGTTTTGTTTACACGTCCCAGTGATTTATTGCAGATATACATCATTAAACCTGTGTGCCTAGAGCAAGACGTACCTTGTCCTATACGGACGCATATCCAGATGCATTGCTTATAGGGTTAATTCTGCCGATTCTAGTTTAGTTAATAACTTACCTACTGAATAAAAAATAGTTTCAGTCAGGAACTGCAGCTTATCTCTCATTCCCATAGTGGCCTTTTTGTGCTAATATCAGTCCACTTTTTTACATCCATATCACATCCATTTTTTAACATCTGCAGAAAAAAAAGGACCAGACATGCTGGATGACTCATGGATAGTACTACAACTAAGAAAAAAATAGGACCCACACACTTTTTGTATTGAATTAATATACAAGTGCACAATCCGCTATGTGGCCATTCAACACAGTGCGGCAGTACATTGCAATTAATGATTTCATGAAATATTGCTATAAATGTTAAAAAATATATCGTGTTTATATATGTCTGTATATTGACCACATAGCAGATTTTTGCAACTGTATATTCAATGCTAAAACTGTGAGGGAACTATTTTTTTCCTTTATTGTAGTACATACTGTGGGTTAGCCCTCTCCAGGGCTTAGCACCCTGATTTAATCCAATGAGGCGGCAAGGTCATACTTATTACTAATACTAAAAAATAACTAGACCAAAAATTCGGTTTGGAATACATTTTTATTAAAGATAAAATGGTTGAGTACCTTATTAAGGTTAACAGACAATTTCAATGTATAAACAATAATATTCACGAATCAATATCCTTCACTCGGATACAAAATAAATTAATTAATTAATATTGTATTAAATAAATATAATACAAATTTAAATTGCTGAAACCAATTACATAAATTAATTAATTAATATTTTATTAAATAAATATAATTAAAAAATTTAAATGCTGAAATTTAAAGCGGATCCACCCAACCGGGCGTGCTCATAGAGCAACGTTCCCCCCCCACTAAACCACCCAACCAACCCTCAATAACATCCTGCAGACCTAAGTTAAAAATGTCGTTCCCTATATCGGAAAGATGAATCAAATCCCCGCGATAAAGACCCGATAAAAACCCTTCTAGATCCCGATGTCGAAAAGAACAACCACCTATTGTCGGCAAAAATTCTCCTATCTTTGTTAACCTTTCGTTTTACTTTTTCCAAAAACCATTGGTTGTTGATCTTCCATGATAGCCTAGAAACTACCTCGGAAATCACCAACTTAGTTCCCGGAAATTCCTCAGGTATCCATACAAGGTATTGTTTTACCTGCCAAATAAGGTCAACCGATCTTACCTTACCAATATCATTCCCTAATGCATGGATTATTAACAGGTTTGGAAAAGGAAACTTTCCTTTTAAATCAATCAATACCTGTTTCACATTTCCCCAGCGTAGCCCACAAATCCCATGCCAGGAAACCTGCACTTGCTTGACATTCAAGAAGAGATTGGATGAGTGTCGTCTTTTAGAAGCCCGCTGCTGGGCCCAATGTATAAAAGAGTGACCCACAATCCAAACTGACTTAGGACCTAAAAAATATTACCAAGAAAAAGATAAGTGGGGACGAACATAAGTTTTAAAACAATTAGATTTCCACCGACCTACACGTTTGATCAACTCGTCATTCATCCCGGATCTCGCCGCCTCAGTTGCGGCGCCAATCCTGAATGAATGAGAAGAAAGCTTCAGGTGAGACAACCCCAGCATCTGCAGCGTTGTTTGCAAAATAAAAGATAATTGAAATCTCGTAGCCGGAGATCCGTCTCTGTGAACGAACAACAAATCCGGCCATCCCCGAACGGGCGCCCAGCCACGAGACCATATTGTCCACCGGACAAATGTTCAAATTAGGAATGGCATGTAGCCACACCCCCATCCCCTTACCCAATTGGTCAGTTTTCGACTGCCTAACACATAAGTACACTGCATCAGAATAAAGAACTATATCATCCCGATGCAAACCTCCTTTCGCCTCTTTTGTAGCTCAAAGGACCTCACCTATCCCCAGTAAAAAGGTCTTCTCGTCAGCAAGGGTACACCAAACTTATTCATAATGGTACCTTTACACGCTGCTACAGGATGGTGGAAACAACCGGGTGCTTCACGTGCACGAGCACGCACAAACGGTTGAAAACGGTACCCACACCACCTTTACACGCCGCAACAAGGTGCGCTACGGTAGGTTACATCTATCTCTGGATACACCGGCGGGTGCCACAAGTTACCTTTTGTAGCTCACCTTACCTCATTTACATGCCGCTATAACAAGGTAATATGGGCGGAACAAAGGCAGCAGGGACAACACATAGGCGTGCCACAATTGTGGATTACGAGAATTCCGTATGCTGATAGGACTAGGCAATAACATCATGATTGGCCAGCCAGCGCAGGAGGCTGACTACAACATGACGCTCAAGCAATTGTGTAGTGTGACTGGTCAGCTCCTTAAATATGCCGCCCTATGCAGCGACTACCAATCGTAATGCAGGAGCTTCCTCCAATGATTGCCGAAGGGGGGTGGTTTCACGGAGGCTGTGTCACGCCCTGGGGAGTTATCTAGGTGACGAATAAACCTTACTCTACCGTATTTACACGCTGATACAGGCCATAACCATCGCCTTGAAATCAACCTGTTTTTGAGCTCTGCTCTGAAACAGGTGCCTCAAGTGACGGGTGGAAACAACCGTGTTCACACGCCGCTACAGCGGTGCAAGATACATTTCTCTCATCTACCCGGTTGTTTCCACCTTGTTGTAGCGGCGTGTAAAGGTACCATAAGGATAAAAAAGCAGATAACAACTCTGAACATTCGCAACTACCCGCAGAACCAACAAATAAAAAGTCATCCAAAGAGTGTACAACTATACCCATCGGACAAACATTCTGCACAGACCATTCCAAAAAAGAAGAAAACATTTCAAAATAAAAACAGGACAACGAAAAACCCATGGGGAGATAACGATCGAAAAAATAAAAACCGTCAAAAGAAAAACCAAGCGATGAAAAACCGACCGGATTAACCGGCATAATACGGAAAGCAGATTTAATATCACTCTTTGCCATCAGTGCGGCTTGGCCCATTTGCTTCACAATATCTAATGCAGTATCAAAAGATGCATACCTCACAGAAGCCATCTCCTTATCCACCTGGTCGTTCAGAGAACCGCCACGCGGAAAAGAAAGATGGTGTATCATTCTAAAGGAACCAGCTTCCTTCTTTGGGACAACCCCAATGGGAGAAAGCCGAAAATTCCCGAATGGAGGCACCGCAAATGGACCAGAACATCTGCGGCATCCACTTCCTTCCAAATTTTGTCTCTCACTTCCTACAGGAATGGACGTGCAGAAGGCAAATTAGCCATTTCGTGGCACCCAAACCCGTCAAAAGGAGGAACATAAAAACCTTGCGAAAAACCAATATACAACTCCTCAGCTCTCGCCCTGTCGGGGTACCGATTTAGAAATGGCAACATTGCCTGCAGATGCACCGGTGTCGGAGCCCTTAAGAAATGGCTCCTTCACCGGAGCCAACTGTGGCTGCTGTGTGTGCTTCTTAAAACATTTCACCATAGGATGAGCCCCCCCGCAAGCAGAGAACTTGTGTTTATATCTACAATTGTGCAACCACTTGGAGGAGGACTCATTGTATACGAAACAGAAACCTTTCTTAATTTGTTACGGTGCTGAAGTCTTAACAGTCATCGAGTGCTGGGAAACCATCATATTCAGCCACAAGCCAACATCTTTGATCCCCCAGCGCAACGAGGGCTGAACTGCCAATTTCTAACGGAAAGCTTCGTTGTAAGCCAACCAAGCATTTTGGCCAAAATGTCTATAAGCCTCCAACACGATATCGACGTGTTGGAATAGGCCACAACATAACTCCAGTATTTGCTCCCCAAGGACCGCGGCATATATAAAAAATGCCTGGAGCCATAAATTAAAAGACCTAAAAGTCTTTTTCTTATCATCAGTTTCTGTCTTGTCCGATCTAGGTTGATCCCTAGACGGTAATAAGGTAAAGAGATCCACGTACTCCCCTGCCCATATGCGCTCCTTTATTGACCCAGACAGGTGAAAACCTAACAGGGACAATTCACAAGGCAACGCCTCTTTGTAACAAACCTCAGGCACAGATGTACGATGGTCCCCACCCAAACGTGACTTACTCCCACCCCCACCCGAAAAAGCATCAGCAATAGCAGCTGATACTATGTCCCTTACCACCTCTAAAGAAACAGAGGGGGGGAATTATGCACATTCGTCTCACCATCCTGGACCTCTGTCACCTACGGTTCGCACATCGACAGCTCGTTCCATTCCTCCGACCATCGACTCTCCGGCACCCAGGCTCGACACGGCTCCGACATCCCTGGTACCATTGATGCTTCTGACGATAAGCCGTGGTCCCTTCTCTGGACGTTCGCTTGGCTTCTCCAACGTTCTGCCACGGAAGCCGCAGCCACCGACAGTCCTTGTCGCTCAAGGGGCCAAGGCTTTCTAGCCCTGACTGGCGCTTGTGTTGCAGCCGCAGCTGACCCCCCAGGGCGACTGACTAAGCCCCTACTTCTCCTCTGCAGCTCCGACATCCTGTTGCGCCCACTGCTGTCAGACAAAATCAGTGACACCTGCCTTGTCAATGCAGATGACGATTCTGTGTCCCCCTGCAATCTACAAGGACTCCTGGAGGCAGGCAAACTTCCTGTCCCTGAGTGCGCATGCGCTCCATTGCCTGCGCCTGCGTGGAAGCCACAGACAGAGGAGGCCTCCTACTAGAGGGACAGGACCCTCTTTCCACCTGTCCAAGGGCTGGAACCCTCCCTCTGACCTGCGCACTTGGAGGTGCCGCGGCTACTGCAGGGGGCCTCCTCCTTGCCCCCACTCCCCGTCTGTCAGTTCTCTGATCCTCACTCTGCGCACTGCGTGGTGCGCAGGCAGGGGTTGAGGATGCGCTACCCTATAAGGAAGCCGTCTGCTTGTGGCTCCTGAGCTTGCCTCTCTCCTCAGCGCCTCAACGGGTGCCGTCGCTGTAGATGCTCCATCATGTGGGCTGGATACAGCGCTCTCCCTGGACTCCCTGGCCGGCGTCATATCATAAGCCGCAGCCAAAGGGAGCGGAGACAAGCATCTGCGTCTCTTAGATCTGGAGCTGCGCCTCAGCGCCGGAGCCTCCATATCCTGGCAGCCCGCCTCAGCAGCACCGGTCACATGTAAGTCCTTCTTCCCTGTACTAGGCATCTCTTCCTCCAGGCACCGCTGGAGCCACTCCATCCCTCCAGCCGACGCAGCCTTTTCTGCCAGCCTTTCTAACAGCACCTCCATAGTTTCCAACACCTGATGATTTCTGACAGACCCTGTCAGAAATCACCTCTATTTATACCTCACATCTGGCCCAACTCTGGCCAATCAGCAACTGTCAAAAAAAGGCGCAAAAAAAAAACGGTTTATACCAGCTGTGGTCACTTCTATATATGGGCAGCCTTTTTACCTCATCTCCCTAACAGCTGAACTTAAACCTTTTTATTAACCCTTGCTGTCCTGCCGCCACATAGTGTACCATTCATATTGAATGGGCCACTTTATTTCACACACAAGGTTTTAATCACAAGCTATGCTTGGTTCACCTATCACTTCCAGTTCACATGAGGCATTTTCTGCACATACAGAGGAAAGAGAAATATTGGTTGGGGACAGTCCGAATCAAAAGGTACACCTTGATGTGGTTAGATGGCTTTCGTGTTCTTTGATAAAAAGGATCAATAACTAGTTACCTTATTTTTTTTTACGTTTATAGCAATATTTCATGTACTCATTAATCGAAATGTGTGCTGCCACACCTTGTTTAGACACATGGATAGTGTTCTTGTTTATTTTTGGTGTACCCATTAAGTTTAATTGGACATTAAGTCCTGTCTCCGAATTGAAGTTGACCAGTGTATGCTTCCATTTTTTCCTGTGGACTTAAGCGTCCATGAGTCTGTTCTGTGCCAATGACTAACAACGATCCTTATACTTTTGGTCTGGAGCTTATTCTGCTCACGGTTCGAAAAAAAATCACTTGTATGAAAGATGCCACTAAAAGGGAAATGCAACTAAAAGTATGGCAGAATTAATAGTTTTGTCATAATTGCAATTTCCTTTATTTTCCAGCCTCACGCACCTCTGTTTCCTGCAGCTTTTCAGCACACTCCAGCAGTGCCATTTTACATTCACAATTAGGTTTCTGGAAACCTTTACGCCTTAGTTTAACATGCCAGTATGAGACTACTAGGCCATTTGCCAACTTTAATAATTGTCAATTTTGTTTTCCTTACCAGTGTACATTCTGTTTTCCCCTTCCCTCCTGAGGTCAAATTAATGCTGCAAACGGCACTTGTTTGGATTACCTTCCCCCAGCCTGCCTCTTGGTACAGTATTCTTAAAGAAATAGAAAAAAAATTGAACGTTAAAACTAATTGTAAACAGCATTGATTCAGACACCGTGGTGCAAACCATCTGGTCATGCTGCAATTGTAACGACAGAGAATAGCAGCTTCTAAGAGTCAATCAATGCTCAATAAAAGTAAGCCACACATCAAATTGTGCACTTAGCAGTCTACAGCAAAATCACATTCATATTCCGAAAATGATGGAGCTGCAGGATCAATCAATCAATATTTGCTTGTCTTCATACACACCTATTGAGTATGTAATTTGTCATATTTTTTCCTATAGCTCAGCAAAATCATCCTTCTTTCACTCCACAATACCACTGACTTACACAGCATTAATCATGGAGAAGTATAACACAACACTACATAAATGCGACACATAGTGTAGAGAATTAGGTCACTTATGAAAACTATATCGTGGTGAATCTTAGCTGTTATCTACAGTCATGGATGAAAGTGTTGACACCCTTGAAATTGTTACAGAAAATAAGTATTTCTCCCATAAAATTATTGCAATTACACGTTTTGCTATACATGTTTATTTCCTTTGTGTATATTGGAACATCACAAAAAAGCAGAGAAAAAAAGCAACTTGGTCATAAACTCAAAGAAAACCCTCAACTTGTTGCCCCCCTAACTTATTATTTGATTGCACATCCTTTGGAATAAATAACTGCAATAAATTGCTTCCTATAACCATCAACAAGCTTCTTACACTTCTAAACTGGAATTTTGGACCACTCTTCTTTTGCAAACTGGTCCAGGTTTCTCATATTTGAAGGGTGCCTTCTCCCAACAACAATTTTAACATCTCTCCAGAGGTGATAAATGGGATTTAGATCCAGACTCTTTGCTGTCCACTTCAGAACTCTCCAGCGCCTTTTCCATCCATTTCTGGGGGCTTCATGAAGTATGTTAGGGGTAATCAGGATCTTTAAGAGGCAAGCATATAGGTAGCAATATAACAGTCAAAATAGAGTAATCAAAAAGCAGGATGATTAAATAGTATACACACAATTTTCAGTAATTCTTTATATAATTATATATATATTATTATACAGTCATATGAAAAAGTTTGGGCACCCCTCTTAATCTTACTCTTTTTTTAAAAAAAACTTGTTTTTTTGCAACAGCTATTTCAGTGTGATATATGTAATAACTGATGGACACAGTAATATTTCAGGATTGAAATAAGGTTTATTGTACTAACCGAAAATGTGAAATATGCATTATTTCAAAAAATTGACAGGTGCCAAAGTATGGGCACCTCAACAGAAAAGTGACATTAATATTTAATAGATCCACCTTTTGCAAAAATAACAGCCTCTAGTCGCTTCCTGTAGCTGTTAATGAGTTCCTGGATCCTGGATGAAGGTATTTTTGACCATTCCTCTTTACAAAACAATTCCAGTTCAGTTAAGTTTGATGGTCGCCGAGCATGGGTAGCCCGCTTCAAAACATCCCACAGATGTTCAATGATATTCAGGTCTGGGGACTGGGATGGCCATTCCAGAACATTGTAATTGTTCCTCTGCATGAATGCCTGAGTACATTTGGAGCGGTGTTTTGGATCATTTTCTTGCTGAAAGATCCATCCCCGGCGTAACTTCAACTTTGACACTGATTCTTGAACATTATTCTCAAGAATCTGCTCATACTGAGTGGAATCCATGCGACCCTCAACTTTAACAAGATTCCCGGTGCTGTCATTGGCCACACAGCCCCAAAGCATGATGGACCCTCCCCCAAATTTGACAGTGGGTAGCAAGTTTTTTTCTTGGAATGCTGTGTTTTTGTGGCGCCATGCATAACGCCTTGTTGTATGACCAAACAACTCAATCTTTGTTTCATCAGTCCACAGGACCTTCTTCCAAAATGAAACTGGCTTGTCCAAATGTGCTTTTGCATACCTCACGTGACTGTTTGTGGCGTGCATGCAGAAATGGCTTCTTTCGCATCACTCTCCCATACAGCTTCTCCGTGTGCAGTGTGCACTGTATTGTTGACCGATGCACAGTGACACCATCTGCAGCAAGATGATGCTGCAGGTCTTTGGAGGTGGTCTGTGAATTGTTCTTGACTGTTCTCACCATTCTTCTTCTCTGCCTTTCTGATATTTTTGTTGGCCTGCCACTTCTGGCCTTTACAAGAACTGTCCCTCTGGTCTTCCATTTCCTTACTATGTTCCTCACAGTGGAAACTGACAGGTTAAATCTCTGAGACAACTTTTTGTATCCTTCCCCTCAACAACTATGTTAAACAATCTTTTTTTTCAGATCATTTGAGAGCTGTTTTGAGGAGCCCATGATGCCACTCCTCAGAGAAGATGCAACTAGGAGAACAACTTGCAAGTGGACACCTGAAATAGCTTTTCTCATGATTGGATACACCGGACTATGAAGTACGAAGCTCAATGAGGTTACCAAACCAATTTAGTGCTTCAGTAAGTCAGTAAAAAGCAGTTAGGAGTATTCGAATCATGAAAATCAGAAGGGTGCCCATACTTTGGCACCTGTCAAATTTTGTAATAATGCATATTTCACATTTTTGGTTAGTACAATAAACCTCATTTCAAAACTGAAATATTACTGTGTCCATCAGTTATCCTATATAATATTCTCCCTAAGCCAGCTTCCGTCACTATGTAACGTTTATGACGTCACATCCGACAGAAGCTGGCTTAGACCCTAACCAACATGCCGCCGCCCCACTACCAGTGGCGTAGTGTGGGGGGGGCGGCAGCAGCCTCAGGTGACTCACCTCAGCGTCAGGGCCATATTAGCCTGCCCAGCAGAAGAGACAATATGGAGCAGCAGGACCTGGGATGATGTCACAGGCATGTGACCCGGGTGGGCGGAGCCATGGAGTATACCCAGCGTGAAGGAGCACAATTTGATAGAAGAAGCTGGAGCGAAGATGGGACCAAATAAACAAGTGTACAAGAGGTGTGAGAGAGGGGTGCAGAGGGCAGCAGGCTGTGCATGGGATGAAGGATACAGGGAGGGCGAGGATGGAAACTGCAGGAGATAGAGGATGGAAACTGCAGGGATAGAAGATGGAAACTGCAGGGGATAGAGGATGGAAACTGCAGGGGATAGAGGATGGAAACTGCAGGGGATATAGATGAAACTGCAGGGGATAGAAGATGGAAACTGCAGGGGATAGAGGACGGAAACTGCAGGGATAGAGGACGGAAACTGCAGGGGATAGAGGATGGAAAATGCAGGGGATAGAGGATGGAGAGTGCAGGATAGGGGAGAGAGTGAGGATAGAGGATGATGCAGGGGAGATAGAGGATGGAGAGTGCAGGGGATAGAGGAGATGGAAACTGCAGGGGATAGAGGATGGAGAGTGCAGGAGGATGGAGCATGCAGGAGGATGGAGGGTGCTGGAGGATAGAGGGTGCTGGAGAATGGTGGATGGAGAGCGCAGGAGGATGGAGAGCGCAGGAGGATGGAGGATGGAGAGCGCAGAAGGATGGAGAGCGCAGGAGGATGGAGAGTATAGGAGGATGGGGAGCGCAGGAGGATGGGGAGTGCAGGAGGATGGGGAGTGCTGGAGGATGGGGACTGCAGGAGAATGGGGACTGCAGGAGGATGGGGACTGCAGGAGGATGGAGAGTGCAGGAGGATGGGGAGTGCAAGAAGATGGAGGATGGGAGTGAGTGGGATGCAGGAGGACGGGGAGTGCAGGAGGATGGAGAGTGCAGGAGGATGGAGGATGGGGAGTGCAGGAGGATGGAGAGTGCAGGAAGATGGCGAGTGCAGGAGGATGGAGAGCGCAGGAGGATGGAGCGCGCAGGAGGATGGAGCGTGCAGGAGGATGGAGAGTGCAGGAGGATGGAGAGTGTAGGAGGATGGAGAGTGCAGGAGGATGGAGGGTGCTGGAGGGTGAGGTGCAGGAGGATGGAGCGTGCAGGAGGATGGAGCGTGCAGGAGGATGGAATGCAGGAGATGGAGACTGTAGGAGGATGGAGAGTGCAGGAGGTTGGAGGGTGCTGGAGGGTGGAGGGTGCAGGAGGATGGTGGATGGGGAGCTCAGGAGGATGGAGGGTGCTGGAGGATGGTGGATGGGGAGCGCAGGAGGATGGAGAGCGCAAGAGGATGGAGCGTGCAGGAGGACGGGGAATGCAGGAGGATGGGGAGTGCAGGAGGATGGAAAGTGCAGGAGGATGGAGAGTGCAGGAGGATGGGGAGTGCAAGAGGATGGAGGAAGGGGAGTGGAGGAGGATGGAGAGTGCAGGAGGATGAGAGTGCAGGAGGATGGAGAGTGCAGGAGGATGGAGAGTGCAAGAGGATATGAAGTGAAATCCAGGAGGATAGGGAGTGCAAGAGGATGGAGGATGGGGAGTGCAGGAGTATGGGAGTGCAGGAGGATGGGGAATGCAAGAGGATGGAGAGTGCAGAGGATAGGAGAGTGCAGGAGGATAGGGAGTGCAAAGGATGAGAGGAGTGCAAGAGGATGGAGAGTCCAAGAGGATAGGAGAGTGCAGGAAGGATAGGAGGATGCAAGAGGATGGAGAGTCCAGGAGGATGGAGAGTGCAGGAGGATAGGGAGTGCAAGAGGATGGAGGATGGGGAGTGCCGGAGGATGGGGGTGCAGGAATATGGAGGATGGAGAGTACAGGAGGATGGAGGATGGAGAGTGCAGGAGGATGGAGAGTGCAGGAGGATGAGGATGGGGAGTGCAGAAGGATGGAGAGTTCAGGAGGTGAGTGGCCATTTGGCCCAATACTTAGGGGCGGCAGCTGCGGCAAATTTTTCGACTGCCCGGGGCGCCACAAACAGTTGCTATCCACTGCCCACTACTAAACTGAACCCGGAGCTCTGCTCCCCACGCTCACATCATACTCGCCACCTCTCCGCACACCCGCGCCGGCCATCCGATCGCACCCGTCCTCTTTTCTGCGAACGCCTCAGACTTCCTGCCCGCCATTCTTGCATGTTCGCCGCTCCGGACAGGGGAAACCAAGATGGCGGGTGGAAAATCTCGCGAGACTTCCCGGCCGCCATCTTGAATGTCGCTGACCCGGACAGCCCGAGGGTGGAGATCATGGGGGAGAGGGGAGAACAGGTGGATATAGGGGAGAGGAGAATGGAGATCAGGGGAGAGAGGAGTGGGGAGATCTGGGAGGGAGAGGGGAAATGAGGGGGAAGGAGAGAGGGAAGATCAGGGGGGAGAGAGGAGATCAGGGAGGAGAGGGGAGAACGGGGGAGGAGGAGGGAGAGGGGAGATCAGAAGAAAGAGAGGGGGAACATCTGACCCTTCACCACCGCCACAAACACCCGCCTCCCGATGCGATAGCATCGGGCCATACTCTAGTAATTATATAATTCTTTATATCATAAAGATCCTTATACTATTGTTATTATGGTTTCAACTGACTCCCTTTGATAACCATTCAGCCCGTGTGTTTATGGGTTTTCCCATTATACCCGTGTTGGGAAAGGTCCATTTGGCTACTTTTGCCTTTTATGTTTAATTTTTCTTTATTGAAAATATTAGCAAAAGTACAAAGTACAAAGACAAGGTAGAAATATAAACATCACATCATTGAGGAATCATGATACTTCGAACCCCAAGTTTGTAAGATCTTTCATATATTGTATATCTGCAATCGTACCTGGGTATGCATGAAACATATTAAAGTAAAATACAAGTATTCCCATGAATATCATTTATACTGCTTAATACCATAGTTTTCCATAATACAGTATTCTATAAGTCTGTCAGATAGCAGATATTTTATTTCCCGTACTTTTTTTCTGTTTGAAGTTGTCGCTTATTGCATATTTTTATTGTAAGACGCAGTAGTGTCGGTTGCTAATCCAAACTGGTCGTTTTGCAACCAGCGTTAGTCTCCAATTGAGATTAGAGAATAAAAGAGTAGTATAGTAGAGAAAGAGTAAAAAGAGTATAGTGGGGAAGAGGGGGAAAGAGTATAGACAAGAAATACTAAAGAAGTTCTGAGGAAAAATAGAGGAAAATCCCCCTCCCCTCCCACCGTCCCCCCCACCCCGACCGCCACACCCCTCCCTTTATCGTTTTATTTTATCACATATCCCTCCTCAAAATCTCCTTGAGCCCTGGAGTTTCTTTAAATAGAATCCACGATTGCCATGTGCGGAGTAGTCTGGTATTGTCTCCGATGGCCTCAGACATTTACATCTCCATGTGGTAAATATTGGCGAATTCGGAGATCCATTCAGCCATTGTCAAGGTGTTAGTAGTGCGCCAGTGTCGCGGAATCACGATCCTAGCGCCGACATACAATAACGCAGGATGCTCCTTTTTTGCTGTGCAATTGAACCCGGAAGGATCGAAAATATAGCCACCTGGGGAGATGATGTCATCTGCTCCCCTGAAATCTTCCCATAGGCTGCGAATACCCCATCCCAAAACGTATATTAGAGCATTGCCACCAGATATGGAACAGCTTTGCCTTTCTCATTACCACAGCACCAACACTCACTGAGGGGAATATAGCCCTCAATTGAACTGGATATTGATACTATCTGGCTAGGACTTTATAATTCTTTTCCTGGGCGAATCCAGATGGTGACATTTTGTGAGTAAACATGAATATCTTATTGAGTTCTTCCTCCGAAAATTGATGTCCCATCTCCTCCTCCCATGCCCATATATATCCAGGAATAGTCTCCTGAAGTGGTGTGTTTAGTTCCTTGTATAGCAGAGAAATCTGGTGTGTTGGAGGTGTTGTCTGTAGGAAACATTTTTCGAACTCAGTCATGGTTGGGTGTACAATCTGATCTTGTTGCCCCTTTTTGGCAAATGAGCACAGTTGTTCATATTCCAGCCAATTCAGTTCCCTTTGCAGAAATGTATCTTGTAGGTCTTTCAGAGAGGCCTGTAGTGTGCTCAGCTGTCTGGGTCTAACATCTGATCCAACATGCCATCCCAAGAACCATTCCCTTCAGTTTAAAAAAAAAAAGGGAACAGCAATAGAAGTGCTTATGGCTGTTTAGACAAAAATAAAACACTGTGTTAGTATATATAATAAACCGTGCACACAACGCAATAATACCAAAAATTAGACTGAAGTGCTAGTGCATACAATGAATCGTGCTGCAACACATTAATACTAAGAAATAAATAAAGTGCTAATGCAAAAAGCAAAAGTTTCACAAAAGAATCATTGTATAAGGGAACCTAGGGAAATAACCCCTCTCATTCCCACCCTAGAATCCCCAAATCAGCATACCTAATGGAAAAAACTGTATGCCTCAGCAAATAAAACTTAAACAGTTCAAAAACATTGCCATTGCCATCATATCCTTACCTAGTCTACACAGACTGTCAGGGATTGCCCCTATATGCACGTTTCGGCCTGAGCCTTCTTCTGGGGGTGAAATCTGATCAATGCAGAGCGTGTGGTCTTAAAACAATTTCTAGGAAGGCCGATAGGAACCGCCTGGAACATATATAAGAATCTCGGAAGTATATCCATTTTAAAGGCGTTTATGCGCCCAAACCATGAAATTTGCTTCTGACCATATTCCCGAAGGCACCTCGGAGTCTTCTTCAAAAGAGGGACATAATTAAGTTGATACAGATCTTGATGATCGACAGGGACCTGGACTCCCAGATATTTTATTGACCCAGATTGCCAGCAAAATTGAAAGTTTCTTTTGGCTCTCTCTACCTCTCCTGCATTTAAGGTAATATTGAGGGCTTCTGTTTTATTGTAATTAATTTTAAATTGTCAAATTTGGTGAATTCTGTCATCAGAGATGGAAATGTGATATGTGGTTGGGATATGTACAGCAAGAGGTCATCAGCATAGAGAGAGGTCTTAAATTCATGTTGGCCCACTGTCTGATTGTGTACAGTGGGGTTCCCCCAGATTGCCACAGCCAAATGTTCCATTACTAATATGTACAAGAGAGGAGACAATGGGCAACCCTGTCTCGTCCCATTGCTTATCAAAATAGGATCTGACAATGCACCATTGTTCCTAACTCTTGCAGACGAGCTAGTATATAGTGCCTTGATTTTTTTTTTTCAAAAATCTTTATTCATAAATAACAACCAGCCCGAGTTTCAATATACAGTTGTGGCCAAAAGTATTGACACCCCTGCAATTCTGTCAGATAATATTCAGTTTCTTCCTAAAAAGGATTGCAATCACAAATTTTTTGTTTATAAGCCGACCCTTGTATAAGCCGACCCCCTACTTTTGCCCCCAAAACCTGGGAAAACCTATTTTTTTTTTTTTTGATAAATCAATTTTTTTTTATTGAGAAGGATATGGCAAATCAATAACAACACTGAGGTTACAACTCAGAAACATAATACTTCCTTTAGACAGCTCTCAATACACAATGTAACTGTAGACATAAAATAGGGTTTAGCAAATTATGTAAAGTGGGTAATATCCTACTAACCCACTAATTTTTATTCAACAAAAACGGGCTTAATACCCGTAAGAACCAAGAAGTAAGGAACGAGAGAAGAGAAGCAAAAAGATAGAAGATTGGTAATCTTCGCAAGACTTAAGAAGTGTGAAAAGAAAGTGGAAAGGGGAAAGAGAAGAAAAGAAAGGACTTAGTAGACAAAGGCCTTGGTAGGCAGGTGCTGCCCAACCTATTATATGATGGAGTGAATGATACATTTGAAATGTTGTGTATTTAGTTATTCAAGTGTTCTCGCCAACCCTGTGAGCCATATACGCATCTCCGGAGTCTCCCTATACAATATCCAAGGGGACCAGGTCCTGCAATGTCTGTCGATGTATTGTGGATCGAACATCGAGAAGTTGATTACTTCCTCTAATCTACACACTTTATTCAACTCCTCCATTAACTCCATACGAGAGGGACATGCTATCTGTTTCCAATGAGTTGAAATTAGGTGTCTAGCTCCAGTTAGAAAATGCCTCAATAGACCTTTTTTAAATTTGGATAAAGACATATTTGAACAGTTCAGTAGAGCCAACTCCGGTGTTAGTGTTACATTCTCAGACGTGACTCTTTGATAAAGGTCCGCCAACCCGGCCCAGAACACACCAATGAGTGGACAACTCCACCAGATATGAAGATAGGAACCCACTTCCCCACATCCCCTCCAACACAAAGGTGACAATTCTGGGTATATTTTGTTCAGGTCCGCCGGACATCTGTACCACCTCGCCACCACCCTATAATTTCTATCTTGAGCATCAGCTGAAATAGAAGCTTTGTTGGAGAAGGTAAATACTTTGTCCCACTCATGTGGGGCGAGAGTTCTCTCCAGGTCCGACTCCCACCTACGCACAAAAGGAAGATCACTAGATGTTCTTTCTATTTCAGTGTCCCGAAACCAGTTATATAGAACTGATACCGCGTGTTCCAAGGGTACACCCTCCCTGCATCTCCGCTCAAACACAGTTAAGGGGCGAAATATTGAGTCCTGTTTAAGTGATTTTATATAACTTACTAATCTGGCGTGTAACAACCAGGCATCCGGTGGCGGTTCCCCCTCTGGGTACATGGCAGGTAGAGTTTTTACACTGACAGGAGTCAAATAATTTAGAATTGTCGGGTGTGTGCTTTTAGGAATGTTCAGAAAAAGAGACCTACCCTCTTCAACTGGAAATTGAGGGTTCCCAAAAATGGGTGTCATAGGGCTCGGCCAAGACGTTAGGTGTAGATGAGGATTTTGACCACGCAGGAAGAACTGCAGTTGGGAAGTGATGAACGGGGTACCCCTAGGCATAATCAGACTCTCCCTCCACACCAAGGCCTGGGGGGGATTAACCGAGAACAAAGTCTCAGCCTCCACCCATCTCTTCATATCTGTTTGCCCAAACATATCTAGAATGCACCCCCCAGAGTAGCTGAGTGATAAGTTGGGAAGTCTGGTAACCCCAAGCCCCCCCTTTTTACAGGTCTACATAGAGTGCGGAAAGAGATCCTTGGCCTTTTGTGTGACCATATAAAATTCAGTATTTTAGATTTTAATCTTGAAAAGTAGGCCGCAGGGAGCCTAAGGGGATGGTTTGAAAATAGTAAAGAATACGTGGGAGGAGGTTCATTCCTACCGCATGAATCCGACCTAACCATGAAAGAGGAAGTTTGTTCCACTTCACCAGATCTGCCTCTAGTCTAGACATCATTGTAAGGAAATTCATTTTGTAAAGGTCTGCAGGATCACGGGTTATTTTGATGCCGAGGTAGGGTAGGGAATCTCCTGACCACCTGAACGAAAAATCTTCTTTCAGGAGTTTGGGATACCAGGTGTGGGAGTGATACGTTTAATATCTGTGACTTGGACATGTTAACTTTTAGGTTGCTTAAGAGGCCATATTTACTTAGTTCCGACATAATGTTTGGGATGCTGATCAGGGGATTAGTAATGTATAGGAGGAGGTCATCAGCAAAGAGAGCTACTTTATGCTCCCCTGCTCCCTCGCCTACTCCCCTTATGGAGGGATTGCCCCTGAGCGACGAGGCCAGCGACTCCATACAGATTATGTATAGGAAGGGAGACAGAGGACAGCCCTGTCTGGTACCGTTTTTAATTGTGAAAGGCTCAGACAAGGCGCCATTAACTCTAATACGTGCTGTAGGATTAGAATATAGAGCTTTGATACTGTGGAGAGTGGGGTCTGTGAGTCCCAGATATCTTAGAGACTCCATCATGAACCCCCAGTGTACCCTGTCGAAGGCCTTCTCTGCGTCCAACGACAGGATACACATGGGAGACCACGTCTCCTGACTCCATCTATTAGAGCAATGGATCTGATGGTATTGTCCCTCGCCTCACGCCCAGGGACAAACCCCACTTGATCAGCATGAATCAATTCTGGGAGATATATTTTTAGTCTATTTGCTAGCACTTTAGAGTAGATCTTAATATCTATATTGATTAAGGATATAGGGCGGTAATTCCCATAAAGAGAGGCATCTTTATCTGGCTTTGGGATGACAACAACATGCGCCATCAGAGCCTGTGGCGGAAATGATTCACCTCCTGCTACTGCGTTGCAGACCTCAAGAAATTTGGGGGCCAGCTTCATCTGAAACCTCTTATAAAAGCTGACGGAAAATCCATCAGGGCCTGGACATTTCCCCACCTTCAAAGATTTAATACAGTCTTCGATTTCATTGATCGAGAATTTACTAGCCAACACATCTATAGCGGACTGCGACAGAGTAGGCATTCCACTACTTCTAAGATACGAGGCCATTTTCTGTCTCAGAGAAGGCAGGGGCATGTCTTTATAAGATCCCTTCAGATTATATAATTCAGAGTAAAACTGACGAAAACCTGCCAGGATGTCTCTCGTTCTGTGAACCACCTTTCCCGTAGAGTCTCTCATGTGTAGTATCGTAGACCTATTCTCTCTGCGATTAAGGGCTCTAGCTAACAGTTTACCCCTTTTATTGCCTAAGTAATAAAAGCGGGAGTTAAGTTTATTTTGGAATAACCTGTCTTTTGCGTCAAGTATATTTAATAGTTTATGTCTTGCAGTAGAGAGGGAAGCGAGTGTCTCTGAGGAAAAGTCTATCTTATGTTGGGCCTCAAGGGTGGAGATCAGTTTCAATAAATGGTTTATGTCATTTGCTCTAGATTTTTTAAGACGTGATCCATGAGAGATGAAGAGTCCCCTAAGAACACACTTAAGAGCTTCCCATTTTGTCGATTTAGGGGAAGGGTCTGTTTCGTGAACCTCGTAGAATTCAGAGATGGCTTTTTCAATATCTGCAACACACGTGGGTCTCGTAAAAGATTCTCGTTCAGGCGCCAAGAATATTCCTTAGGAGTGTCCGCATAAAGACCCAGGGATAGGTACACCGGAGCATGATCCGAGAGCAGGATGTTGTCTATTTCTGAGCGCAGGTGGGAGTCTAGCAGGGAGTGGGATATGTAGAATCTGTCAATCCTAGAATAGTTGGAATGTACTGACGAGAAGTATGTATAGTCTCTAGTTTCCGGGTTTAGTATGCGCCAGGCATCTACCAATGAGAGTCCCTCCCATTGTTTCCCAAGGCGGTGGAGAGATGGCACAGATTGGCTGGACTTACCCCCGGATACATCCAGAAAAGGGTCAGCTGGGTAGTTGAAATCCCCGCCTAAGATGATCTGGGCCGAGTCAGCGAAGCCATGTAACTCCGACTTGAGTCCCACACCGAACTGTCGTATCCTCCTGTTTGGAAAGTAGACATTGGCAATAACATAGGTACGATTGGAAACTGATAACATGAGGAATATATAACGACCTGATGGGTCTATTTTTTGTTTCAATATAGAGGGGATAAATGACTTGTGAAATCCAATGGACACACCCTTTGATTTTGACTCTGGATTGGTGCTATGGAACCACAGGGGATAGAGGGGTGATTCGCATTTAGGCACCGACCCAGAGCGAAAGTGGGTTTACTGTAGCATCAGGACATGTACTCGTCTTTTGTGGCTGAATACAGGACCTGACGCCTTTTTTGTGGAATGTTTAGCCCTCTCACATTGAATGAACAAAATTTTAAATCAGCCATAATCAACAGTTATCACAACTCCTGACGCATAAGCAAGGTTTACTTCGTCCCTAAGAGAGAGATTAAGTAGGAAGGAATATAGGAAAGGAGAGAAAAGAATTAGAGTGAAGGTATAAGTTAGGTACATATTATATAACAACTTTGTTACAAAAAACAAAAAACTCGTTTTGTGCATTTTAAGACAGAACTTCATCTGTCTTGCACACATGGGGGATTTCGGGAGCCAAAGAGGTGGCCGCTCCCGCTTCCCGCTACATCCCAAAAACCACTTTAACTGGGTAACTAATGTTCATCACCGCCGGCGATTAATGCGCAGGTCGACCCATCAGGGGAGGGCGTGGGGTAGGGGTAAAGGAGAAATGAGGGCAAGGGGAAAAAGGGGGGGAGGGGAAGGAAGGTGGGGGTAGAGGGAAAAGGGGGTGAGAAAAGGGTGGGCTGCAGGTAAGATTAGGCAGGGAAGGAAAGGAAAGGAGGGGGGGGGTCGATATAATCGGAAGGACAGGAGTGGGAAGTCAGAGTAATAATTCAGGCCACGTCAGGTCAGGGCCACTTAAATGCGTAGCCATAGATTTTCAAGAATTCGGATTCGCCTGATTCCGGGATCTTCGCCTATCCTGCCATCTAGGAGGGGGTGCAGGTAGATGATGAGACGGAGGCCATTCTGGTAGTTCAATTGGTGGGAGATCAAAGGTCTGCAGAAAAGCAGGGAGGTCTCCTATTCTGCGGAACGAAGCTGATTTTCCATCCCTGTGGGCTATTAATTGGAAGGGAAAGCCCCATCTGTAGACAATGCCACTGTCCTTAAGGAGAGTCAGGAGAGGCCTCAGACCCCTTCTTTGTTGCAGAGTGCGTCTCGCCAAATCAGGAAACAAAGTGATCTCAGTGTCCATAAACCTAATGGGACCTTTTTGTCTAGCCTCCTGCATAATAGCTTCTTTGGTGGTAAAATAATGCAAGCGGCAGATTACATCACGAGGTCTCGCTTCAGCAGATGGTCGAGGGGCCAGGGCTCTATGAACTCTGTCCATAACGATCTCTGAGTCTATGGGTTCCCCCAGAATAGTGTTGAATAACTGTTGTACTTCTGATTTTAAGTCTAATGGGAAATGGATTCAGGGAGCCCCTTATGCGAATATTGTTTCTCCTATTTCTGTTCTCTATGTCTTCTTGCCCATAAAGAAGGTCCTCAATCATAGTGGTATGCATCTCCAATAGCTCTCTGTGTGCCTGCAGCTCAGATAAAGCACCCTCCTGAACAGCCTCCACATCCTCTATACGTGCAGTAAATTCCGTTTTAAGGGTCTGCAGCTCTCTCCTGTATGAGCCTTCCAGCCTGTTAGCCAGCCTGTCTAGGTCCCTCTTTGTAGGGAGAAGTTTTAGGAGTTTACTTAGCTCGGTGGGTGCAAGATTTGCAGCGTCCTCCATCTGGGCTGAGTCCTCATCTGAGTCTTGCTGCAAGGGAGTGAAGCGGCTGCCTCTGTTACAGGATTCCCGCGCTCCATTTCCACTGTGCTGGGAAGGCGCCGCCATCTTAGCTCCGCTGTGAGTGTGGCTGGAGGAGCTGGAGGAACGGAGAAAGCGGTCTAAGTTACCGCTCTTTCTTGGGAGATCGGTGCCGGAGGCTCCCTGTGACTTCCCCGTCCTGCCCATAAGCGTGGTACCGGCGGCGAGGAGGAATTAATGGCGGTCTTTGGGGAGTCAGGAGCGGAGCGGCTCAGACGTGCATCCTACTCCTTCATCAGCTGGCCATGCCCCCCTGGGAAAACCTATTGACTCGTGTATAAGCCGAGGGTGGATCCCAGCACAGGTATACAGCCCCCAGCAGTGTGGTATACAGCAGCCCCAGAGGTATATACAGCAGCCCCAGTGGTAGTATACAGCAGCCCCAGAGGTAGTATACAGCAGCCCCAGAGGTATATACAGTCCCAGAGGTATATACAGCAGCCCTTAGGTAGTATACAGCAGCCCCAGTGGTGTATACAGCAGCCCCAGAGGTAGTATACAGCAGCCCCAGAGGTATATACAGCCCCAGAGGTATATACAGCAGCCCTAGTGGTGTATACAGCAGCCCCAGAGGTAGTATACAGCAGCCCTAGAGGTATATACAGCAGCCCTTAGGTAGTATACAGCAGCCCCAGTGGTGTATACAGCAGCAGCCCCAGGGGTGTATACAGCAGCAGCCCCAGGGGTGTATACAGCAGCAGCCCCAGGGGTGTATACAGTAGCAGCCCCAGGGGTGTATATAGCACCAGCCCCAGGGGTGTATACAGCACCAGCCCCAGAGGTATACAGGCCCCCCCATCAAGATCCAGGGCCCCCCCCTTGCGCGGCACACCTGTAAAGTAAAATCATACTTATCACTGTCGCGCTGTCCCGCCGTCCCGCCGCTGCCGACATGACGATCCCGGGCTTCATTCAGCGTCTTCCGGCGGCTTCCTGTGGTCGCGGGCAATGACGTCATTGCCCGCGACCACAGAAAGCCGCCGGAAGACGCTGAATGAAGCCCGGGATCGTCATGTCGGCAGCGGCGGGACGGCGCGACAGGACAGTGATAAGTATGATTTTACTTTACAGGTGTGCCGCGCAAGGGGGGGGGGCCCTGGATCTTGATGGGGGGGCCTGTATACCTCTTGGGCTGCTGCTGTATACTCGCATATAAGCCGAGGGGGGACTTTTCAGCCCAAATATTGGGCTGAAAAACTCGGCTTATACGCAAGTATATTCGGTATTATTATCTTCATTTAATTTGTCTTCCATGAAAAAAACACAAAAAGAATTGTCCTAAAGCCAAATTGGATATAATTCCACACCAAACATAAGAAAGGGGGTGGACAAAAGTATTGAAACTGTTAGAAAAATCATGTGATGCTTCTCTAATTTGTGTAATTAACAGCATCTGTAACTTACCTGTGGCACCTAACAGGTGTTGGCAATAACTAAATCACACTTGCAGCCAGTTGACATGGATTAAAGTTGACTCAACCTCTGTCCTGTGTCCTTGTGTGTACCACATTGAACATGGAGAAAACACCAAAGAACTGTCTGAGGACTTGAGAAACCAAATTGTGAACAAGCATAAGCAATCTCAAGGATACAAGTCCATCTCCAAAGACCTGAATGTTCCTGTGTCTACCGTGCGCAGTGTCAACAAGAAGTTTAAAGCCCATGGCACCTCGGGCTAACCTCCCTAGATGTGGACGGAAAAGAAAAATTGCCAAGAGAGTTCAACGCAAGATTGTGTGGATGGTGGATAAAGAACCTCGACTAACATCCAAACAAGTTCAAGCTGCCCTGCAGTCCGAGGGTACAACAGTGTCAACCCGTACTATCCGTCGGCGTCTGAATGAAAAGAGACTGTATGGTAGGAGACCCAGGAAGACCCCACTTCTTACCCCGAGACATAAAAAAGCCAGGCTGGAGTTTGCCAAAACTTACCTGAGAAAGCCTAAAACGTTTTGGAAGAATGTTCTCTGGTCAGATGAGACAAAAGTAGAGCTTTTTGGGCAAAGGCATCAACATAGAGTTTACAGGACAAAAAAAGAGGCATTCAAAGAAAAGAACACGGTCCCTACAGTCAAACATGGCGGAGGTTCCCTGATGTTTTGGGGTTGCTTTGCTGCCTCTGGCACTGGACTGCTTGACCATGTGCATGGCATTATGAAGTCTGAAGACTACCAACAAATTTTGCAGCATAATGTAGGGCCCAGTGTGAGAAAGCTGGGTCTCCCTCAGAGGTCATGGAGCTTACAGCAGGAGAATGAACCAAAACACACTTCAAAAAGCACTAGCAAATGGTTTGAGAGAAAGCACTAGAGACTTCTAAGGTGGCCAGCAATGAGTCCAGCCCTGAATCCCGTAGAACACCTGTGGAGAGATCTAAAAATGGCAGTTTGGAGAAGGCACCCTTCAAATATCAGGGACCTGGAGCAGTTTGTCAAAGAAGAATGGTCTAAAATTCCAGCAGAGCATTGTAAGAAACTCATTGATGGTTACCGGAAGTGGTTGATCGCAGTTATTTTGGCTAAAGGTTGTGCAACCAAGTATTAGGCTAAGGGTGCCAATACTTTTGCCTGGCCCATTTTTGGAGTTTTGTGTGAAATGATCAATGTTTTGCTTTTTGCTTCATTATCTTTTGTGTTTTTTCATTGAAGACAAATTAAATGAACATAATAATATCAAAGAATTTGTGATTGCAATCATTTTCAGGAAGAAACTGAGTATTATCTGACAGAATTGCAGGGGTGTCAATACTTTTGGCCACAACTGTAGGTGTTATAAGCAACTAAGTATATGTCACATGGAAACATCTTCTATAAGAGTAAGACATAAGACAATAATTGTTGCAGAAAATAAAATAGGTTCCATATGTCGAGAGTCTTCCAGAGTGTGGATATTCTGGAGGATAAATTACCCGGTATACATCTGTTGCTAATCCAAATCATAGATAAACGTTGAATAATATGTAATGACTTAAAATACTCAATCAATGAGAAAGAAGATTAATAGAGGAGAGAGCATTAGAAAAGAAGAGTAAGAATAGAATGAGAAGAAGAGAGCAGGTTGAAAAGGTAGTAAGGAGGACTGGATGGGGAGGGGTAGAGCGCCGACCACAAGGAATACGCCATGATCTCCACAGCCTAACCTCAACCATAACATGACATGGGCCCTGCAAAGAGAAGGAGGCCCCCTCTATATTAGATGGTAAGTAAAGCCTAAAACACAGGGGACTCTTTAAATATAAGCCATTCCTACCAAGTGCGGAAGTATTTCTCCACTTGGGCATCTGAATGAGCAGACAACCTCTCCATCCGACAGATATGGTCCATCTCCATCAACCAATCTAGTAGGTGGGGGAAGGGGCGTTTTAGATTTCCATTTCTTAGGTATGATTGATCTGATAGCAGCTACACAATGCCATAGTAGACCTTGCTTGATTTCTTTGAAGGTCCCAGGAATCATGAACAAGAGACCAATCTGCAGGGAAATGGGGACAGAAATGCCCGTGACCTTATGATATATTTGGAAAACTTTGTGCCATAAGATTTGAATTGAAGGGCAGCTCCACCAAATATGAAGCATAGAGGCCCCGGGTGCTTCACATCTCCAACAAGTATCAGGGATCTGTGGGAAAATTCTATTGAGGTCACGGGGACATTTGTACCATCGTGTGATAAAATTAAAGTTTCATTCCTGTACCTTACAGGGAAGCGGAGTTTATGAGTGCAAAGGAACGCCTTGGACCATTCCTGTTCCGAAAACGACTCCCCAATCTTCTCCTCCCAGGCTCCCACAAACCAAGCTGAGGTAGTGTCTTCAAGAGTGATCAGTATGGTGTATATCTGTGAAACTACCAGGGTTGGGGGGTTGGGGCAGGTCAACAGAGTTTCGAAGGCAGAATGATCTCTTGCTAGGGCAGAAGGGGAGGCAGAGGATGAGAGGAACGATCAGAGTTGTAAATATTCAAACCATGGGATTTTCTGGTCTAGGAAGATAGAGCGAAGCTTAGGTAGTGGAGCTAACGAGGAGGCACCAAACAGAGCCTCACGTGCTCTGTGATTCTGGAGTGAGGTCCAGAGCATGAACCTCTCTACTCCCACTGCCGACAGGAAGTGTGGATTGTCGAATAGGGGTGTCATAGGGCCCCACTTGTCTGAGATTTTAAGTTTGGAACACATCCTATTCTAGAGACTCACCAATCATGCATTAGAGGTTAAAGAAGGATATTCCTGGGTCTTGTCGCTTTGGTTAGCCATGGAAGAGCAGAGAGGTTCCACTCCACTTAGCGCATTTTCTATTGTAACCCACTGCCTCCGACTGACCTCATGAAACCAGTCCACCACCCTGTTCAATATGGCTGCTGCGTGGTATAATCTAAAGTCAGGTAGTTCGGTACCTCCACCTTTTTTGAGTCTTGTCAGAAATCTATGAGCTAAACGGGGTTTACTGGTCTTCCAAACATAGTTAGATAGTATAAGCTGCAATTGTGTGAAAAATGCCCTAGGCAAGGCTATAGGAAACTGTTTGAAAGATGTAGAGCAGCTTGGGAAGGATGTCCATTTTTATAACATTTATCCTTCTGAACCAGTTCAGGCTTTTATTACAATGTGTCTGAAGATCATTAGCTATGCGCTGGAGCAGGGGCTTGTGGTTCAATGCGAACAGTAGTGCAAGATCAGAAGTAAGATTAACCCCTAGATATTTCATGCACCATCGCACCATCTAAAGGAAAAGATCTTGGATTTAGAGAGGTTAACAAGGGCGACAGAGGGCAGCCCTGCCTAGTCCCATTGGAATGGGAAATGAGTCGGATAGGATACCTTTACATTGTATTTTCGCCAAGGGGATGGTTGTAGAAGGCCATAACCTTACTACTGAAGCCGGAGACGAAACCCGCCTGCTCAAGCACCCCTCGAGGAAGGTCCAACTGGCCCTATCAAAAGCCTTCTCTGCATCGACCGATAGCACACATGCCGGGATTTTAGATTTATGTATGTGAGAAATCAATAAGATGGTTTTGATAGTATTATCCCTCGCTTCCCTGTGCGGGACAAAACCAACTTGATCGCCGAGGCAGAGAAGGAGCAAGTCTAGTTGCTAGTAATTTTGCGTATATTTTGACGGCAACATTAGGACGTTCACATGTACTAAATTGTATTGATCACAGGTGTATGTCTTGTTTTTAATTGTATATATAACACACGTTGAAGTTTATGCAGATGTACTACCGATTAAGGAGTTCTCCCCGAAACACGTCAGCGTTTCTCCCCCTTGGAGGGGTCATCTGTGATGTTTTTAATAATGAAATAAAGAATTGAACCCGTTTTTTGGCGATACCGAATCTTCCTTACTTTTTACAATATTGGACGGTAGCTGGAGCAGAGTTCGGGGTCTTTTCTAGGCTTAGGTATGACTGTGATGTTGGCCTCTAGCGATTGCCTATGAAAGGGTTGTTCGGGTGAGATGGCGTTAAAGACTTCAGTTAAAAAGGGGGTCAATTCAGGTGAAAAGGTTTGGTAAAATTTAGAAGTATAGCCGTCCGGACCTGGGCTTTTTTTGGGGGAGAAGATTGAATAGTCTGGGTGACCTCCTCAGCTAAGGAAGATGCATCTAGAGCAACAGCGCCGTCAAGACTATATAGTGACTTGTAGAATTCTTTAAATGTGTTTGCGATTTCGGTGGGATGATGGACCTTTAGATTATTTTTCTTCTTAAGTGAAGGGATATAAGTAGATAGGGTCTTTGGGTGTATGTGTCGTGCTAGAGGGCCTCCACAATTATCAGCAAGTTCATAAAAGAATTGCTGACTTTTGATCAATGTTTTGCTTTTTGCTTCATTCTCTTTGGTGTTTTTTCATTGAAGACAAATTAAATGAAGATAATAATACCAAAGAATTTGTGATTGCAATCATTTTCAGGAAGAAACTGAGTATTATCTGACAGAATTGCAGGGGTGTCAATACTTTTGGCCAACACTCTATCTATCTATCTATCTATCTATCTAGAAAAAACTAGAAAAAAAACTAGAAAAACTGCAACTTGACTGCAACTTGCACCCTCATCACCCACAGGTGGTCTTAGGTTGAGATGGTGTCCTCCCACTTGAAAGTGGGATAGGGAGGAAAAGGAGGACAGGGATGTCAGCGTTAGGACTCATCAGACCTGGGGTCGCCTTGTCGCGGCTGATGAGCAAACGGACATTGGCCAATGTGCGTACCAAGAACCCCAAGTAAATAAAAAAATAAGATTTTTGAGTTTTTTGAAAAAAACGTAAGTTTTAAATTTTTTCCTCAAATTTATACCGCTTGTTAGCTTGTTTGCACATTGGTAGTAGCTGTGTGCTGCAGAGAATTTTTTTCTAGTTGTTTGACCCAGTGTCCCTGCTGGCACCAGTTCACATTATGTCTGTGAGTGCTGTGCAGTTTTTTTCTGTTTTGTGTATAACGAATGGAGAATCTGGCTCCATGACTGCAACTTGCACCCTCATCACCCACAGGTGGTCTTAGGTTGAGATGGTGTCCTCCCACTTGAAAGTGGGATAGGGAGGAAAAGGAGGACAGGGATGTCAGCGTTAGGACTCATCAGACCTGGGGTCGCCTTGTCGCGGCTGATGAGCAAACGGACATTGGCCAATGTGCGTACCAAGAACCCCAAGTAAATAAAAAAATAAGATTTTTGAGTTTTTTGAAAAAAACGTAAGTTTTTAAATTTTTTCCTCAAATTTATACCGCTTGTTAGCTTGTTTGCACATTGGTAGTAGCTGTGTGCTGCAGAGAATTTTTTTCTAGTTGTTTGACCCAGTGTCCCTGCTGGCACCAGTTCACATTATGTCTGTGAGTGCTGTGCAGTTTTTTTCTGCTTTGTGTATAACGAATGGAGAATCTGGCTCCATGACTGCAACTTGCACCCTCATCACCCACAGGTGGTCTTAGGTTGAGATGGTGTCCTCCCACTTGAAAGTGGGATAGGGAGGAAAAGGAGGACAGGGATGTCAGTGTTAGGACTCATCAGACCTGGGGTCGCCTTGTCGCGGCTGATGAGCAAACGGACATTGGCCAATGTGCGTACCAAGAACCCCAAGTAAATAAAAAAATAAGATTTTTGAGTTTTTTGAAAAAAACGTAAGTTTTTAAATTTTTTCCTCAAATTTATACCGCTTGTTAGCTTGTTTGCACATTGGTAGTAGCTGTGTGCTGCAGAGAATTTTTTTCTAGTTGTTTGACCCAGTGTCCCTGCTGGCACCAGTTCACATTATGTCTGTGAGTGCTGTGCAGTTTTTTTTCTGTTTTGTGTATAACGAATGGAGAATCTGGCTCCATGACTGCAACTTGCACCCTCATCACCCACAGGTGGTCTTAGGTTGAGATGGTGTCCTCCCACTTGAAAGTGGGATAGGGAGGAAAAGGAGGACAGGGATGTCAGTGTTAGGACTCATCAGACCTGGGGTCGCCTTGTCGCGGCTGATGAGCAAACGGACATTGGCCAATGTGCGTACCAAGAACCCCAAGTAAATAAAAAAATAAGATTTTTGAGTTTTTTGAAAAAAACGTAAGTTTTTAAATTTTTTCCTCAAATTTATACCGCTTGTTAGCTTGTTTGCACATTGGTAGTAGCTGTGTGCTGCAGAGAATTTTTTTCTAGTTGTTTGACCCAGTGTCCCTGCTGGCACCAGTTCACATTATGTCTGTGAGTGCTGTGCAGTTTTTTTCTGTTTTGTATCTATCTATCTATCTATCTATCTATCTATCTATCTATCTATCTATCTCAAAAATATTGAGCAGCACAACTGGTTAATGGGTGCATATCAGTCCAGCAAACCTTTTACTTGCTATGTCAAATAGATGCAAAAATAGACTGCAGCACTCCAAGTTGAGGTAGTTGATGCCTTTATTGGGACTTCAGGACAAATCTGCGATGTTTCAGCCTCAATAGGCTTTTTGCTAGCTAGAAGAGTGCTGCAGAGTACTTTTTCTATCTATCTATCTATCTATCTATCTATCTATCTATCTATCTATCTACCTATACATCTATTATTTATTTATAAATCTATCTATATCTATTTTGAGAAAGGAAAAAAACAGAAACTCCCTGAGGATGAAACTCCAGGTGTAGAGCTGTAAGACTGAGTTACATAATGTACAAAGAATGTACAAAGCCCCGGTAGACCCCGTCCCTTGTTCTCTCACTTGCATCAGTCAGATGCAGGATGGGAAGGGCCCCTCCACACTGTACAGTAACATTAGCAAGGGCCCGCAGCTCAGATGTGAATTGGAGGTGTTAGCGCTGCAGGGGCAGATGATGAACACACACACTCCTGCCCAGCAGTGAAAATACCATTATTACCGCTTACTGGAGCAAGACGACCTGCGATGACGTCACAGACATGGGACTCAGGTAGGTGGAGACACTGAGTTTTGCCCAGCAGGAAGGAGCAGGGGGATGGAGAGAGCAGGGATTGAGAAAGCGAAGGATGGAGAAAGCAGAGGATGGAGAAATCGGAGGATGAAGAGAGCGGGGGATATAAAGAGCGGGGGATGGAGAGAGCAGAGGATGGAGAGAGCGGAGGATGGTGAGAGCGGAGGAAGGAGACAGCAGGAGGATGGAGAGAGCAGGGGGATGGAAAGAGCAGGAGGATGGAAAGAGCAGGTGGAGAGAGTAGGTGGATGGAGAGTGCAGGAGGATGGAGAGAGCGGGGCATGGAGAGAGCAGGAGGATGGAGAGAGCAGGAGGATGGAGAGAGCAGGAGGATGAAGAGATTGGGGGATGGAGAGAGCAGAGGACAGTGAGAGCAGAAGGAAGGAGACAGCAGGAGGATGGAGAGAGCAGGAGGATGGAGAGAACAGGAGGATGGAAAGTGCAGGGGATGGAGAGAGCAGGGGATGGAGAGAGCAGGGGGATGGAGAGAACAGAAGATGGAGAGAGCAGCAGGATGGTGAGAGCAGAGGATGGAGAGAGCAGAAGGATGGAGAGAGCAGGAAGATGGAGAGAGCAGGAGGATGGAAAGAGCAGGAGGATGGAGAGAGCAAGAGGATGGAGAGAGCAGGAGGATGGAGAGAGCAGGAGGATGGAGAGAGCAGGAGGATGGAGAGAGCAGAGGGATGGAGAGAGCAGAGGGATGGAGAGAGCAGGAGGATAGAGAGATCGGGGGATGGAGAGAGCAGGGGGATGGAGAGAGCAGTGGGATGATGAGAGCAGGGGGATGGAGAGAGCGGGAGGAAGGAGAGAGCAGGAGGAAGGAGAGAGCAGGAGGTAGGAGACATCAGGAGGTAGGAGAGAGCAGGAGGATGGAGAGAGCAGGAGGATGGAGAGAGCAGGAGGATGGAGAGAGCGGGGGAAGGAGAGAGCAGGAGGAAGGAGAGAGCAGGAGGAAGGAGAGAGCAGGAGGTAGGAGAGAGCAGGAGGTAGGAGAGAGCAGGAGGTTGGAGAGAGCAGGAGGATGGAGAGAACAGGAGGATGGAGAGAGCGGGGGATGGAGAGAGCGGAGGATAGAGAGAGCGGAGGATAGAGAGACCGGAGGATGAGGAGAGCGGAGGATGAAGAGAGCAGGAGGATGGAGAGAGCGGGAGGATGGAGAGAGCGGAAGGATGGAGAGAGCGGGAGGATGGAGAGAGCGGGAGGATGGAGAGAGCGGAAGGATGGAGAGAGCGGGGGATGGAAAGAGCCGGAGGATGGAGAGAGCGGAGGATTGAGAGAGCGGGAGAAGGAGAGAGCAGGAGGATGGAGAGAGCAGATGGATGGAGAGAGCAGGTAGATGGAGAGTGCATGGGGATGGAGAGAGCAGGGGATGGAGAGAGCGGGGGAAAGAGAGAGCAGGAGGATGGAGAGAGCAGGAGGATGGAGAGAGCAGGAGGATGGAGAGAACAGGAGGATGGAAAGTGCAGGGGGATGGAGAGAGCAGGGGGATGGAGAGAGCGGATAATGGAGAGAGCAGAAGATGGAGAGAGCAGCAGGATGGAGAGAGCAGAGGATGGAGAGAGCAGAAGGATGGAGAGAGCAGAAAGATGGAGAGAGCAGGAGGATGGAAAGAGCAGGAGGATGGAGAGAGCAAGAGGATGGAGAGAGCAGGAGAATGGAGAGAGCAGGAGGATGGAGAGAGCAGGAGGATGGAGAGAGCAGAGGGATGGAGAGAGCAGAGGATGGAGAGAGCAGAGGGATGGAGAGAGCAGGAGGATAGAGAGATCGGGGGATGGAGAGAGCAGGGGGATGGAGAGAGCAGGGGATGGAGAGAGCGGAGGAAGGAGAGAGCAGGAGGAAGGAGAGAGAAGGAGGTAGGAGACATCAGAGGTAGGAGAGAGCAGGAGGATGGAGAGAGCAGGAGGATGGAGAGAGCGGGGATGGAGAGAGCAGGAGGAAGGAGAGAGCAGGAGGAAGGAGAGAGAAGTAGGAAGGAGAGAGCAGGAGGAAGGAGAGAGCAGGAGGTAGGAGAGAGCAGGAGGATGAGAGAGCAGGAGGATGGAGAGAGCAGGAGGATGGAGAGAGCGGGGGATGGAGAGAGCGGAGGATGGAGAGAGCGGAGGATAGAGAGAGCGGAGGATGAAGAGAGCGGAGGATGAAGAGAGCAGGAGGATGGAGAGAGCGGGAGGATGGAGAGAGCGGAAGGATGGAGAGAGCGGAGGATGGAGAGAGCGGGGGGATGGAGAGAGCAGGAGGATGGAGAGAGCGGAGGATGGAGAGAGCGGGGAAGGAGAGAGCAGGAGGATGGAGAGAGCAGACGGATGGAGAGAGCAGGTAGATGGAGAGTGCATGGGGATGGAGAGAGCAGGGGATGGAGAGAGCGGGGAAAGAGAGACCAGGAGGATGGAGAGAGCAGGAGGATGGAGAGAGCAGGAGGATGGAGAGAGCAGAAGGATGGAGAGTGCAGGGGGTGGAGAGAGCAGGGGGATGGAGAGAGAGAATGATGGAGAGAGCAGAAGATGGAGAGAGCAGCAGGATGGAGAGAGCAGCAGGATGGAGAGATTAGAAGATGGAGAGAGCAGGAGGATGGAGAGAGCAGGGGATGGAGAGAGCGGAGGATGAGAGAAAGCGAGGGAGAAGGAGAGAGAGAGACAGGAGGATGGAGAGAGCGAGGAAGGAGAGAGCATATGGAGAGGAGAGAAGCAGTAGATAGGAGATGAGTGCATGGGGATGGAGAGAGCAGGGGGATGGAGACAGCAGAGGATGGAGAGAGCGGAGGATGGAGAGAGCAGGAGGATGGAGAGAGCAGGAGGATGGAGAGAGCAGTGGGATGGAGAGAGCGAATGATGGAGAGAGCAGAAGGTGGAGAGAGCAACAGGATGGAGAAAGTAGGAGGATGGAGAGAGCAAGGGGATGGAGAGATCAGGGAGATGGAGAGATCAGGGGGATGGAGAGAACAGGGGGATGGAGAGAGCAGGGGGATGGAGAGAGCAGGAGGAAAGAGAGAGCAGGAGGAAGGAGGGAGCAGGAGGAAGGAGGGAGCAGGAGGAAAGAGGGAGCAGGAGGATGGAGAGAGCAGGAGGATCGAGAGAGCGGAGGAGGGAAAGAGCAGAGGATGGATAGAGCGGGGGAAGGAGAGAGTGGGAGGATGGAGAGTGCGAGAGGATGGAGAGAGCGGGAGGATGGAGAGAGCGGGAGGATGGAGAGAGTGGAGGATGGAGAAAGCGGGGAAATGCGAGAGCAGGAGGATGGAGAGAGCGGGAGGATGGAGAGAGCGGAGGATGGAGAGAGCGGGGAAGGCGAGAGCAGGAGGATGGAAGAGCAGGAGGATGGAGAGAGCTGGTAGATGGAGAGTGCAGGGGGATGGAGAGTGCATGGGGATGGAGAGAGCAGGAGGATGGAGAGAGCGGAGGATGGAGAGAGCGGAGAATGGAGAGAGCGGAGGATGGAGAGAGTGGGGGAAGGAGAGAGCAGGAGGATGGAGAGAGCGGGAGGATGGAGAGAGCAGGAGGATGGAGAGAGCGGGAGGATGGAGAGAGCAGGCGGATGGAGAGAGCAGAGGATGGAGAGAGCGGGGGAAGGAGAGAGCGGGGGAAGGAGAGAGCAGGAGGATGGAGAGAGCAGGTGGATGGAGAGAGCAGGTAGATGAAGAGAGCAGGAGGAAGGAGAGAGCAGTAGGATGAAGAGAGCGGGGGTGGAGAGAGCAGGAGGATGGAGAGAGCAGGTGGATGGAGAGAGCAGGTAGATGGAGAGAGCAGGAGGAAGGAGAGAGAAGTAGGATGAAGAGAGCGGGGATGGAGAGAGCAGGAGGATGAAGAGATCGGGGGATGGAGAGTGCAGAGGACGGAGAGGCAGGAGGAATGAGACAGCAGGAGGATGGAGAGAGCAGGAGAATGGAGAGATCGGGGATGGAGAGAGCAGGAGGATGGAGAGAGCAGGGGGATGGAGAGAGCAGGGGGAAAGAAAAAGCAGGGGGAAGTAGAGAGTGGATGATGGAGAGAGTGGATGATGGAGAGAGCGGATGATGGAGAGAGCGGATGATGGAGAGAGCAGGAGGATGGAGAGAGCAGGAGGATGGAGAGAGCAGAGGATGGAGAGTGCAGAGGATAGAGAGAGCAGAGGATGGAGAGAGCAGAGGATGGAGAGAGAGGAGGATGGAGAGAGTGGGGGATGGAGAGAGCGGGGGATGGAGAGAGCTCTGCACTGCCCATCCCCTGCTCTCTCCATCCCCCACACTCTCCATCCTCTGCTCTCCCCATCCCCGCTCTCTTCATCCTCTGTGCTCTCCATCCCCCGTGCTCTCCATCCCTTGCACTCTCCATCCCCCGCTCTCTCCATACCTTGCTCTCCCCATCCCCACAACCCTCCATCCCCCGCACCCTCCGCACTCTCCATCCTCTGCTCTCTCCATCCCCCGCTCCCTCCATCCCCCGTACTCCCCACCCCCGCACTCCCCACCACCCGCACTCTCCATCCCTCGCTCTCCCCATCCCCCGCCCTCTCCATGCCCCGCACCCTCCATCCCCCGCACTCTACATCCTCTGCACTCTCCATCCCCCGCTCTCTCCATCCCTCGCTCTCCCCATCCCCCGCACTCTCCATCCTCTGCACTCTCCATCCCCCGCACTCTCCATCCTCTGCTCTCCCCATCCCCCACTCTCTCCATCCTCTGCGCTCTCCATCCCTCGCTCTCCCCATCCCCCGCACTCTCCATCCCTCGCACTCTCCATCCCCGCGCACCCATTATCCCCTGCACCCTCCATCCTCTGCACTCTCCATCCCCCGCTCTCTCCATCCCCCGCTCTCCCCATCCCCCGCTCTCTCCATCCCCCATCCCCCGCACTCTCTATCCCCAATCCCCCGCACTCTCCATCCCCCGACACCCTCCATCCTCTGCACTCTCCATCCCCTGCACCCTCCATCCTCTGCAGTCTCAATCCCCCGCACTCTCAATCCCCCGCACTCTCAATCCCCGCACTCTCAATCCCCTGCACTCTCAATCCCCCATCCCCCGCACTCTCCATCCTCCGCAACCTCCTTCCCCGCACCCGCCATCCTCTGCACTCTCCATGCCTCGCACTCTTCTTCCCCCGCACCCTCCATCCCCCGCATCCTCCATCCCCCGCTCTCTCCATCCCTGCACTCTCCATCCCTCGCACTCTCCATCCCTCGCGCTCTCCATCCTCTGCTCTCCCCGTCCCCCGCACTCTCCGTACCCCCACTCTCCATCCCCCGCATTCTCCATTCCCCGCTCTCCTTATCCCCCGCACCCTCCATCCCCTGCTCTCTCCATCCCTCGCTCTCCCATCCCCCGCACTCTCCATCCCTCGCACCCTCCATCCCCCGCTCTCTCCATCCCTCGCTCCCCCATCCCCCGCCCTCTCCATCCTCTGCTCTCCCTATCCCCCGCACTCTCCGTCCCCCGCACTCTCCGTCCCCGCACTCTCGTCCCTCGCTCTCTCCATCCTCTGCACTCTCCATCCCCTGCACCCTCCATCCCCGCACCCTCCATTCCCCGCACCCTCCATCCTCCACTCTCTCCATCCCCCGCACCCTCCATCCCCCACTCTCTGCATCCCTCGCACTTCCATTCTCTGCGCTTTCCATCCTCTGCTCTCCCCGTCCCCCGCACTCTCCGTCCCCTGCACTCTCCGCCCCCGCACTCTCCTTCCCCGCACTCTCCGTCCTCCGCACTCTCCGTCCCCTGCACCCTCCATCCCTCGCTCTCACCATCCCCGCACTCTCCATCCTCTGCACTCTCCATCCCTCGCTCCCCATCCCCCGCACTCTTTATCCCCTGCACCCTTCATCCCCGCACCCTTCATCCCCCGCACCCTCCATCCTCCTCTCTCTCCATCCCTCGCTCTCCCCATCCCCTGCACTTCTCAATCCCCGCACCCTCCATCCCCCGCTCTCTCCATTCCTCACTCTCCCCATCCCCGCACTCTCCATCCTCCGCACTCTCCATCCCCCCAATCTCCATCCCTTGCACTCTCCATCCCCGCACTCTCCATCCCCGCACTCTCCATCACCCCGCTCTCTCCATCCCCCGCACTCTCCATCCCTCGCTCTCCCCATCCCCGCACTCTCCATCCTCTGCACACTCCATCCCCGCACTCTACATCCTCTGCTCTCCCCATCCCCCACTCTCTCCATCCTCTGCGCTCTCCATCCCCCGTGCTCTCCATCCCTCGTTCTCCCCATCCCACGCACTCTCCATCCCATGCACCCTCCATCCCGCTGCACCTTCCATCCCCCCCACTCTCCATTCTCGGCTCTCTCCATCTCTCGCTCTCCCCTCCCCCGCACTCTCCATCACCCGACCCTCCATCCCCCTCTCTGTCCATCCTCGCTCTCCCATCCCCCGCTCTCCATCCTCTGCGCTCTCCATCCTCTGCTCCCTATCCCCCGCACTCTCTATCCCCGCACTCTCCGTCCCCCGCACCCTTCATTCCCCGCACCCTCCATCCCTCGCTCTCCCTATCCCCCGCTCTCTCCATCCTCTGCACTCTCCATGCCGCGCACTCTCCATCCCTGCACCCTCCATCCCCAGCACCCTCCATCCCCGCACCCTCCATCCCCACTCCCTCCATCCCCCACTCCCTCCATCCCCCGCACTCCCCACCCCCCGCACTCCCCACCCCCGCACTCTCCATCCCCCGCACTCTCCATACCCGCACTCTTCATCCCTCGCTCTCCCATCCCCCGCACTCTCCATCCTCTGCACTCTCCATCCCCCGCACTCTCCATCCTCTGCTCTACCCATCCCCCACTCTCTCCATCCTCTGCACTCTCCATCCCCGTGCTCTCCATCCCTTGCTCTCCCCATCCCCTGCACCTGCCATCCCCGCACCCCATCCTCTGCACTCTCCATCCCTCGCTCTCCCATCCCTGCACTCTCCATCCCCGCACCCTCCATCCCCGCTCTCTCCATCCCTCGCTCTCCCCATCCCCCGCCCTCTCCATCCTCTGCTCTCCCTATCCCCGCACTCTCCATCCCCTGCACTCTCTGTCCCCCGCACTCTCCGTCCCCCGCACTCTCCATCCCCGCTCTCTCCATCCTCTGCACTCCTCATGCCTCGCACTCTCCATCTCCCGCACCCTCCATCCCCCGCAATCTCCATCCCTCGCACTCTCTATCCCCTGCACCCTCCATCCCCCGCACCCTCCATTCCCCACACCCTCCATCCTCTGCTCTCCCCGTCCCCAGCACTCTCCATCCCTGCACTCTCCATCCCTTGCACTCTCCGTTCCTCGCACTCTCCGTCCCCGCACTCTCCATCCCCCGCACCCTCCATCCCTCGCTCTCAACATCCCCCGCACTCTCCATCCTCTGCACTCTCCATCCCTCGCTCTCCCCATCCCCGCACTCTCTATCCCCTGCACCCTTCATCCCCCGCACCCTTCATCCCCCGCACCCTCCATCCTCCTCTCTCTCCCCATCTTTATCACCCTGCACTCTCCCTCACCCCGCACTCTTCATCACCCCGCACTCTCCATCACCCCGCACTCTCCATCCCCGCACTCTCCATCCCCGCACTCTCCATCCCCCGCACTCTCCATCTTTCGCTCTCTCCATCCCCTGCACTCTCCATCCCCTGCATTCTCCATCACCCTGCACTCTCCATCACCCTGCACTCTCCATCCCCCTGCACTCTCCATCACCCTGCACTCTCCATCACCCTGCATTCTCCATCACCCTGCACTCTCCATCACCCTGCACTCTCCATCCCCTTGCACTCTCCATCCCCCTGCACTCTCCATCCCCCTGCACTCTCCATCCCCCTGCACTCTCCATCCTCCTGCACTCTTCATCCTCCTGCACTCTCCATTCTCTGCTCTCTATCACCCCTGCATCCTTTATCCCTGTGCACAGTCTGCCGCCCTTTGCACCCCTCTCTCACATACCCTGCACTCCTCTTGTCCATCTTCTCTAGCTTGTTGTATGACATTTTGCTCCTACCTTCCCGCTGGGCAAAACTCTGTGGCTCCGCCCATCTGAGTCACATGTCCGTGACATCATCGCAGGTCGTCTTGCTCCAGCAGCCGGTAATAATGGTATTTTCTATGCTGGGCAGGAGTGTGTGCAGCGCTAACACCTCCAATTCACATCTGAGCTTCGTGCCCCTGCTGATTTTATTATACAGTGTGGAGGGGCCCTTCCCATCCTGCATCTGACTGATGCAAGTAAGAGTCCAAGAGGCGGGGGCCTACCGGGGCTTTACCCGGGACCCCAGCAGGCCAGACCGACACTGGATCTATCTCTATTTATCTATCTCTATCTATGCATCTATAAATCTATATATCTATCCTATCTATTGAAGTATCTATCAATAAATCTATCTATCCTATCAATTCATGCAACTATTATCTCTCTCTGTTTATCTATCCATCTATCCTATATATTCATCCAACTATGTATTATCCATCCTATATATTAATCCATGTATAAATATATATATATACTTATACAAAAAACAGGAGCAGCGAGTGGTGCTGGCTATCCCGGGTGCAAAGCGACCTCCACCGTCCTCAGCGTATCCTAGTATACATACAAATGTCGCAGCACTCCCTTGGTGATGTATAGCAGTTGTTAACACAAGCTGGAATAAACAACTGCTATACATCACCAAGGGAGTGCTGCGACATTTCTATGTATATATACAGTTAGGGCCAGAAATATTTGGACAGTGACACAAGTTTTGTTATTTTAGCTGTTTACAAAAACATGTTCAGAAATACAATTATATATATAATATGGGCTGAAAGTGCACACTCCCAGCTGCAATATGAGAGTTTCCACATCCAAATCGGAGAAAGGGTTTAGGAATCATAGCTCTGTAATGCATAGCCTCCTCTTTTTCAAGGGACCAAAAGTAATTGGACAATGGACTCTAAGGGCTGCAATTAACTCTGAAGGCGTCTCCCTCGTTAACCTGTAATCAATGAAGTAGTTAAAAGGTCAGGGGTGGATTCCAGGTGTGTGATTTTGCATTTGGAAGCTGTTGCTGTGACCAGACAACATGCGGTCAAAGGAACTCTCAACTGAGGTGAAGCAGAACATCCTGAGGCTGAAAAAAAAGAAAAAATCCATCAGAGAGATAGCAGACATGCTTGGAATAGCAAAATCAACAGTTTGGTACATTCTGAGAAAAAAGGAATTGACTGGTGAGCTTGGGAACTGTAAAAGGCCTGGGCGTCCACGGATGACAACAGTGGTGGATGATCGCCGCATACTTTATTTGGTGAAGAAGAACCCGTTCACAACATCAACTGAAGTCCAGAACACTCTCAGTGAAGTAGGTGTATCTGTCTCTAAGTCAACAGTAAAGAGAAGACTCCATGACAGTAAATACAAAGGGTTCACATCTAGATGCAAACCATTCATCAATTCCAAAAATAGACAGGCCAGAGTTAAATTTGCTGAAAAACACCTCAAGAAGCCAGCTCAGTTCTGGAAAAGTATTCTATGGACAGATGAGACAAAGATCAACCTGTACCAGAATGATGGGAAGAAAAAAGTTTGGAGAAGAAAGGGAACGGCACATGATCCAAGGCACACCACATCCTCTGTAAAACATGGTGGAGGCAACGTGATGGCATGGGCATGCATGGCTTTCAATGGCACTGGGTCACTTGTGTTTATTGATGACATAACAGCAGACAAGAGTAGCCGGATGAATTCTGAAGTGTACCGGGATATACTTTCAGCCCAGATTCAGCCAAATGCTGCAAAGTTGATTGGACGGCGCTTCATAGTACAGATGGACAATGACCCCAAGCATACAGCCAAAGCTACCCAGGAGTTCATGAGTGCAAAAAAGTGGAACATTCTGCAATGGCCAAGTCAATCACCAGATCTTAACCCAATTGAGCATGCATTTCACTTGCTGAAATCCAGACTTAAGACGGAAAGACCCACAAACAAGCAAGACCTGAAGGCTGCGGCTGTAAAGGCCTGGCAAAGCATTAAGAAAGAGGAAACCCAGCGTTTGGTGATGTCCATGGGTTCCAGACTTAAGGCAGTGATTGCCTCCAAAGGATTCGCAACAAAATATTGAAAATAAAAATATTTTGTTTGGGTTATGTTTATTTGTCCAATTACTTTTGACCTCCTAAAATGTGGAGTGTTTGTAAAGAAATGTGTACAATTCCTACATTTTCTATCAGATATTTTTGTTCAACCCTTCAAATTAAACGTTACAATCTGCACTTGAATTCTGTTGTAGAGGTTTCATTTCAAATCCAATGTGGTGGCATGCAGAGCCCAACTCGCGAAAATTGTGTCACTGTCCAAATATTTCTGGCCCTAACTGTATATATATATATATATGTATAAGAGAGAACATCGGGCACTACTGCTTTGTACTTGGGAAAGCAAGATATGCTGTCTCAACACTGAGTATCCCTTCAGCTGCTGGGGTGCCGGCCATTAACATATGGTACAGTCATTTGAAGAAAAAAGCAGGCGGCACTCACCTTGTATAGTTGCAGCAAGAACTCCTTTATTGGGATCCCGTCAGACGGACATATTTAATCCATGACGAGGTGCGGGGAGAGGGAGTGTGAAGTCGACAGACGACAGCGAGCCGTTTCGCTGTTACTACAGCTTCAACGGTTCTATTAATCCATCTATCTATAAATCCTATCCTATCTATTCATCTATCTATTTATCTATCTATGTATCTATCTATATCTATGTATCTATCTCTATCTATGGGTACCATTACACACACATAATTGTGCAGAGATTGTTCACAGATCTCTGGTTGCAGTGAAATCATGGACACATTGTTCTATTTTGTTGTCATGTACAAATGTAACAATGTGTCCATGATTTCAGTGCAACCAGAGATCTGTGAACAATCTCTGCACAATTATGTGTGTGTAACGGTACCCTATGTATCATCTATTATCTATCCTATTAGCTATCAATATCTATGTATCTATCTATGTATCTATTATCTATCCTATTATCTACCCTATCTATTATCTATCTACCTATCATTTATATATTCTAGATGTGAAGATTCCCGTTTTATAGAGGACTTCATAGGAACCTCGGGCAGCCATGGATATTCCTCACCAGCGAAATGAAGAGATTCCACCGAAGATGAAATCTATGAGATGTAAATGTAAACGGATGATTGAACCTATGAGAAGTAAATGTAATGTTAGTGATTGTCCTCCATATTACATGATCCCAGTGTACAGTGACTGTGACCGGTCAGCCGAGGAATCCTCTCCATACAGAGGCGCGGTTGTCAGCCATCACATGTGACAGTCTCGGCACTGACAGATCACATCTGTCCCACAGGAGATCTCATCACTGACCGATATCACACATCATGGGGGGCAGGGATCTCACACTTACCTTCTCTCCAGCCTTGTTTCTTATTTTCTGGTTCTTCCTTTTTTCTCAGATTGATTCCAGATATTTCTTCTACTTTTTCTAATTCTTCTTGTCTCAGATTCATTTCAGATGTTCTTCCTTCTTTTTCTAATTCTTCTTCTTGTCTCAGATTCATTTCAGATGTTCCTCCTTCTTTTTCTAATTGTTCTTCTTGTCTCAGATTAATTTCAGATGTTCCTCCTTCTTTTTCTAATTCTTCTTCTTGTCTCAGATTCATTTCAGTTGTTCCTCCTCCTTTTTCTAATTCTTCTTCTTGTCTCAGATTCATTCCAGATGGTAACTGTTCTTCTTTTTCTAATTCTTCTTGCCTCAGATTCATTCCAGATGGTAACTGTTCTTCTTTTTCTAATTCTTCTTGTCTCAGATTCATTCCAGATGGTAACTGTTCTTCTTTTCCAGATTTTGGGTTCTTTTTGAGCCAGCGGAAGACTATGAGAAGTATAATGTCAGGCACAGTACTGATTAAGGAACATACATGTGACTGGGGGGCCCATAGGGATAAAGCTAAAGCGGGAAAAAACAGTTCAGTGCCAATTCCCCCTTCCCCCATTCCCCAGGTGAAGCACTAAATGGGATGCCCAACTGACCAATGGGATTATAGGGGAAGGGGTGTCCAGCCACACCTGCAGGGGTTAAATTCAGGTGCTGAGGTCAGTTACTTTCTCTTTCCCCCCAGCTGACCTCTGGTGGGGTTGTGGGGGTCGGATTCCTGTGTAGGGGGTACACATGATCCTCCGTGGTGGAAAATGTGGAGAAGGGTAAAGGTTGGTCCCCGCTCGTTGGCTGCTTGCCTATTGGTCGCAGACAGCGTACCCGGCGATGAGCCCGTTATGAAATGTTAGTGCCCTTCTCTGCCTATGACATTAATAAACTGTGACCAACTTGTTCACCCCATCCAGACCTGTCTGTGTTTTCATTATGTGACTGGTGGGAGGGGGGAAGGCAGTGTTCAAGACACGTGGGTCTCCACCGTCTGTCAGTGATGGGCCTCCATATTACATGATCCCAGTGTACAGTGACTTTGACCGGTCAGCCGAGGAATCCTCTCCATACAGAGGTGCGGGATCATTGTCAGCCATCACACTTGACAGTCCCGGCACTGACAGATCACATCTGCCCCACAGGAGATCGTCTCACATACCCACATCACACACCATGGGGGGATCTCACACTTACCTTTTTTCATTTTGCCTAGTTTATTTTTCGGCTCTTTGCTCATTCCAACGCTTTCATTTTCATATTTTGGTTCTTTTTTGAGGCGACGGAAGATGGAACCTATGAGAAGTAAATGTAATGTCTGTGATTGTCCTCCATATTACATGATCCCAGTGTACAGTGACTGTGACCGTCAGCCGAGGGATCCTCTCCATACAGAGGTGCGGGATCATTGTCAGCCATCATATGTGACAATCCGTCACTGACAGATCACATCTGCCCCACAGGAGATCTTCTCACTGACCCACATCACACCATGGGGGGGGGATCTCACACTTACCTCTTCTCTTTTTGCCTTCTTTATCATCTGGTCCTTGTTCTTTGCTTATTCCAGATGTTTCATGTTCTTCTTTTTCTGATTTTGGGTCACACAGAGTTTTTGCAGATTTTTCTGCCCCCATTTCGGAGATATCGGTGGTATACAGCTTAATATGGACAAAAGCAAGATATTATATACTTTTTAAAAACTTTTTATTTAACCCTTTAACGATCTAGGACCTTTGTCATGTGACTGATCACATGACTGAAATGAAGGTCCTTGAAGATCGCATAGCTGCTCAACCTCTGTACAGCTCCCAGTGGCTCCTATTTCCTACTCTGCACCAATCAGGAACAGCTAGATGTGGTAATGTATAGTGTGTGTGTAAATGCAGAGCTGTGTGTGTATGTGCATGTAGCAAAGCTGTGTGTGTATCTGTATGTGCATGTAGCAGTGCTGTGTGTGTCTATATGTGCATGTATTGTGCATTCAGCAGAGTTGTGTGTGTTTGTATGTGCATGGAGCAGAGCTGTGTGTGTCTGTATGCACATTATTGTGCATGCAGCAGAGTTGTGTGTGTTTGTATGTGCATGTATTAGAGCTGGTGTGTCTGTATGTGCATGTAGATGTGTGGCTAGGGCATGAGCAGCGAGAGTTGTGTGTTTGTATGTGCATGTAGCAGAGCTGTGTGTCTTTGTATGTGCTTGTAGCAGAGTTGTGTTTGTATATCTGTATGTGCATGTAGCAGAGCTGTGTGTGTAGTGTGCATGTAGCAGAGTCATGTATGTCTATTGGTATATAGCAGAGCTGTGTGTCTCTAATATATAATTTGCAGAAGTACAATAAGAATAGATTTATCGCCTCCTTATTCTACCCTAGTACATTAAAATTTTGCTCCTGATCCCTCCTTTTTACACCGCCAGGGAAGCTTTAATTAATAGGAAGATGGTTTTTTCTTATTTTCAGCTGTCTAAACTTGGGGTGCGGATGTGCAGCAGCAGGGAGGGACAGGGACAGAGTGTTAAAGGGGCTCACTGAGACTCTTTCACCCATGGCCCACAAAAACTTGGAGCCGGCCTTGACCCTATATTATCCGCCCCATATATGGTATGACACAGGGCTGAAAACCCAATGCCAACAGGGAGGCATAGTGGAGTATATTCTCTGTACAGAGCCACGGTAGTAACACTGGAAAATGTAATGCACCATGTCGGCAGTACATGACTTATTGCACCAGCTGCACTGTGTATAGGTGCTTGGCTACTCATACCCTTCATCTAAATAAGTACCCTCTATATGGAGAAAAGTATTGGCACCCTACACATTACACCTGCAGGAGCTTTTATGAAATCTCATGCTTTTAATATATTATTATGGAGTTGGTACCTGTGCAGCTTCCACCATTATGGGAAGGTTTACTATGAGATTTTGGAGGTGACTATGGAAATTTTGCACATTTATCTGGAGGAGCATTTGTGATGTCAGATTTTGGAGGAAAGGGCCGGGCTCTCAATCTCTGATCTTCTTCATTCCAAAGGTGTTGGATGGGGTTGAGGTCCGGGCTCTGTGCGGCCAGTTATTATCTTCCAACCAAGACTCTCCCAACAATGTATTTATGGACCTTATGTACTGGGGCACCACTATAGGGGACAGAAAAGAGCCAAACTCTTTCCATAAAGTTAGAAGCTAGAATTATCCAAAGTTCCTTGGTATAATTTAAGTATTTCCCTTACTAAAGGGTGTGATGACACAGCATTTCTCAATCCTTGTTGTGGGTTAATGTTCCTACTTTGGCGAGACGTGTTGATTTTTTGTTTGTTATCTCATGTTTGCTAAATCATTATTGCTTGCCAGACTATTTGGTTGTGTATTGCTAATTTAATGTAATTTACCTCAGCCCCCTCTGTCTATACTACTCAAAGGGAAATTGTGCATGGGGATTGAAATGCCAACCAATAAGAGTACAGCCTTATTCCACAAATCCTGTAAGACTACAATAACCTGAGATGAATGCTCAGGCTATAAAAAAGGACTTTCTTTTGTTACCAGGAGGTTCTTATGCCACATGGGCTCTGGTCCTGGTTGGAAGACCATAACCTCAGGCTAGGAATTTTGGTTCTGGCTTCAGGATAACATCGTGTTTCATATGAGCTCAGTCTGGGGGCTTCGGGTCCGAATAGAGGAGCACTAAAACTAGATTATATTCTGCAGGAGTTCAGCCTAGGATTCTAGGATTCGGCTGGAATATTAGAGACTACTTAAGGAAGTGTGAGACTCTGTTGCCTGTTTCATTGCTTATTTTTCTGGTTATGTGTTATATGCCTTTGACTGTTGGGGACCCAATAAAGTCCTATCATTGTGTGGTTCCCTCAGCTTTTGTTGTCTCAGTAGTGTTCTGTTCACAGTTAAGGATTTTGGGTGTGCGGATGGGATGAGTGCTGGTCCATGCTGTCTTTCTAAAGGCGGCTGAGCCAGCGGACAAGAGCACCCACTGACCCCCAGTGTCGTGCACAGAGGAGAGCACCCACTGACCCCCGTGTCTGCACAGAGGAGAGCACCCACTGACCCCCGTGTCTCCACAGAGAGCACCCAGGACCCCTGTGTCTCCACAGAGGAGAGCACCCACTGACCCCATGTCTACACAGAGGAGAGCACCCACTGACCCCTGTGTCTTCACAGAGGAGAGCACCCACTGACCCCCATGTCTCCACAGAGGAGAGCACCCACTGACCCCCATGTCTCCACAGAGGAGAGCACCCACTGATCCCGTGTCTCCACAAAGGGCATAAGTCAAACCCTGAAAAACAACCTAAAGCATTCTCCGTCACCATCACACTTCACAACTTGGTGACCCGGCTCCGAAACGCTAAGTGGTCTCCACTTCATGACTTAAATGCTCTCACTCATTTAACTAGGGGGTAAAGTCTTTCATAAACTGACTTGTTCTAGATACGTCCTATTGAAGGACCAAACTGGAATCAGTTAACTCTTTACCACCAGCGTTCTTTTACAAGTGTTTATAAAGGCAGATGGCTGGTGAAGGGCCTGATCTATACACTGGGGGATGAAAATCCGGAATTCAGAATTTAAGAAGTATCCTAATACTTTTCTCAATATAGAGAATATACAATTAAATAAAATCACAAATCAGAACATGCAGAGAGTCAAAGACATGGAAGTATAGGAATATAGGAGTATAGCAGTATAGGAGTATAGGAATATAGGAGTATAGCAGTATAGCAATATAGGAGTCTGCCAGTATAGAAGTCTAGAAATATAGGAGTATAGCAGTATAGGAATATAGGAATAAAGAAGTATAGGAGTATAGCAGTATAGAGTATAGCATATAGAGTATAGCAATATGGAGTATAGCAATATAGGAGTATAGCAATATAGGAATAAAGAAGTATAGGAGTATAGCAGTATAGGAGTCTAGCAGTATAGGTACCTGCTTGTCATCACCAATGATGGGGGTCATCTGTCTTCTTCTCACTTTCTGCCTCATCACTGATTCTTTGAACCATTTCCTTCATCTGTAAAATAATATATAGGAGAACAGAGGTTACAATATGGGCTGCACTTGGAATTACCAGGTTATCTAAGACTTTCTGTTATATTTGGTATAAATTATTCTTTTATGTGGTTTCAATGGAATCCATTAATGAAATCATTGGTTAATCTGACCTCATGTAGTGTTGTTACCCGCACTTGAAAATGTTAATATACAATCTGCAAAACCTGCACACCATACACAAAACCTGCACACCATACACAAAACCTGCACACCATACACAAAACCTGCACACCTTGCACAAAACCTACACCCGATACACGAAACCCGCACACAATACACCAAACCTGCACACAATACACAAAACCTGCACACCATACACCAAACCTACACACCATACACCAAACCTGCACACGATACACACAACCTGCACATGATACACAAAACCTGCACACGATACACAAAACCTGCACACGATACTCAAAACCTGCACACGATACACAAAACCTGCACACTATACACACAACCTGCACACTATACACACAACCTGCACACTATACACAAAACCTGCACACTATATACAAAACCTGCACACTATACACAAAACCTGCACACTATACACAAAACCTGCACACGATACACAAAACCTGCACACAATACACAAAACCTGCACACGATACACAAAACCTGCACATGATACACAAAACCTGCACACGATACACAAACCTGCACACGATACTCAAAACCTGCACACGATACACAAAACCTGCACACGATACACACAACCTGCACACGATACACAAAACCTGCACACTATACACAAAACCTGACATACACAATACACCAAAACCTGCACACTATACACAAAACCTGCACACATACACCAAAACCTGCACACCATACACAAACCTGCACCGATACACAAAACCTGCACACGATACACAAAACCTGCGCACGATACACAAAACCTGCACCCGATACACAAAACCTGCACACATACACAAAACCTGCACACCATACACCAAACCTGTGCACCCGAAAACACAAAACCTGCAAAGACACAACTGCACAGATACACAAAACCTGCACAGATACACAAACTGCACACTGCACAAAATGCATCCAAACTGCACACTATACACAAAACCTGCACACTATACACAAAACCTGCACACGATACACAAAACCTGCACACGATACACAAAACCTGCACATGATACACAAAACCTGCACACGATACACAAAACCTGCACACATACACAAAACCTGCACACGATACACAAAACCTGCACACGATACACAAAACCTGGCAAACCTACCGATACACAAAACCTCACCCGATACACAAAATCTGCACACAATACACACAACCTGCACACAATACACCAACCTGCACACAATACACACAACCTGCACACAATACACAAAACCTGCAACCTGTAGGATTGTTATATACTCCTGGCCTGGTGATATAAGTACAGCACCCCTCACTGTGAATGCCTTAGTAAAGCTGCACTTACAGGGCAGCTGTGGCCCTTCCTTATCCTCGGTCAATTCTCTGGTTGTCCTGGTAATAAGGGGGCGCCAGAGAGCGGCTGTTGTTGTTTTTTCCCTCACCACCTCCAATACCATTTGTTGTAATAAAAGCCTCCAGCCCTCGTATAAAAGCTGTTATAGTGTCTGCCTTCGGGTATTCCCCACTCTGATTGCTCTAACTGTAAAGAATCCTTTCCTATGTAGATGCCAGAATCTCCTTTCCTCCACAAGTAGTGAATCTTTTTGGTACTTTTGCAAGGTCCTTGGAAGGAACACATAATATACCAGTCCTTTATATTGACCACATGTCTACATAGAGCCATCTTGCGGGCTTGTACTACCCTTTTCACTAAGTGGGGGAGAAATGTGAAGAGCTATCAGACTTTTCTAGTAAAGTCAATTTTATTGTTCACAAGTTAGAGTGAAGGGTATGTAGTGTCTCTTCCGCCTTGTTTACATAGACCATAATGCAATCAGGCTACATTATCATTGAATGTACAGTATGGTTAAGGGGGTTGGGTGTGTTTGTCTTTGCTAGGTGGCTGGAAGGAGAATAGAAGACACGTGTTTCGGGGGGGAAGTCAGTTGGTGCTGGGAATTGGAAGCAAAAGGAACTGTGCGAAGGTCAGGTCCTGAGCTTATGAATGGACCAGACAGTTGGTGGTGTGATTTGGAAGCCAAGGATCAGAGCTAAGGCTGATTACAAGTGAATGAGAGATCAGAGGGATGTCTTATTTCAGCCATCCTCGGCATCTCTCCTGACCTTAGCGTGACTGCATGTATTTCTATGCACCTGTCACTCTCATGTCAGGAGAACCACTGAGGACTGATGTAAGATATCCCCCAAAAATAAGCCCTAGTGCATTTTTGTACCAAAAAAGTAATATAAGACTTGTCTTTTTTTTTGGGTGAAAAACACAGAATGTCACGAGATAATCCCCTACCTGCTCGAGTTCTTCTTTAAGTCGTCTCTTTTCGTCTTCTGAAGCAATCAGTTGTTTCTCAGCCATCTCTACGTCTTTTTGTAGGGTGTCTGCCTTTGTTTGTGCCTCTAATAAAAAAAAATGAAAATCACCCACATACATTCATGTTCTGTACGTACCATAATGGCCTCGACTTTGGTGTTTGACTGCTCAGAAATGGTTGTCTAGTGTCTTAATATTTGAAGAAACCCCATTGGGGAGATCCGATATAAAGTGCACTGAGCATAACAGGTATAGTATTCAGTGTCTAAAGTAAAGGTCTCTGGCCACCCACACCCTCACCTCGCCCCAACGCGTGTTTCACCCCAGCTTCATCAGGAAGCCGATGTATCTAGATAATCCCCTACCTGCTTCAGCTCTTCTTCAAATTGACGGTTTTTCTTTTGTGCTTCACTCATTTTTATGAAATACTTCTCACAATCTACTGCTAGTTTGTCTCTCTGTAAAAAAATAAAAATAAAATCACCCACACACATTCCTATTCTTTATGTACAATTATGGCCTCGAATTTGGTGTTTGACTACTCAAAAATGGTTGTCTAGTGTTTTAATATTTGAAGAAACCCTATTGGGGAGATCTGATCATTAAGTACACCGAGTGTAACAGGTATAGTAATCAGTTCCTAAAGTAAAGGTCTCTGGCCACCCTCACCTCGCCCCAATGCGTGTTTCACCCCAGCTTCATCAGGAAGCCGATGTATCTAGATAATGCCTTACCTGCTTCAGCTCTTCTTCAAGTTGACGGTTTTTGTTTTGTACTTCACTCAGTTTTGTGGAATACTTAGCACAATCTACTGCTAGTTTGATTCTCTGTAAAAAAGAAAAGGAAAAGAATATTACCCACATACATTCCTATTCTTTATGTGCCACTATGGCCTCGAACTTTGGTGTTTGACTACTCAAAAACGGTTGCCTATTTGGCCTAGTCAATATTTCAGCTGGACAATCTGTGCCTTTGGTTTTTGTTCATAGCTCACAGATTGTTACAATGAGATCCCCAGTGTTACTGTCTCTCTTCTAGCATCAAAGATTTATCTTATCAAGAAAAAGAATAACTGAAACGTCTAGTAGTAAAAACGTAAAAGGGGTTGTACACTACCTGGACAATCCCATCTCATACCCCATGTTTGGCCCCATTAAAATAAAAAAAGCTTACACTTGCCTGCAGTGTCGGTGCTGTTCCAGCGGAGTCACCGCACACGTTCCCGAGGCTCACTCGAGGTTGTTATGTCACATGAGTCCAGCACACAATCACTGCCAGCTCCACTGTTCTCGCCTTCAGATTATACTACCATAAAGTGAGAGATGCGGCTGCCGCTCATTTCAGGTTGACTGATCATTTGTTTGAAGGCGGAGACAGTGGAGGCGGCGGTTATTGGGCGCTGGACTCACGTGATGTAACAATCTCAAATGAGCCCCAGTGTAACGGGGTGCTATAGCACACAAGTGGAGTAGTAGCAGGAAGGCAAAGATGGGCTGAGGGAGTCAGGGAAGCTAGTCTGACCCTGGGGACTGGGGAACCTAGCTGATCCCACAATTAGCCCAAAGGTGGAGATGTCTGGGCCGCCAACCTTGCCCTGATCCTACCCAGCCTTGGGCTAACACCCCCTCACCTCCACCCAGGGAAAGGAACAGCAACTCCCAGCAGATGATTCTCACAAGCGGTTTGCTTCAAAAAAGCTTCTGTAACACAGCACTACGTCCTCACTGCACAAGGTCAGAGCAGAGACTAAAACTATCAATGGCACCTGCTGGTGGGAAAGGGAACTATATAAAGACTAGGGGTGTGGACAACTGCGTGGCCTGACACACACCCTCACTTGAAGAGCTATAACAGACCATAGACAGCAATACTGCAGCAGCTTCTGTCATTAACCTCAAAGTCACCAAGTGAATCTAAACACATTTAATCACTACATAGCAGTTCAAGAAGATTGCAGCCCAGGCTACACGTGACACCTAAGACAGCGAGTGCTGACACCGCTGGGACAGCGCCGACAGCGGAGGTAAGTATAAGCTTTTTTATTTCAATGGGGCCAAACATGGGGAATGAGAAAGGGTGATTTAATTTAAATAGTGGACAACCCCTTTAATTTCTATGAATCCTGGGTTGCTTTGGTTTTATATTTTGGGTCATTGTCCATCTGTATGATGAAACACTGACCAATCAGTTTGGCTGATTTGAGCTCACAGAACGTCTCTGAAAACCCCAGAATTCATCCGGCTGTTTCTGTCCACATCATCAATAATGGGCCCAGGGCCACTGGCAGCCAGGCATTCCTGGCCATCACACTGCCTCCGCCATGTGTAATAGATGATGTGCTGTGCATCGGATTCATGAGCTGTTGATCTTGGTTTCATCTGTCCAAAGAATATTCTTCCAGAACTGTGCTGGTTTTCTAAGATGTTTTTTTTTTTTCTTAGCAAAGTCCAATCTAGGGTTCCTATTCTTGAGGATTATGAGTGGCTTGCACCTTGCAGTGAACCCTTAGCCTTCTTATTTTTGAGGCTTATGAGTGGTTTGCACTGTGCAGTGAATCCCTTAGCCTTCTTAATCTTGAGGCTTATGAGTGACTTGCACCATGCAGTGAACCCTTAACCTTCTTATTCTTGAGGCTTATGAGTGGCTTGCACCATGCAGTGAACCCTTAGCCTTCTTATTCTTGAGGCTTATGAGTGTCTTGCACCATGCAGTGAACCCTTAGCTTTCTTATTCTTGAGGCTTATGAGTGTCTTGCACCGTGCAGTGAACCCTTAGTTTTCTTATTCTTGAGGCTTATGAGTGGCTTGCACCGTGCAGTGAACCTTAGCCTTCTTATTCTTGAGGCTTATGAGTGTCTTGCACCATGCAGTGAACCCTTAGCCTTCTTATTCTTGAGGTTTATGAGTGTCTTGCACCGTGCAGTGATCCCTTAGTCTTCTATTCTTATTCTTGAGGCTTATGAGTGGCTTGCACCGTGCAGTGAACCCTTAGCCTTCTTATCCCTGAGGTTTATGAGTGGCTTGCACCGTGCAATGATCCCTTAGTCTTCTTATTCCTGAGGCTTATGAGTGGCTTGTACCATGCAGTGAACCCTTAGCCTTCTTATCCCTGAGGTTTATGAGTGGCTTGCACCATGCAGTGAACCCTTAGTCTTCTTAATCTTGAGGCTTATGAGTGTCTTGCACCGTGCAGTGAATCCTTAGTCTTCTTATTCTTGAGGCTTATGAGTGTCTTGCACCGTGAAAGTGAACCCTTAGTCTTCTTAGTCTTGAGGCTTATGAGTGGCTTGCACCGTGCAGTGAACCCTTAGCCTTATTATCCCTGAGGTTTATGAGTGGTTTGCACTGTGCAGTGACCCCTTAGCCTTCTTATTCTTGAGGCTTATGAGTGGCTTGCACCGTGCAGTGAACCCTTAACCTTCTTAGTGTTGAGGCTTATGAGTGTCTTGCACCGTGCAGTGAACCCTTAGCCTTCTTATTCTTGAGGATTATGAGTGGATTGCACCGTGCAGTGAACCCTTAGCCTTCTTATTCTTGAGGGTTATGAGTGGTTTGCACTGTGCAGTGAACCCTTAACCTTCTTATTCTTGAGGCTTATGAGTGGTTTGCACTGTGCAGTGAACCCTTAGCCTTCTTATTCTTGAGGCTTATGAGTGGCTTGCACCGTGCAGTGAACCTCTGTATTCTCTTGCGCGTGCAGTAAACCCTCTGTATTCTCTTGCACGTGCAGTGAACCCTCTGTATTCTCTTGCACCGTGCAGTGAACCCTCTGTATTCTCTTGCACCGTGCAGTGAACCCTCTGTATTCTCTTGCACCGTGCAGTGAACCCTCTGTATTCTCTTGCACCGTGCAGTGAACCCTATGTATTCTCTTGCACCGTGCAGTGAACCCTCTGTATTCTCTTGCACTGTGCAGTGAACCCTCTGTATTCTCTTGCACGTGCAGTGAACCCTCTGTATTCTCTTGCACCGTGCAGTGAACCCTCTGTATTCTCTTGCACCGTGCAGTGCAGTGAACCCTCTGTATTCTCTTGTACCGTGCAGTGAACCCTCTGTATTCTCTTGCACCGTGCAGTGACCCTCTGTATTCTCTTGCACCGTGCAGTGAACCCTCTGTATTCTCTTGCACCGTGCAGTGAACCCTTAGCCTTCTTATTCTTGAGGCTTATGAGTGTCTTGCATCATGCAGTGAACCTCTGTATTCTCTTTCATGTAGTTTTCTCTTTATGGTAGATTTGGATATTGATTTGCCTACATCCTGGAGAGTGTTGGTCACTTGGTTGGCTGTTGTGAAGGGGTTTCTCTTCACTATGGTAATTATTCTGTGATCATCCACCACTGTTGTCTTCTGTGGGTCTCCAGGTCTTTTTGCATAGTTGAGGTCACCAGTGCTTGCTTTCTTTCTGATGATTTACGAAACTGTAGATTTTGTCCCTCCTAATATCGTAACAATTTCTCAGATGAGTTTTTTTCTGTTTTCATAGATAAAGGATGGCTTGGGCACCTGGATGGCTCCTCTGACTGCATGTTCTTCACAATGCAAGCACCACACCTCAAATCAGCTCCAGACCTTTTATGTGCCTAATTGAGAATGAAATAACAAAGGAGTTGCCCTCACCTGCCCATGAAACAGACTTTAGGTCAATTGTCCAATTACTACAGGGTGGCACATGTAAAGGATCTGAAACTCCTAAACCATTCATCCAATCTTAATGTGGATACCCTCAAATGAAAGCTAAACGTCTGGACTTTGTTCTTTAGACCTGTTTACTTCAACATATTCAAGTTCTGTTATATAAAGGAGTGTCCAAATATACATAACTGTTTCTAAGTCTTTCCGGGTGGCTTCAGAGATATATTTACTCTAGTGAGGTTTCATGTGTACCTTATTTATTAATAGTGATGAGCGAGTACTAAAATGCTCGGTGCTCAAAGCTCGGGCCGAGCATCCCAAGATACTCGTGTACTCGGCCCGAGCACCGAGCCCAATGTTATCCTATGGGAGACCCGAGTATTTTTATGAAATGACTGCCAGCAGCATGTAGAAACCCTAAAAATGTCACAAAAGTCTCAGAAGAGTGCTCAATGACATGGCAACACCATGGGGAAGACCCTTGGAAGCATTCACTTAAAAGTCACAGCTGTGAACAATGTTGTCCGAGTTTCACACCAATTTTACGGAGTCACCAGAGAACCTTCCAAAATGACACCAAAATGAATATTCAGGGTGGAAATGTTAAGGGCACATACCCAATAGTGAGATACAGCTGGTGTATGTTACTTTTTGTGATTACATGAAAGATTTTACATGAAAACATTGTGCGGCACTCCGATGTCCCTGAGAAGAGACGTACATGAAGCCCTGTCTTGACATAATGTGCCCATTTTGAGGAAGTGGGTCTATTGTAGTATTTTCCTTTGCCAGGGCAGTCCAAAATTGGGAGGTTCACCAGTGCCCCTGGATAGAGACGTGCATGAGGGCCTGTAAACCTGAAGTGGGTGTATTGGAGTATAGCCCTTTGGCAGGGCAGCCAAAAATTGGGAGGCTCCACATTGTCCCTGGATAGAGACGTGCATGAGGGCCTCAAAACATTTTTCCCATTGAAAAGGAGCGGGACTCCTGTCGTTGTAATGCCCATTCTAAAAGAATAGGCATAAAAATTTACCACTGGGGGTATACCTGAAACAACAGCCTAACTATTGTAACGGTCATCATGGTGGCACATGAGGAGAAGGAGGAGCACTCCAGCAATTAGCCAAAGTCCCGAAGTGTGTAACCATGGGTGAGTGGAGGTACATGGCAAATTCCCATAGCAAAATTTAAATTCCGCTGTCATTTGTTGGTGGTGTGGTGAAGTCTGGCCCAATCCAACCTTGTTCATCTTAATCAGAGTCAGCCTGTCAGAATTTTCAGTTGACAGGCGGGTGCGTTTATCAGTAATGATTCCACCTGCGGCACTGAAAACACGCTCTAACAAAACGCTAGCGGCAGGGCAGGCCAGGACTTCCAAGGCGTAGAGAGCCAATTCATGCCACGTGTCCAGCTTGGAGACCCAATAATTGTAAGGCACAGAGGAATGTCGCAGTACAGTTGTTCGATCTGCAAGGTACTCCTTCAGCATCTGGCCAAACTTAGCATTTCTTGTGGCAATACCCCGCACCTCAGGGGCTGTGGTACGTGAGGGCTGAGAAAACTGTCCCACATCGTAAAGACTGTTCCCCTACCTCTGGCGGATTGGACTTGTGCCCCTCTTGGCCGTACACCTTGGTTGTCCACCGATTCCTGACCTATGCCGCTTGCGTTTTGTGAGGGGAATGCTTTGCCTACTTCCGTGACAATGGCCTTCTGGAACTGCTGCATTTTGGCTGACCTCTCCGCCTCAGGAATGAGAGACATAAAGTTCTCCTTGTAGCGTGGGTCGAAGAGTGTTGCCAACCAGTACTGATTGTCGGCCAAGATGTTCTGAACGCGAGGGTCACGAGCCAGGCAGCTTACCATAAAGTCAGCCATGTGCGCCAGACTCTTAACAGCCATCACTTCAGTATCCAGACCAACAAGATGACTGAACATGCTGTCCTCCTCCTCCTCCTCCTCCTCTCATCTCCCCTGTCCTCTGGCCAGCCACGCTGAAGCGAGGGTATGACTGGTGTGCATGTCATATCCTCAATTTGGCCAAAGAGTTGCTCCATGTCTTCATCCTCCTCCTCCTCCTCCTCCTCCTCGTCATAGTCCTCCACTGCACGTTGTGATGAGATGAGGCAGGGCTGTGTGTTATCACCCACTACTGTTTCTTGCTCAAACTCATCGTGCTCTGCCTGCAAAGCATCTTCTTTGTTTTTCAGCAGAGACCGTTTTAGAAGGCAAAGTAGCGGTATGGTGACGCTAATAATGGCATCATTGCCGCTCACCATCTTGGTGGAGTCCTCAAAGCTTTGGAGGACGGTACATAGGTCCGACATCCATCTCCACTCCTCAGGTGTTATGTGTGGAGTTCGACCCATTTCCCGACGGCTTAGGTGATGCAGGTACTCAACAACTGCCCTCTTCTGCTCACATATCCTGACCAACATGTGCAGAGTTGAATTCCAACGCGTGGTGACATCACACACCAGTCTGAGGGCTGGAAGACGCAAACGGCGCTGAAAGCCGGCAAGGCCGGCTAAGGCAGCAGGTGACTTGCGAAAATGTGCAGACAGGCGGCGAACTTTTACCAGCAGATCAGACAGCTCTGGGTATGACTTTATAAATCGCTGAACCACCAGGTTGAGCACATGGGCCACGCAGGGAACATGCGTCAGCTGGCCTCGCCTCAAAGCTGCCACCAGGTTCCGGCCATTGTCACCCCACCTTTCCTGGCTTTAGGTTCAGAGGTGTGAGCCAGTGATCTGCCTGCTGTTTCAGAGCTGTCCACACCTCTTCTGCATTGTGGGGTTTGTCACCTATGCATATTAGCTTCAGCACAGCCTGTTGCCGCTTCGCAGAGGCAGTGCTGCAGTGCTTCCAGCTTGGGACTGGTGTGGAGGGTAAAGTGGATGAGGATGCGCAGGAGGAGGAGGAGGAGGCTGAGGAGCATGACATTCCGGAGCTGTAGAGTCTGGGTGAAACCATGACTGAGGTAGGGCCTGCAATCCTTGGTGTGGGAAGGACGTGTTCCGTCCCTCGCTCAGACTGGGTCCCAGCTTCCACAATATTAACCCAGTGTGCCGTCAAGGAGATGTAGCGGCCTTGCCACAAGCACTTGTCCACGTGTCTGTGGTTAGGTGGACTTTGGCTGAAACAGCGTTGTTCAGGGCACGTGTGATGCTTTGTGACACGTGGTTATGCAATGCGGGGACGGCACATCTGGAGAAATAGTGGCGGCTGGGCACCGAGTAACGTGGGACAGCAGCCACCATCAGGTCACGGAATGCTTCCGTCTCCACCAGCCGGAGAGGTTACATTTCTAGCGCAAGCAGTCGCGAAATGTGATAATTTAGGACTGTGGCATGTCGGGCGTTGGCAGCGTATTTGCGCCTGCGTTCAAAGGTTTGCTGAATGGATAATTGAACGCTGCGCTGGGACAAGGACGTGCTTGATGGTGGTGTTATTTGTGCGTGGACAACGTCAGGTGCAGGGCCGGAGGCTTGTTCATGGCCAGCATGGACAGGGGATTGGCTCGCACGCACAACACGCCAAGACGTAGCAGTGACATCAGCAAGCACCCCTCCTCGACTCGGTTGTACTTCCCACAAAGTCAGGTGCTTGGCTGACATGTGCCTGATCATGCTGGTGGTGGTCAGGCTGTTAGTTTTCGTACCCCTGCTGATGCTGGCATGGCAGGTGTTGCAAATGGCCTTTTTAGAGTCATCTGGAGCCAACTTATAAAACTGCCAGACTCGGGAAGACCTAACATTTGCACAGGCACCTTGTGTCGTGTTGTTGTTCCGGGGAACGGTTGCCTGCCTTCTCCCTGCGGACACGACCCTGCTTCTTACTGCCTGTTGGGATGCTACGCCTCCCTCCCCCTGTGCACTGCTGTCCCCGCTCTGCATATCCTCCTGCCAGGTTGGGTCAGCTACTGGATCATCCTCCACGTCGTCTTCCGCACCCTGATCCTCCTCCTGACTTCCTGGCAATTGTGTCTCATCATCGTCCACCCCTTGTTGAGACACGTTGCCAAGGTTACCTTCGTGAGAACGTGGCTGCTCAAATATTTGGGCATCTGTACATACCATCTCATCACCCACTTCAACAGGAGCTGGCGAGAGGCCAGATTCTGCGAATGGATACGTGAACAGCTCTTCCGAGTGTCCTAGTGTGGGATCAGTAATGTCCGTGGAAGTGTACTCGGCCTGGTGGTAGGAAGGAGGATCAGGTTGGGAAATGTGCGGTGCAGTATCACGGCTACTGACACTTGACCGTGTGGAAGACAGGGTGTTTGTGGAGGTGCCCATCTGACTTGAAGCATTATCCGCTATCCGAGTAACAACCTGTTGACACTGATCTTGGTTCAAGAGCGGTGTACTGCTGCGGGCCCCAAGAATTTGGGACAGGACATGCGAGCGAGTAGATGTGCCACTTTGTTGTTGCGAAAATAGTGCTTGCACACGACCTCGGCCTCTGCCTGCACCACCATCACGTCCACTTCCTTGTCCCTTGCCAACCCTTGCGCATTTTTCCTGTATACAGCTACAACAGTCTGGTGACTGTTCTGGTCACAGGAAAGCTGGATTTTAGACCCTGCCTGTAAACAGCTAGTCAATTTTAACAGTCTGGTGACTGTTCTGGTCACAGGAAAGCTGGATTTTAGACCCTGCCTGTATACAGCTAGTCAATTTTAACAGTCTGGTGACTGTTCTTTCTCACAGGAAAGCTGGATTTTAGACCCTGCCTGTATACAGCTAGTCAATTTTAACAGTCTGGTGACTGTTCTGGTCACAGGAAAGCTGGATTTTAGACCCTGCCTGTATTCAGCTAGTCAATTTTAACAGTCTGGTGACTGTTCTGGTCACAGGAAAGCTGGATTTTAGACCCTGCCTGTATACAGCTAATCAATTTTAACAGTCTGGTGACTGTTCTGCTCACAGGAAAGCTGGATTTTAGACCCTGCCTGTATACAGCTAGTCAATTTTAACAGTCTGGTGACTGTTCTGCTCACAGGAAAGCTGGATTTTAGACCCTGCCTGTATACAGCTAGTCAATTTTAACAGTCTGGTGACTGTTCTGCTCACAGGAAAGCTGGATTTTAGACCCTGCCTGTATACAGCTAGTCAATTTTAACAGTCTGGTGACTGTTCTGGTCACAGGAAAGCTGGATTTTAGACCCTGCCTGTATACAGCTAGTCAATTTTAACAGTCTGGTGACTGTTCTGCTCACAGGAAAGCTGGATTTTAGACCCTGCCTGTATACAGCTAGTCAATTTTAACAGTCTGGTGACTGTTCTGCTCACAGGAAAGCTGGATTTTAGACCCTGCCTGTATACAGCTAGTCAATTTTAACAGTCTGGTGACAGTTCTGATCACAGGAAAGCTGGATTTTAGACCCTGCCTGTATACAGCTAGTCAATTTTAACAGTCTGGTGACTGTTCTGCTCACAGGAAAGCTGGATTTTAGACCCTGCCTGGATACAGCTAGTCAATTTTAACAGTCTGGTGACTGTTCTGGTCACAGGAAAGCTGGATTTTAGACCCTGCCTGTATACAGCTAGTCAATTTTAACAGTCTGGTGACTGTTCTGCTCACAGGAAAGCTGGATTTTAGACCCTGCCTGTATACAGCTAGTCAATTTTAACAGTCTGGTGACAGTTCTGCTCACAGGAAAGCTGGATTTTAGACCCTGCCTGTATACAGCTAGTCAATTTTAACAGTCTGGTGACTGTTCTGCTCACAGGAAAGCTGGATTTTAGACCCTGCCTGTATACAGCTAGTCAATTTTAACAGTCTGGTGACTGTTCTGCTCACAGGAAAGCTGGATTTTAGACCCTGCCTGTATACAGCTAGTCAATTTTAACAGTCTGGTGACTGTTCTGGTCACAGGAAAGCTGGATTTTAGACCCTGCCTGTATACAGCTAGTCAATTTTAACAGTCTGGTGACTGTTCTGGTCACAGGAAAGCTGGATTTTAGACCCTGCCTGTATACAGCTAGTCAATTATAACAGTCTGGTGACTGTTCTGGTCACAGGAAAGCTGGATTTTAGACCCTGCCTGTATACAGCTAGTCAATTTTAACAGTCTGGTGACTGTTCTGGTCACAGGAAAGCTGGATTTTAGACCCTGCCTGTATACAGCAAGTCGATTTTAACAGTCTGGTGACTGTTCTGGTCACAGGAAAGCTGGATTTTAGACCCTGCCTGTATACAGCTAGTCGATTTTAACAGTCTGGTGACTGTTCTGGTCACAGGAAAGCTGGATTTTAGACCCTGCCTGTATACAGCTTGTCATCTCCAACAGTCTCCTGAGGACTGTTCTGGTCACTGTAAAGCTTGGACTCCGATCTGGATCACCCTGCCTATATCCTCCTAGATTAGTCCTGAGAAGGACTGTTATGGTCAGCAGCAGTTTGCAGCCCTGCTCCGGATCTACCTATGAGGGCCGCAAATCTGACCCTAAGAAAACTGCAGCTGAGCCGGGGCACAATGTGAACGGGTGTGTAAGACACGTTCACTCACACCAAATATATAGATCACAGAAAAAAAAACAGTATAACAAAACGTGTGGAAGTACTCTGCTGTAATAAATAGTAATAAAAAGCAAGTGCTAGTAAAAAACAGTATAAAAACAGGGTACTTAGTTAATACGTTTTTGCAAAAAAGTACGTAAGCCGTTCTACGTCTTCAATGTGACCCATATCAGAACGGTCCTATCTAAACTAATTTAAAACCTGATCCTGTATAGTATACCTCATGGATGCAGGGTGAAGAAAGGCCAGAGTCCAATATGGACACAGAGTAGCAGATGGCTTCTGTGCCTGGCTCAGAATGGGGGGTGGGTGGGGCACTCCCTGTCTTACTAAAAGACTGAATAATGAGAAAACTGCAGCTGAGCCAGGGCACAATGTGAACGGGTGTGTAAGACTCGTTCACTCACACCAAATATATAGATCACAGAAAAAAAAACAGTATAACAAAACGTGTGGAAGTACTCTGCTGTAATAAATAGTAATAAAAAGCAAGTGCTAGTAAAAAACAGTAAAAAATCTGACCCTAAGCAGCAGCAGTCACTCTCCCTACACTCACTGTCTGGATGACTGTGTGCAGAGCACATCGTGGCCGGGTCTTATAAAGGCTCGGTCACGCTGTGCGGGCCGGCCAATCACTGCAATGCCACAACTAACAGGGCTGTGGCATGGCAGTGGTCTGCCAGCCAATCCCTCCATGTGGTCTGGCTCTCTAAAGAGTGCCAACATGCAGGGATGAGGACCACGAGCACAGCACGAGTATCGCGAGATTACTCGGTGCTCGCCGAGTAGCCCGAGTACAGTGATACTCGTGCAAGTACCGAGTAGCGCAGAGCATACTCGCTCATCACTATTTATTAACCCTCGGTGAACCTTCCTTTTCAGATTTATACATGTTATACCGTTGCTATTTCTGTGTCATGTTTTACTATTTATTTATAACTATTACATTGAATAAATGTTGATTTTGGTCACTTCATTGCTGCTGTAGGGTTACTATCCGTACTCAGGCATTGGTGATGTTATTACATTTATGTATTGAATGCCACATTATAGTGAATTCCATATTTAGGACTTTTGGTGTTTAAAACACACTAAGCCTGATATTCATATGATATGAATCAGCCATAGCTCTCCCAACCCCAACAGACATATATATGGTCAGAGATCTGGGGGTCAGTCCAGACATTGCGGACCAAACCATGAGTGTCAGATGTGTGAAAATCACCTTTGTCTTACAGTCGGGGAAGCAAGGTGTTACATGATGATAGCAGAATTAGTAAGAAAATGTCAATCTCTGAGTAACTGACGGGGTAACTCAGGAGATAAAGGAGATAGGAGTTGTATGTAATGATAAAAAGAGATCAGCTTCTTTTTTGCCTGTAAGGAGCACCTCCCTGTCACAAGAGTGGTTAAGCGGATGAGGGAATGGAAGCAGGATGGTAATAACCGGCAAGGTTAACTGAGTAACTGGTCTCACCCCATTGACTGTGGTCCCTAGCCTGACCCTGTACCCAGAGGTTACTTTGACATGGAGGAGGTCTGGGCCACCACCCTTTCCCTGCTCCTCATTTGGGCACAAGCTAGCACTTTAGAGAGGGATATAGGGACAGATTTTTCTACCCATTTTTATCCCTTGCCATAATACTGGAACCCAATATTGTTACTGTGCACTAGGACCGTTTACTGTACCAGATGCACATTATCTCCCTCTGATGCCTTCATGTCATTCCTTTTCCCCTACCTTGCCTCTCTGCCCAGCCCTTTGTTATCTGGTTACTGTCTCAAAGATCTGTATGAGCTGTCCACAATGTAACCGAGTAATAAACAGAATTGCATTCTGAGCACTGGTGTGGACATTCTTGGTGTTCTTATTTGGCCAATATGTACTCATCATTTTTGGTTTAAATTTGTATCTGGAGTAAGAAGGTCCTTCTTTCACTATGTTGATGTCCTGGTTGTGGCGCAACTAGAGACTGTTGGGCCTCGGTGCGAAATTCAGACCAACCCCCCCCAGTTGGTCAGATGTATGGGCCCCGTGCAAAGTCCTAAATCCTATAAAGACTCACTGATTGACCCCTCTCCCCTTCACTATGTATTAATGTCCCTAATCCTGCTATATATGGTCCTTCTCCTGAAATATGGCCTTATCGTGGTATATGTGTGTCCCCCATCCTGGTTTATATAGTCCGCCTCCTCCCGTCACCATAGTCCTCCAATTATTATAATGCATCCCCACATTCCTCCATACATTACAATGTACCCACATAGTCCTCTATGTATTATAATGCATCCCATAGTCCTCCATTCATAAGGTAGCCCCCATAGTCATCTAATTATTATAATGCTACCCCATTATCCTCCATATAATATAATTCAGCCTCACAGTCCTCCATATAGTACAATGCAGCCTCACAGCCCTCCATATAGTATAATGCAGCCTCAGCGTCCTCTATATAGTATAATGCAGCTCAGCGTCCTCTATATAGTATAATGCAGCCTCGCGGCCCTCCATATAGTATAATCCACTCCCATAATCCTCCATACATTACAATGCACCTCCATACCATATAATGCACCCCCATAGTCCTCCATACATTATAATGCACCTCCATACCGTATAATGCACCCCCATAGTCCTCCATACATTATAATGCACCTCCATACCGTATAATGCACCCCCATAGTCCTCCATACATTATAATGTACTCCATACCGTATAATGCACCCCATAGTCTCCATACATTATAATGCACCTCCAGACCATATAATGCACCCCATAGTCCTCCATACATTATAATGCACCTCCATACCGTATAATGCACCCCCATAGTCCTCCATACATTATAATGCACCTCCATACCGTATAATGCACCCCCATAGTCCCCCATACATTATAATGCTCCTCCATACCGTATAATGCACCCCCATAGTCCTCCATACATTATAATGCACCTCCATACCGTATAATGCACCCCCATAGTCCTTCATACATTATAATGCACCTCCATACCGTATAATGCACCCCCATAGTCCTCCATACATTATAATGCACCTCCATACCGTATAATGCACCCCCATAGTCCTCCATACATTATAATGCACCTACTTACCATATAATCCACCCCATAGTCCTCCATACATTACAATGCGCCTCTATACCTATAATGCACCCCCAGAGCCCTCCATACATTATAATGCACCCCCATAGCGTATAATCCACCCCCATAGTCCTCCATACATTATAATGCACCTCCTTACCGTATAATACACCTCCATAGTCCTCTATACATTATAATGCACCTCCATACCGTATAATCCACCCCCATAGTCCTCCATACATTATAATGCACCTCCTTACCATATAATCCACCCCCATAGTCCTCCATACATTACAATGCACCTCTATACCATATAATGCACCCCCAGAGCCCTCCATACATTATAATGCACCCCATATCGTATAATCCACCCATAGTCCTCCATACATTATAATGCACCTCCTTACCGTATAATACACCTCCATAGTCCTCCATACATTATAATGCACCTCCATACCGTATAATCCACCCCCATAGTCCTCCATACATTATAATGCACCTCCATACCGTATAATGCACCCCCATAGTCCTCCATAAATTTTAATGCACCTCCTTGCCGTATAATGCACCCCATAGTCCTCCATACATTATAATGCACCTCCATACCGTATAATGCACCCCCATAGTCCTCCATACATTACAATGCACCTCCATACCATATAATGCACCCCCATAGTACTCCATACATTGTATGCAGGGAGTATAAAATTAACACTTTAATGCCCTAGACTATGAGGGAATGTAAAATGATCCTCTTTATTGTCCTAGACCACAGGGGAATATAAAATTACGATCTTTGACCATCGGAGATTGTAAAATTAACCTTTTAATGTAATAAACCACCAGGGAATGTAATCTGAATTCCTTATTGTCCTAGACATGACATTAATCCCTTCATGACCTGGGAATTTTTTGGTTTTCATTTTCGTTTTTTGCTCCTTGCTTCCAAGAACCATAACTTTTTTATTTTTCCGTCAATATAGATGTATGATGGCTTGTTTTTTGCGGGACGAGTTGTACTTTCATATGCAATCATTTATTTTACCATATAGTGTACAGGGAAATTTCAAAAAAATTCTAAATGCAGTGAAATTGCAAAAAAAAATCAATGACATTTGTTTTTTGGGTATTTTAGTCGCCATGTTCACTATATGGTAAAACCGACGTGACGGAGGAGATGCCTTGTGTAGGTACGAGTTCATAGACACCCAACATTTATACCTATACTGGTATCTAGGTGCTGAAACAAAATTCAGAAATTTGAAAAAAAAAACAAAAATGGACTTTTTGTGCCATGTTCTGCGACCCGTAGCGTTGTCATTTTTAGGGATCTGGGGCTGTTTGATGGCTTATTTTTTGCGTCTTGAGCTAACGTTTCTAATGACACCAGTTATGGGGGGATCCGCAGTTTTGATCACCTGTTATTGCACTTTATAGCAATGTTGTGATGACCAAAGAAAACGGAATTTTGGCGTTCGGACCATTTTTTCCGTTACAGAGTTCACGCCTCTCATTAACGGATTTAATAGGATGATAGATCGGGCGATTCTGAACGCGGCGATGCCAAACATGTGTATTTTTTTATTTTTTAATACTTTTATTGTGAATGGAGGGAAAATGGGGTGATTTGAACTTTTATATATTTTTTTTTACAGGTTTTTAAAAACTTTATTTTTTCATTGATTCTTATTTTTACACTGCCCCTTTAAGAGGGACCTTGCTGCACTGTCCAATCGTTTCTGCAGCTCATCTGTATCTCCCAGAACCACAGACCTGCTGTGGTTGGCAGCGCCTGCCAACCACTACACGTAACTGCGCTCTGACAGCATCCGGGGTCTAGCCAGGACCACGGGCTGTCACGTGAGCGCCGGAGATCCCGCGACACTATCGCATGATCTCCGGAGCAGGCGGGGAACAGCGTGTTCCCCGCCGCGGCCGCCTTGGATCCCGCTGTCAGTGATTGACAGCGGGATCCAAGGGGTTAACAGCGCAGATCGGATCCCGGATCTGATTGGAGCTGTTAGCCCGACATCTCAGCTGATCACATCAGATCACCGCGCCGGAGCTCACATCAAACACCCCTTACGGTCCATGACGTTGTATAACGTCATAGGTCGGGAAGGGGTTAAAGTAATCCTCTCCATTGCTCTAGACCAGAGTTCCCAACTCCAGTCCTCAAGGACACCAACAGTGCAGGTTTTCAGGATTTCCTTAGAAATTGGAATCATCCCCAGAGAAGGTGATTCAATTATCCCCTGTGCAATACTAAGGAAACCTGAAAACCTGCACTGTTGGTGTGCCTTGAGGACTGGAGTTGGGAACCTCTGCTCTAGACCACCAGGGAATGTTAAATGAATTAACATAATATTATAAAACGTGGAAAGTAAAATATATGAAAAAAATGTCAAATAAACCGCTTTTTCCCCTAGACCACCAGGGAATATAAAATGAATTACCGTAACATAGTATTCTAGACCATGTAAAACTGAAATAAATGTATAAATGTAACAATAAATCTCTTTCTTACTCCAGGCCACCAGGGAACTATTTTGCCATTTTGTCTGAAGACATGTGAATTTTTTAATAATTTTAGAAACTGGCGACATTAACAAAAATAATTCCAGAAGAACACAGAAGATATTGACAGGGCGAGATCCTCGATGATAACACGAGGCAACGATGGGAGAGAAAAACGCTTACTTTCTGCATGGACTGACAGCTGAATTCAAGAAGTCATCCACCAACAAGGGATCCTCGCAGAGAATTAGGATCTATTCCTGCGGTACTATAGAAAACCTACATATACCACAATCACAAACTCAGCCCTGCTACATCCCTGTATGGTATATATGGCTACACAGCCAGAAATTTACAGGAACAATTGCCCCCAATCATGCCGGTGTTCTGATCTTTGCCATTACTGTTGTAGTACAGCTGAATTTGTCAATGAACTCGGCCAGCTCTGCTACATCTCTGTATGGTATATATGGGTACACAGCCAGCAATATACAGGAACAAGTGCCACCAATCATGCCAGTGTTCTGATCTTTACCAGTACTGACGTACCAGAGCTGACAGAGTTCATTGACAAATTCAGCTCTGCTACATCAGTACTGTTAAAGATCAGCCTTATTTATAAACCTCCCCCCATAGTCCCTTCGCCATAGTGCACTCACTTGCAGGTGCTGCCTGCTGTATGCGGTCCCCAGTGGAACTCTGGCCAGGAAGCCGGCAGGTCAGAGGGGGCGAGGGGTGGATGCAGCAGCAGGAAGCAGGAGGCTTCCCTCCTCACCGCTCTCTGACACACAGAGCCTGTGCTGCCACATGGATGTGTGTCCTCGGGGACGCACATCCATGTGAAGCAGCCGGAGCTGCGATCGCGGTCACAGGGGGCGGCTGGAGGCCCGGGCCCCCTACCGGTCTAGGTCCCGTCTCAGCCGCGACCCCTGTGACCGCGATCGTTACGCCGCTGTGTCCTGGTTGTGTCCTTTAGTTTATTCTCAGTAGCAGAATAGGCAGCCTGTATGAATGACGCCGTGCGGTGCGAGTCACTGGAAGGTCTCTGAGGACTGATTGAGGCGTTTCTATATTGCTGTATATCAATAATGTAATCCCACTCTGGTTGTGAGTCTATAAAAGCAAGGGGGATTAATAGGGGGAACATAAGAAAGAGAGGATACAACACACAGTGTTACTCACCTCAGTCCTTTCTACCATCTTCAGAATCATTTGATAGTCATGCATGTATTTCTTTAAATCTTCTGCTTCACTGAAATGCTAAAATGTAAAGGGGAAATTGATTTTCAATATCATATATTTCTACATCGCAGGAGTTATTTGCAAGAGAATCCAACTATATGGTGTGTGAGACATGTAATGGCTGAAAGTCGCCTTTCCTGGTATCACTGCAGAGCTGTGTGCGATTACAACTAACACAGAACAGCAGAGCTGAGCTTTGTCTCATTACAAACACATCTGCAGTTGTAGCTCCTCTCACAGTCAGCTCTGCTGCACTCCCCTCCTCTTGATGTCTGTGGAGGCTGAATCACTGAGGCGACACCTGTAAGTGCACGTGTTTGTAATAAGACAAAGCTCGGCTCTGCTGTTCTGTTAATTGTTATCACGCACAGCTCTGCTGTACTCCCCTCCTCTGGCTGTCTGTGGGAGGCTGAATGTCTGTGAGGTGACAACTGTAACTGCACATGTGTTTGCAATAAGACAAAGCTCAGCTCTGCTGTTCTGTTAATTGTTATCACACACAGCTCTGCTGTACTCCCGTCCACTGACTGTCTGTGGGAGGCTGAATGACTGTGAGGTGATTACTGTAAGTGCACGTGTTTGTAATAATTGCTGTTTTATGTTCATCAGATGATCGCTTAACCTTAAAACCTTCAAAAAGAATCCTGAAGTCCACCTTTTCCAACAAGCCTACAACCTGCAGTGACCCTCAGGCCACCAACGGCCACAAGATCAGCTCTACCCTCACCTAATGTATTCTCACCCATACCTTGTAGACTATGAGCCATTGTGGGCAGGGTCCTCTCCCCTCACCTACTGTATCTGTGGCGCCCCGCATAGCCTAGCGTCATAGAGGGGTATTGCACCCGTAAAAGAGGTGTAGTTGCCCCAGCTGCAAGCGGACCCTAGGGTGGTGGGTGGGACCCATTCCCTGCACTCCCACACTAGTTGAGTGGTGGGAGGTTACCCAGGAGGGGATATATTCACCCCCAGGGGAGATCAAGAGCGGTTAGCAGTTAGCGGTTACAAGTAGGAGGAAGAGAGGAGTTAGGACAGTTGGAGTAGTTCTTTTGTGCTAGTTGGAACGAGGTGGAAGGTCAAACCGGGGCAGTTTCAAGCCGAACCGGAGGGAAGGAGAAGGGACCTTGAGGAGGTCCTGAAAGAGGGCGCCCGACGAGAGAAGTTCGGGCCTAGAGAGAAAGGGAGATCCTCAGAGTGGAGCGACCATACTCCAGGGGATTCTCCAGTCCACCACGGGAACACCAAGCCCAAAGATCCGGCCAAAGTCCAGCTTTGCAGTCGGCAACTGGCTGTTGTGGCTTGTCAGCTGCAGCACCCTGCCAGTGGAGCGGTCTGCCTGCTTCCTCACCAACTAGGGAGAGGACTCCCGGTACTACCTACACGGAGCTACTAGGTATAGGCCCATCCTAGGCAGGGAAGAACGGACACAGGTTTCTCAACGAAGGTACAACACGGGTTCCACCATTCCACCTGGGATCCACTTGCAGCCATCCGCAAAGCTACCTGTTGTTGTAACATCTTGCTAGACTGTGAACTTTGTATGATGCTGATGCAAGTTGACAGTAAAGTACCAGGGAGAAAGTGACTTTGCCTGTGTGTGGTTTTCTCCATCATCCTGCTTGTTTTCAGGAACGCTGTCCCGGAGGACCCGCTCCACCTGTAGGGAGCTTTACCATCTCAGCCGCACTACCATCTACCTCCGGCGGACTGTGGCGGCGCTAGTGACCCATCACCAGGTACTACAGGTGGCGTCACGTGACAAAACAAACTCTTATTCCCTGTAAATACACCCTTATTGAAGTGTCACCCAGGCCACGGGCTCAGGCGCTGCCACCCGTGACATCCCCGCTAACTCCTTGGAGCCTGACACCCGAGTACCCCAGGGTCTGTGGCTCGACATATCCTCACCCATCTCTTGTAGACTGTGAGCCCTCGTGGGCAGGGTCCTCTCCCCTCTCCTACTATATCCTCACCCATCCCTTGTAGACTGTGAGCCCTCGTGGGCAGGGTCCTCTCTCCTCACCTACTGTATCCTCACCCATCCCTTGTAGACTATGAGCCCTCTTGGGCAGGGTCCTCTCCCCTCACCTACTGTATCCTTACCCATCCCTTGTAGACTGTGATCCTTCGTGGGTAGGGTCCTCTCTCCTCACCTACTGTATCTTCCCCTATCCCTTGTAGACTATGAGCCACCGTGGGCAGCTTTTCTCTCCTCTTCTACTGTATCCTCACCCATCCCTTGTAGACCGTGAGCCCTCGTGAGCAGGGTCCTCTCCCCTTACCTACTGTATCTTCCCCTATCCCTTGTAGACTGTGAGCCCTCGTGGGCAGGGTCCTCTCTCCTCACCTACTGTATCCTCATCCATCTCTTGTAGACCGTGAGCCCTCGTGGGCAGGGTTCTCTCTCCTCACCTACTGTATCCCCACCCATCCCTTGTAGACGTGAAACCTGGTGGGCAGGGTCCTCTCTCCTCTCCTACTGTTTCCTCACCCATCTCTTGTAGACTATGAGCCACCGTGGGCAGGCTTTTTTCTCCTCTTCTACTGTATCCTCCCCTATCCCTTGTAGACTGTGAGCCCTCGTGGGCAGGGTCCTCTCTCCTCACCTACTGTATCCTCACCCATCCCTTGTAGACTGTGAGCCCTGGCAGGCAGAGTCCTCTCCCCTCAACCAGGGCCGTATTTTCAATTAGGCACTCGTAGGCACGTGCCTAGGGGCGCCAGGTGTCAACAGGGCGGCACCAGGATGAGGTAGTAAAAATTATTTTTTTTAAGTCTTCCTTCCTCCTCCAAACTCAGCATGAAATCCGTGGAGTTTTTGGAGGAGGGAGGGGGGCACCGCATTCACTTGTCACTGCACCTTTCAGACGCGGTTACAAGGGAATGTGCGGGCACTCTGGGCCCAACACTTCCGGGGTCAGTGAAGCTCCAATCAGCTTCCTGTCCCGGGTTACTGCTGTGATCTCCTGCTTCAGCTCAGCAGTGTGATGATGAGTCATCACTGCTGCAGGAGAGCACAGTAGGAGGAACAAGATGTCAGCTCCCGGGAGCCTGAAGCATGGAGTGTTGAGCCAGGTGAGCGCTATTAAGCCGAAGATCGTGTCAGCCTGGGGGGCAGCATGGAGAAGAGGCGGAGAGGAGAAGGCACATGTAATATGGAGGCGAGAGGGGGAGAGGAGAAGGCACATGTAACATGGAGGGGAGAGGGGGAGAGGAGAAGGCACATGTAACATGGAGGGGAGAGGGGGAGAGGAGAAGGCACATGTAACATGGAGGGGGGAGGGGGAGAGAAGAAGGCACATGTAACATGGAGGGGGAGAGGAGAAGGCACATGTAACATGGAGGGGAGAGGAGTAGGCACATGTAACATGGAGGGGAGAGTGGGAGAGGAGTAGGCACATGTAACATGGAGGGGAGAGGGGGAGAGGAGAAGGCACATGTAACATGGAGGGGAGAGGGGGAGAGGAGAAGGCACATGTAACATGGAGGGCAGAGGGGGAGAGGACAAGGCACATGTAACATGGAGGGGGGAGGGGGAGAGAAGAAGGCACATGTAACATGGAGGGGGAGAGGAGAAGGCACATGTAACATGGAGGGGAGAGGAGAAGGCACATGTAACATGGAGGGGAGAGGGGGAGAGGAAAAGGCACATGTAACATGGAGGGGAGAGGGGGAGAGGAGTAGGCACATGTAACATGAAGGGGAGAGGGGGAGAGGAGAAGGCACATGTAACATGGAGGGGAGAAGGGGAGAGGGAGAAGGCACATGTAACATGGAGGGGAGAGGGGGAGAGGAAAAGGCACATGTAACATGGAGGGGAGAGGAGAAGGTACATGTAACATGGAGGGGAGAGGGGGAGAGGAGAAGGCACATGTAACATGGAGGGGAGAGGAAGAAGGCACATATAACATGGAGAGGGAGGGGGATAGGAGAAAGCACATGTAACATTGAGGGGAGAGGGGGAGAGGAGAAGGCACATGTAACATGGAGGGGAGAGGGGAGAGGAGAAGGCACATGTAACATGGAGGGGAGAGGGGGAGAGGAGAAGGCACATGTAACATGGAGGGGAGAGGGGGGAGAGGAGAAGGCACATGTAACATGGAGGGGAGAGGGGGAGAGGAGAAGGCACATGTAACATGGAGGGGAGAGGGAGAAGAGGAGAAGGCACATGTAACATGAAGGGGAGAGGAGAAGGCACATGTAACATGGAGAGGAGAGGGGGAGAGGAGAAGGCACATGTAACATGGAGGGGAGAGGGGTAGAAGAGAAGGCACATGTAACATGGAGGGGAGAGGGGGAGAAAGAGAAGGCACATGTAACATGGAGGGGGGAGGCAGTGAGGAGAAGGCACATGTAACATGAAGGGGAGAGGAGAAGGCACATGTAACATGGAGGGAGAGGGGGAGAGGAGAAGGCACATGTAACATGGAGGGGGGAGGGGGAGAAGAGAAGGCACGTGTAACATGGAGGGGGAGAGGAGAAGGCACATGTAACATGGAGGGGGAGGGGGAGAGGAGAAGGCACATGTAACATAGAGGGGGAGAGGAGAAGGCGCATGTAACATGGAGGGGAGAGGGGGAGAGGAGAAGGCATATGTAACATGGAGGGGGAGAAGAGAAGGCACATGTAACATGGAGGGGGGAGGGTGAGAGAAGAAGGCACATGTAACATGGAGGGGGGAGGGGCAGAGAAGAAGGCACATGTAACATGGAGGGGAGAGGGGGAGAGGAGAAGGCACATGTAACATGGAGGGGAGAGGGGGAGAGGAGAAGGCACATGTAACATGGAGGGGAGAGGGGGAGAGGAGAAGGCACATGTAACATGGAGGGGGGAGGGGGAGAGGAGAAGGCACATGTAACATGGAGGGGGAGAGAAGAAGGCACATGTAACATGGAGGGGGAGAGGAGACGGCACATGTAACATGGAGGGGAGAGGGGGAGAGGAGTAGGCACATGTAACATGGAGGGGGAGGGGGAGAGAAGAAGGCACATGTAACATGGAGGGGAGAGGAGTAGGCACACGTAACATGGAGGGGAGAGGGGAGAGAGGAGTAGGCACATGTAACATGGAGGGGAGAGGAGTAGGCACATGTAATATGGAGGGGAGAGGGGGAGAGGAGAAGGCACATGTAACATGGAGGGGAGAGGGGGAGAGGAGAAGGCACATGTAACATGGAGGGGAAAGGGGGAGAGGAGAAGGCACATGTAACATGGAGGGGGAAGGGGGAGAAGAGAAGGCACATGTAACATGGAGGGGGAGAGGGGGAGAGGAGAAGGCACATGTAACATGGAGGGGGGGAGAGGAGAAGGCACATGTAACATGGAGGGGGGAGGGGGAGAGAAGAAGGCACATGTAACATGGAGGGGAGAGGGGGAGAGGAGTAGGCACATGTAATATGGAGGGGAGAGGGGGAGAGGAGAAGGCACATGTAACATGGAGGGGAGAGGGGGAGAGGAGAAGGCACATGTAACATGGAGGGGAGAGGGGGAGAGGAGAAGGCACATGTAACATGGAGGGGAGGGGGGAGAGGAGAAGGCACATGTAACATGGACGGGAGAGGGGGAGAGGAGAAGGCACATGTAACATGGAGGGGAGGGGGGAGAGGAGAAGGCACATGTAACATGGAGGGGAGAGGGGGAAAGGAGAAGGCACATGTAACATGGAGGGGAGAGGGGGAGAGGATGAGCTGCATGGTACATGAGGGGGTGCAGTATGTTGAAGGGTCAGGTTACGTTCACACGTAGCGTATTTCTGCATTCACACAGCGCTATTTAGCGGATGTACAAATGCAGTGAAGTACAGAGCAATGCATTTCTCCAAAAATTGTTTCCATGATCCGTATTTTTGTGGACGCGCTCTCCCTGCTAAGTGCATCCACAAAAAGAAAGACCATGCCAATTCTTTTTGCGCTTTTCTACAGCCCACATTGTAGCATGAGCTCCGGGAAAGCGCATCCGCAAAAGTGGAATGTGTGAATGCACTTGCGCTTTTTTTTGCATAAAGAGTAGTAAAAAAGAGCATGCTCAGAATAGCTATTTGTATTTCCAAAAATGAACAGCGTTTGAACCCGGCCTTAGACTGGAAGAGCACAGTATGGAGAATGGGTAGCCTGAGGGGGGCACAGTATAGAGAAGTCACTTGGGAGGGGCACAGTATGAAGATGGGGTAGCATGGGGGGCTCATTATAGAGATGGGGTAGCATGTGGGGGCTCATTATACAGATGGGGTAGCATGGGAGGGCTCAGTATGGAGATGGGGTAGCATGGGGTTCTCAGTATTGAGATGGGGTAGCATGGGGGGCTCAATATGGAGATGGGGTAGCATGGGGGGGCACAGTATGGAGATGGGGTAGCATGGGGGGGCTCAGTATGGAGATGGGGTAGCATGGGGAGCGTGCAGTGAAAAGACTGGTAGGGCTCAGTATGCAGAACGCGTAGCATAAGGGGGCGCACTATAGAGTTGTGACAGCATGAGGTGGACAGTGAAGTGAGGGCTGTATTGGAGATTATAATTCATAAGTGAGGAGGGTGTGGTGGGTATAATTCATTATGGGGAGGACACTGTTAGTTTTCATTTATGAAGGAGTGGTGTGGCGGTCATATTTTACTAGGGACATGGTAGTGGGAATATTTTATAGATTTTATAGGGGAGAATAATGTTGAGGCCATATAACATAAGTGAGACAGTGTGGGGTCATTTGTGCAGGAAGCACAGGGAGGGGTAATTATTTATTCAGGGGCACAGCATAGGGCTCACTTAAGGTACTTATTCTTTAGTCAGAAAGATTACAATGACATTGCTTTGGTATGTGCTGCAGAAAACCAGACAAGAGTGTAGTCTTGGGAGAAGCCAGACAATGTGCTGCTAAGGCCCCTTTAACATCAGCAATTCTGTCCGGATCCAGCAGATTTACCACGTCGCCTAACAGCCGCACTTGCGGCAAGTCCCATGCATTGTCTATGGGGCTTGCGGTCGGGTGCGGCAAGTGCTGTTCTGCAGGATGCGGCAGATCCAGCAGAGCATCACTTGCCGCACCCAACCGAAACGGTGACGGTTCCGGACAGAATCGCTGATGTGAGAGGGGCCTTAGATTGATGATATTTTAAATGAGTCTTTTACCCCCAAAAATGCCAATAAGTCTGCATACACATATATATAGGGGACATACTTTTCTGGTGATGTACTGACTGTGGTTGTGATTGTGTATTAATGTATTAATGATGATTCTACGTATTACTGTATTGACGGATTTTGGTGATGTATTACTGTGTTGACAGTGGTTCTTGTGATATACTGACTGGTTCTGGTGAGGTATTGTTGTATTGACAATGGTTCTGGGGATGTATTGACAGCGGTTCTGGTAGGGTATGACTATATTGATGATGGTTCTGGTGATGTAGTCATGTGGATGTTGTGATCTTTACCTTCATAGGCTTGATCCTAAAACATTATAGGGTAAGTGTGCTGGACGAAAAATACAGCTGAATGTCAGACAAACAATTGACTAAAGCCCCAAGCGCTATAGCTAGGTGTCCAATCTGGCAGCGATCTTGCTCGTCTCTCCTATATACAGGAGTGCTCATTCTTTTCAGTGTTCCTATATACTGTATGGAAGCTGCTGCTAGACTTCTCTGGCAAAGGTTTATTATCACTTAGAGGACAAAAGGATCTACAGCCTCTAATTGGACATGCTGGATCCTAAATTTCCCTCGACCAATCATCAGTTAGGCTACGTTCACACGCTGCGTGTTTCTGGATTTACGCAGCTTTTTTTGGATGCGCAAGTGCAGCACCGTTTTACTCCCCAGCAGAGGCAATGTATTTCACTTATTTGCCTTCACACGATCCGTATTTTTGAGGATGTGCTTTCAATGCAAAGCACATCCTCCAATAGAATGACCATGTCAATTCTTTTTGCTCTTTTCCATAGCCCACATTGTAGAATGGGCTCAAAAAAAGTGCATCTGAAAAAGCGCAATGTGTGAAATAGGATGCGTTTTTTTGCACAAAGCGCATCCGTTGTTTCCATGCTCAAAATGTTCAAAGCAAAAAAATATGTCGTCTGTGAACGTAGCCTTAGGGCCCGCACATATTAGGGCCACTTTACACACACCAACTTATCTGTCCAACTTCTGATCAACTTGCTGGTTGCAGTGAAATCATGGACACATTGTTCTATTTTGTGACTGTGTATAATGGAACAATGTGTCCATGATTTCACTGCAACCAGCAAATTGGTCAGATGTTGGACAGATAAGTTGGTGTGTGTAAAGTGGCCCTTAGACTGTCCTTGCTGGTTTAACTAATGCTATGTTCACATCTGCATTTTTTGCAGATCAGGCACACTTGAACTTTTGATCTTCAGGTTTCCCTGATCTGCCGTTTTTCAAATACGGTGGATTCCTGCCTCTTTTTTAAAAAAACAAAAAAATAAAACAAAAGCAGCACAGTTGCAGCAAGATTGTGTTTTTTGCTAATGCATTTCTATAGGACTGCCGTAATTGTGCGGACACTTGTGTTTTTAGCCAGATCCGGCAAATACACCCTTGCGGCAAAAGAAAAAGGAAGGGGGGGGGGGGCGCTACCACTGAAAGTGCCTAGGGCGGCAGGAACTCTAAATACGGCCCTGCTCACCCCCACTGTATTACAAAACGCCAATCACTGTCTAACCGTACTTTGGTACTATCATGACCACTCCCTACCTTAAACTCAACCTTTCCAAAACTGAACTCCTTATGCTACCACACTCCTCTAACCTCCCTAAATCTGACATCTCCCTCTTGGTGTGTGGCACCATGATAACGCCTAGGCAGCAGGCACCCTGCCTGGGTGTTTTGTTTGACACCAATCTCTCCTTCATCTCCTATACACAATCTCTCACCTGCTCTTGCCCCAGAATTGCTGCCTTTATGACAGACCTCAAAACTGGCAGTTACCCTGCTCTTCCAGCTGCCCTGGGGGTGGTGGCAGACTGGGTAATAAAAGGGTGGATGTCAGCTGATGGGGTAATAAAGGGGTGCTGATGTCAAGCCCTATTCCTAATGTCAGCCGTCAGTATGACAGCCGACATTGGCAATACTTTCAGTAAAGTGAATGAAAACACTAACAGATAAATCCATTATTGCATACAAAATAGAGACACCTTGATATCCACTTTATTATCTCCCATCAAGTTTACCTCCGATATAATCCTGTAAGTACTGTAATCTTGCAGTGGGGTGGTGTGATGCATCATGCCGCCATCTTTGTATGCCCAAGTGCAGTGGCGTAACTAGCTTGCTCCGGGCACCGGTGCAAGATCTGGCCCCGGGCCCCTCATGTGAGGACCTGTTGGAAATTTTTCAGCCTTTCCCCCCCTCACATGAGGACCTGGGGGGAAGTGCTGTTGGAAATTTTTCAGCTTCTCCCCCCCCTCACATGAGGACCAGGGGAGGGAGGGCTGTAGGTGTTCGTCTGCTGCCAGTTGCACTCACCGCGGCCGCCGTACTCCTGTCCCGCGGTCCGCAGTGAGGAGGAGAGGAGGGGCGGGCAGAGCAGCAGGAAGTGAGCTTTCTCTCACTTCCCGTCCTCCCTCCTCTCCGGCCGGCGCTATTGCGGTCGCGGCGGCCGGCTGTCAGCACGGGTCACGGGGCCCCCCCTGGGGGGTGCGGGCCCCCCCCAGGGGGTGTGCCTGGTCGCGGCTGCGACCGCGGTAGTTACGCCACTGCCCAAGTGTCCAAAAATGGTGGCTGCATAAGTATGCATGTGCTCTCTTTGCCCCCTGTGCACTCTCTGTCCCCTGCTGTGTGCTCTCTAACCCCTGCTGTGCGCTCTCTTACCCCCATATGCTCTCTTCCCCCTGTCCGCTCTCTCTCCCTCCTGTGATGTCTCTCCCTACCTGTGCTTTGTCTGTTCCTAGTGCGCTCTCTCCCTTTGTGCTCTGTTCCCTGTGTGCTTTGTGTCCACTCTGCTGACTCCATACCCCCTGTGCAGTGAGCACGCTTTGCCCACAGGCGCAGTTACGACGGCAGTCGCCATATGTAACTGGGCATGTGCACTGGGTACGCGCATGCCCAGTTACTGAGGTGACATTGTTTGCGGCGGTAAGGTACAGCAGTGGGCGGCGTGGAGCATCTGGTCTCTGTGGCCATGAAGTGTTTTGGCCGTTTCAAGTGTTATCGAGTGCGGGGCATTGTGAACCCACTGGCGGTAGTGTGCAAGGGGCCAATTGCCAGCGGGTGCCATATTTGCGCACCCATCACTTGGGTGTGAAAATATGGCTGCCACAGTGCGTGTTGACTGGACAACATGATGCTGGAAGTGGTTAACAGACGGGACTTCAGGATTATAAAGTAGACAGATATGTGTGATAGAAATAATGGTGTGATTTAGCTCACCATTCACCCTAGCTTCAGCTGTGGAGCCTGGGTATCAACCTCACCACAGCCTAAAAATCCAAATAAATAGTAGTAGAGATCATACTAGAAACGTGTCGAGAGTGCTAGGTGCTCATCTGCTCTGTAATGCACTTTTCTAAATAAAAATATCAAGTGTATTTGAGCCAGAACTCTACTACTGTTTATTTAGATATGTATGGTATTTGACATATTAAATATATATTGCAGCTTGAATTATTTTTTTTATTAAATGCAATGAAAAAAAAATCATATGTTCCTTTTTACAAATTAAGACTTCTTGTTCCTTTAAAGGCTACGTTACACACACAGATATCTGTTCAGATATTGTTCACAGATCTCTGGTTGCAGTGAAATCATGGACAATTGTTCCATTTTGTGGCTATGTACAAATGTAACAATGTGTCCATGATTTCACTGCAACCAGAGATCTCTGACCAATATCGGAACAGATATCTGTGTGTGTAACGTAGCCTTAAGAGCGAATGCATATTTTTGTAGGGTAATCAAATGCTTTCATTTACTATTCATTATTATTGATTTTTATGTTTTCAAGTAACTGTTATTTTTGTTATTTAGTGCAAAAATGTTGTAGAAGTAATCCCTTTTACTCCAATTAATACCCTGAAAAGAAAATAAAGAAGTATTACTATCAAAAGTGTCAGAGTGGAAAAAACCCTTCAAATAAGAAAAGCAGAAGAGGTATCTTCTTCTTTTATAGATCTTACAATTTTGCACAGTTGGGGGAAATAATAGTCTGACTCCAATGTAAAATGGACTTTTTAGGGAGACCATAATGTGAAGTTGCATCCACATATATTGAGAAAGACAGCGCCTCACCAGTTGGTCCTTTTCCAAAATGCTTTATTCTATTTCCCAAAAAATACAGTGTGATGTTTTGATCACAGAGATCTTTATCATACGTACAGCTCTCATACAGAAAGAAAACTTATGGTGTAGAGACCCCCCCCCTTCATTATGCACACCAATCACAGTGAATATCAATACAATCCATGAAAAATTACAATCTAGCCAATTAAAAACACACACAAAGTTCCCCCTGGATCATTATTCCAGAACCACACTATAGATATTCATAGATCACGTCCCAAATTAGATGTTGTATGCTCACAAGTCGGAGAAGTAAACAACGTGTCCTCCAATCATAATAAAGCTTCTTTTGTCTCCATGGGATTCATAATTGTCATCTGACCAGCTGACTCCTCACAGCCAATAGGATAAGGCTTTGTGGTGGGCGATTCTCAGCGTTTTCTGGTCCTATGTGCACATGCTCCAGCGTTCTCTAGCTATAGGCTAAAGTGGACGTCAATCAGCCACAATACGTCCTCCGATTGGTTGCGCATCGGCACTTACGCAATTGGCGTACGCAACCTATGGGGACCGTTGTATCTAATGGCAGCGTCGCCATTTACTATGTATGGCGTATGCAAAATGAATAAATACACTACAAGAGTGGTTAGCAACAGAAAACCTATGCAGACACTTACATATACAGCGCCTTGTGAAAGTATTTGGCCCCCTTGAACTTTTCAACCTTTTGCCCCATTTCAGGTTTCAAACATAAAGATATAAATTCTAATTTTTTTTGAAGAGTCAACAACAAGTGGGACACAATCGTGAGGAGGAACGAAATTTATTGGATATTTTAAACTTTTTTAACAAATAAAAAACTGAAAAGTGGGGCGTGCAATATTATTCGGCCCCTTGAGTTAATACTTTGTAGCGCCACCATTTGCTGTGATTACAGCTGCAAGTCGCTTGGGGTATGTCTCTATCAGTTTTGCACATCGAGAGACTGAAATTCTTGCCCATTCCTCCTTGCAAAACAGCTGGAGGTTAGTGAGGTTGGATGGAGAGTGCTTGTGAACAGCAGTTTTCAGCTCTTTCCACAGATTCTCGATTGGATTCAGGTCTGGGCTGCGACTTGGCCATTCTAACACCTGGATATGTTTATTTTTGAACCATTCCATTGTAGATTTTGCTTTATGTTTGGGATCATTGTCTTGTTGGAAGATAAATCTCCGTCCCAGTCTCAGGTCTTTTGCAGACTCCAACAGGTTTTCTTCCAGAATGGTCCTGTATTTGACTCGGTCCATATTTCCATCTATTTTAACCATCTTCCCTGTCCCTGCTGAAGAAAAGCAGGCCCAAACTATGATGAGGCCACCACCATGTTTGACAATGCGGATGGTGTTTTGAGGGTGATGAGTTGTTGCTTTTACGCCAAACATGTAATTTTGCATTGTGACCAAAAAGTTCAATTTTGGTTTCATCTGACCAGAGCACCTTATTCCACATGCTTGGTGTGCCACCAACGTGTGTTGTGGTAAACTTCAAATGGGACTTTTTATGGATATCCTTGAGAAATGGCTTTCTTCTTGCCACTCTTCCATAAAGGCCAGATTTGTGCAGTGTACGACTGATTGTTGTCCTATGGACAGACTCTCCTACCTCAGCTGTAGATCTCTGCAGTTCATTCAGAATGATCATGGGCCTTTTGGATGCATCTTTGATCAGTCTTCTCTTCGTTCAAGATGATAGTTTAGAGGGACGGCCGGGTCTTGGTAGATTTGCAGTGGTCTGATACTCCTTCCATTTCAATATGATTGCTTGCCCAGTGCTTCTTGTGATGTTTAAAACTTGGGAAATCTTTTTGTATCCAAATCCGGCTTTAAACTTAGCCACAACAGTATCTCGGACCTGCCTGGTGTGTTCCTTGGTCTTTATGATGCTTTCTGCACTTGAAACAGAACCCTGAGACTATCGCAGGTTCATTTATACTTGATTACACACAGGTGTATTCTATTTATCATTACCAGTCATTTAGGACAACATTGGATCATTCAGAGATCCACACTGAACTTCTGGAGTGAGTTTGCTGCACTGAAAGTAAAGGGGCCGAATAATATTGTACGCCGCACTTTTCAGTTTTTTATTTGTTAAAAAAGTTTAAAATAGGCAACAAATTTCATTCCATTTCACGATTGTGTGTTGTGTCCCACTTGTTGATTCTTCACAAAGAATTATAATTTATATCTTTATGTTTGAAGCCTGAAATGTGGCAAAAGGTTGAAAAGTTCAAGGGGGCCAAATACTATCACAAGGCACTGTTTATTAATACAGCCATAGACTGCATCCTAACAAGGTATAAAGCTAATATTAAGGCCATATTTGTACCAAGTAATTTCTCCCTTGTCTCTAAATTAGTGCTACAGAAAAAAGTTCTCCATCAACATTAGATTAATAAAGCCTATACATTATGATTATATAACTCTCACTGATAGTAGTTTCTGTATACCCAACTACCATATATATGTAATAAGTCACATATAAACAACTGTATCTCCATTTACTCATTGACCCTCACCCCCAGATGAGTCTATAGAATCACAAAATTGAACATATGATAAATATCCATTATTCAAATTTACATATTGTATATGATGAGATGGACCTAGGATGTAAAGGGGGCAACCCACTAATCATATCATAGCAATCGTATTCCCACATGAGATGTTAAATAATGGTTTCATATATATATATATATATCTAATATATAAAGCTGAATGTGTGTATGTGGGTCATTCCATGTCAAGTGATCCAAAAATGAATATTTTTTTTTCCCTGACGTCCTCAGATTTTTTAAATTTTTTTTCTATATGAAGAACAACTTTAGTTAATTACAAAAAAAAAGTTTTGAATTTTTTTCTTTATCAGTTAATTTTCTACAGATTTTTAAAGTTTTAAAAAAGTGCGAATTTTGGCCTGGTATGGCTTTACATTTTCTATCATATCTCGGGCTAGAAATAAGATAGAGAAACAAAATAAACACCAATCTACTCAGAACTGTGCAGGCTTTCACCAGATATGTCACACGAGGATCTTTGTTAATATTTTACCCAGGTGATCGCAAGCGCAAAACTTTAAAACGCATTTCCGAAAAATCGGCGCGCTTTAAATATTTCAAAAACTGCCCATGTGTCTGCTATGCTCTTAGCCACATCTGTACCAAATTTCAAGTTGGGATCGCGATGGGATCATATTTTAAAATATTTTAATATTAATAGCGTCAATGGGTCATTCTATATCAAGTGATCTAAATATGAATATTTTTTTTTACCTGACGTCTTTAGATTTTTTTTATTCTTTTTCTTTATGAAGTACAACTTTAGTTAATTACAAATTAAAAGTTTAGAATTTTTTTCTTCATCAGTTAATTTTTTACAGATTTGTATAGTTTAAAAAAATGTGAATTTTGGCCTGGTATGACTTTACATTTATTTTATCTCAGGCTAGAAATAAGATAATGAAGTGAGAGAGGCATCATTTTACTCAGAACGGTAACAGCTTTCATTTGATATGTTACAAGACTATGTTTCTTTATATCAAATTCAAACTATTGATGGGCAATTGTGAAAAAATGACTGATTGTGTTCTTGGTTATATTTGTGCAGAGATTCAACTTGGGACCTGTCAAATTTATATATTTTTATTTTATTTTATGGTCGTATGAGTTATCACAACTTATTGAATAAAACATTTATATGCAACAAAATAGAAACACAAAAAACAAATCCCATAAGTGCCAGGATAAATACATCTTAATCATCAGAACACAACGCTCAGCATTTTCAACTTGAATGTATTGAACAAACCAAAAGAAGAAAGGTGATCATATCCTCAAGTTTGATTATACAAGATTAAAAGAACCAAAAATGTTAACCCCTATTTATACATATAAATTTGTTTTCTATTCTATCACTAAACATGTGATTTATGAAGTGTTTAATAAGAATAGTACAGTAGTTAAATCATCGTTCTATAAATTATGAACTAATCAAACAATTAATAGTATGTTTTTAAAGTGGCATTTTATCAATTTGTCCCTTCTAGTGGGTGAAATGTAATCTTGTCCATAAACGCTTACTAGCAATCGCCATTTCCTTGTGTGTCAAAGAGTATGTCCGGCCTGTCACGGTGTTAGGCTCCGCCTGAGTTAATATCTGATTTTTGTGCACTTTTAAAATGTCTGGCTTTCTTGGATACACAAAGGATGGCGCTGGACCAGAAGGATGCAATAAAGTCAATTCTACTTCTTCATTTTCACAATCTTTGGAGAGTACAGTAGCCAGCCACCAGCGCCAATCATGTTCATATTTTTTCAAAAGGATTGCAACAGTGTCTATGATAAAATGCTGTTTCTTGAGAAGTAGCAGCCATTGCTGTGTGGGAAAAATACAGTTAATATTAAGTAAGGAAGATAGGTAATAAAAATAAAGATTTACAGTACACTTGAGATAGAACTGTATTACTATAAAGTGAGTTTTAGGGCTAGCGCGCACAGTTTTTTCTGTCTGCAGATACACGCTGAAGTTTTGGCAGCTTGTTTTTCTACCAAGTTTTTACCACATATGCGTTAGTTTTTTTAATCGCTAGTGAAAAAAATGGCAGCTTTTTTTATATTAATGATAAATGCTGCGTTTATTGCAGCAATTAAAAAGTAGTTCAAGCAGTGATTTACTCACTCTTGAGTGTTTCCAAAAACACTGCATGTGGTGAACCCCATAGAAATCAATGGGGCTGTTTTTCTGAATGATGATCCCTAAGAATAGCACTGTGTGTATTGGCCCTTAATAATAAAAGAATTAAACTATTAAAATATTTACTCACCCATATTTTAGTACACAGCCTTGATGGCTTTGTACAGACTTGTTCAGGAGTGAAGATGTCCAGACATGTCAGGACATGAAAGGTCTGAACGAGCTGTCTTACTTCCTGAATGCAGTGGGTAGACACTTAACATGATTGACAGAGCTGCTGGCCTATCATCTGCTCTGCATTCACGGTCTATCCCTGTGCTTTCTCAGGTTGAGCCCTAACAAGCTTTTTCCTATATGTCCTCTCCTGCTTCTAAGCTGTAACATATCAAAATAATACAGTAATGTCTAAAAATAATGGATTTGATAAATATAGACCCCACGCTTTTAGACCACAGGTTGAACAGATTTTTGAATTGACACTATAATAGTTAAATATTTTAACATATGATCCCATCACGATCCCAACTTGAAATTTGGTACAGATGTGGCTAAGAGCATAAAAGACACATGGGCAGTTTTGGAAAATTTTTATTAAAACGTTTTTTCGGAAATGCGTTTCAAAATGTTGCGTTTGCGTTCGCATGGGTAAAAAATTAAAATTAACAAATATACTCTTGTGACATATCTGGTGAAAGCCTGGACAGTTCTGAGTAGAATGGTGTTTATTTTGTTTCTCTATCTTATTTCTAGCCCAAGATAAAAAAATGTAAAGTCATACCAGGCCAAAATTCACATTTTTTTTAAACTTTAAAAATCTGTAAAAAATTAACTGATGAAGAAAAAAATTCTAAACTTTTAATTTGTAATTAACTAAAGTAGTACTTCATAAAGGAAAAAAACATAAAAAAAATCTAAAGACGTCAGGTAAAAAAAAATATTCATATTTAGATCACTTGATATGGAATGACCCATTGACGCTATTAATATTAAAATATTTTAAAATATGATCCCATCGCGATCCCAATGTGGCTAAGAGCATAGCAGACACATGGGCAGTTTTTGAAATATTTAAAGCGCGCCGATTTTTCGGAAATGCGTTTTAAAGTTTTGCCTTGCGATCACATGGTTAAAATATTAACAAAGATCCTCTTGTGACATATCGGTGAAAGCCTGTATAGTTCTGAGTAGAATGGTGTTTATTTTGTCTCTCTATCTTATTCCTAGCCTTAGTTATGAGGAGAAACGTAAAGGCAGGCAACAGCGAAATTCGCACTTTTTCCGAACTTTGAAAATCATTAAAAAAAAAAATTAATTTTTAAAAAAAATTTTCTGTTCACATTTTGCATTGTCTGACATGCTGTTATCAAATAACAAAATCTCAAAAGAATTAAAAATATAGAGGTAATAATCATTGGTTCACTTGACATGGAATGACCCATGTGTGTGTGTATGTGTGTGTGTATATCCGGGATTGGCATCTACACCATCGCAACTACAGCTACAAAAATTTGCACAGTCACACGTCTGGACCCCGGGAGCGTCATAAGCTATGTTGTGAGGCGAAATTTTAACCCTGCGCGTTCCAGTTCACCAAACAATTTTGCCCCTATCTACATAATGGGGAAAAAGTGAATGGAAAAGTGTTGGAGGAAAATCGACAGCTGTCAGCTATAGAGACAAAATTTTGCACAGTCACACGTCTGGACCCCAGGAGCGTCATAGGCTATATTGTGAGGCGAAATTTTAACCCCGCGTATTCCAATTCACCAAACAATTTTGCCCCTATCTATATAATGGGGAAAAAGTGACAGTTACCAGATGACAGTTGTGAATAAGAGGGGCTTAATGATAGCACCAAAGACTAACAGCACATACCAGCATATAGTCACTAAGATGGGGCCCCAACATGAGATATTCACCACACACGGGGACACGTATACACACCACATGCACACAAAGAGTAACAGCAAGTGTATAGTCGCTAAGGTGCAGCCCCAACATTGGATACTCACCACGCACCCGAACAAACACACACCACAAAGAGACACACACACACCCCAAGGGGACACACACACACTCTATAGCGACACATGCACTCACCACACAGGGACACATACACACCACAAAGAGACACACACACACCACACAGATCCCCCCCCCACAGGGACACACACACATACACACCCTATAGGGACACATGCACTCACCCCTCAGGGACACACACACCACACAAGGGACACACACAACACAGAGACACACACACCCCACACAGACACCCCCCCACAGGGACACACACACATACACACCCTATAGGACACATGCACTCACCCCACAGGGACACACACACACACCACAAAGTGCAGCACCAACATTGAATACTCACCACGCACCCGAACAAACACACACACACCACAGAGAGACACACACAACACAGAGACACACACCTCCCCCAAGGGGACACACACACACTCTATAGCGACACATGCACTCACCCCACAGGGACACACACACACCACAAAGAGACACACATAACACAGACACACACACCACACAGACCCCCCCACAGGGACACACACACATAGCCACCTTATAGGGACACATGTACTCCCCCACAGAGGCACACACACACCACAAAGAGACACACACAACACAGATACACACACACACACCACACAGACCCCCCCACAGGGACACACACACATACACTCCCTATAGGGACAAATGCACTCACCCCACAGGGACACACACACCACAAAGAGACACACACAACAGAGACACACACCACACAGACCCCCCCACACAGGGACACACACATACACACCCTATAGGGGCACATGCACACAACCCACAGGGACACACACACCACAAAGAGACACATACAACAGAGACACACACCACACAGACCCCCCCCCACAGGGACACACACATACACACCCCAGGGACACACACACCACACAGAGAAACACAGATGTGCACAAATCACCTCACACAACTCGCCTCATACGTGTGCTATCTTTATTTTCCAAACATAAACATCTCATTAAAAACAGCCAATGTGCAACACATGTGCCATATAGGGAATTAAGGCAGATGTCAGTCACATGAGCTGTCTATTATGTGTATGTGTGAGGTAACATATACTGCCCGGCCAGGGGGAGGGATTACTGTTGGCTGGAGATTTATTAGGCTGCCTATAGCAATCAATCACAGCTCAGCTTCTATTTTCCTACAGGTCATTAATATGACATATTCAAATTCAATGTTGATATAGCTAACAGCAGTTATTTATTAACCCGGGCGTAGCCGGGTACTACAGCTAGTATATATATATATATATATATATATATATATATATATATATATATATATTAGAAAATAACCCTCTTTTATATCCACAATATAGTGGACTCCCCTTTACATCCACATCCACACAGACAACCATGGTACATAGTAATATTAGTTCATCATACAAGATTTAGTAAATAATCTACCATATATTTTGAGTATACACATCAAATATACACAAATGTGGTTCTCAATAGGGCTCAATATACAGATGTATTCAACAGAGAGGGACTCGCCCAACTCAATGCAAGATCCAGAAGATCAACTGATGTTAAATCTGGGGTAAAATTAAAATCAATGTTAAAAACAAAATGGTTAGAAGAGTGCAAGAAAATATCACAGACAAAAGGATTGTTCCTTATCATTTGAGTAAACAGCCACATTGGTCATAATCAACATTCATACCCTTTGGAATGAGGGTTTCCAATTCAAATATTCATCTGAGTACTTTTTTCTTCAAGATGGCCACCCTGTTACCCCCTCACCTGAGTGGGGGCACATCATCAATGACCCTAAATCGGAGCTGGTTAATCGTGTGGCCCAAGCTTAAAAAATGTCTGGGAACCGGTAGCTCTGTCATCCCTGTTCTGATTGTGATTTTATGTTTGCTGATTCTCAACTTAATCTCCATAGTGGTCCCCCCCACATAGAGGAGACCACATGGGCAACAAATAGTATAGATAACAAAGCTACGGTACTCGTGCATGTGTGTCTCTTTCTGATGTCATATCTTTTTCCAGACTGTGGATGACAGAAGCTACGCCCCTTGATCATATTCCCACAGCATGCACTACCTAAACAAGGGAAGTTACCCAAGCCTGGTTGGCTCAAAGTTAATTGTATATTTCGTCTTGAGCTACCCATATCCGACTTAACCAGATCGTCTTTTAAATTATGTCCCCTAGTGTAGGATAATAAAGGCAGTATTTTAAACTCTTTTGCATTTACATGGCCCTTGCCAAGTAGTGGCCAATGTTTTCTCACAATACCCGCTATCCTTTTGCTCAAACCGTTATACGTTGTTACAAATGGGATTCTCTTCATCTGGTTACCTTTTTCTTTTAGGATAAGCAAATCATCACGTTTGACTTCAAGTGCTCTATGTTTATGTTGTATTAAGTTCTCCATTGGGTACCCCCTCTGGAGAAACTTACGGCACATCTCCTGTAACCTCAGGTCAATCTTAGCCTTTGGTAATCTCCAAAATAAATTTCCCCAGGGAAATCTGTATCTTGTCGAAGTTTTGTTTACAGTTTATAAAGGGTTAAAGTGTGTGAAAACTAAAAGCATCTTACTGGGAACATGTTCACAAATGGAAAAATACTATCGAGCTTTGAGTCCCGTCTGTAATGGTTTCTCTCAATCATTTCACGTTTTGCCTGGAGCTGATAAAATTATGTTGACCTGTAATGTGTTACTATGACAACAGCCGCACAAAGCCACAATGCACAACTTACACACAAGCTAGTATTTCCAATTCATATTTCCAAGTAGTATATAGATCGTTATACAAGATATTACTAACAATGCTGCTTGATTTGTTTATTTTTTTTGTAAGATAAAGCTTTGAATGATGGATGAATAATTAGACTTCTTAGGTTAAATTCACACTTAAATAAGGAGAAAGACATAAATAATGTCTATTATGTATTTTTCTAATATGATTTTTCTTTCTATCCTTGTTATAGCTGCTTAAACCCTTAGTGACAATTTTGACCTTAACCCACTCTATGACATAATTGTATGTCATGCGTCAGGGGGTTGCACACTGAGCCCGCTCTTTCCCTGCACATCGGCTGATCTAATCAGCTGACAGCTGACTCTAAAGGCCCTGTCACACACAACGACCGCTCCAGCGATCCCGACAGCGATAATGACCTGCCGGGAGCGCTGGAGAGTTGTTACCTGGTCGCGGGGGAGCTGTCAAACAGGCAGATCTCCCCAGCGATCAGGGGCATGGGAGCCACCTCTAGGCGCGTGCTGCCTAGATACCTGCTCTTTATCATAGTTACCAGCATCCTCCCTGCTTACAGGCAGCGCTAAGCAGGGAGGACGCTGGTAACCACGATAAACACCGGGTATCCAGGCAGCGCGCGCTGCCTGGATACCCGCAGTTTACCATGGTTACCAGCCAGTGAGGTCACTGATCGCTGGTTTCTCACTGTCATATGCAGCGATGCGTGCTGACTAGCGGGAAACCAACAGTCAAAAAATTACCCAGAGCAGTTTGCAGTGATCTGCGACCTCACAGCAGGGGCCTGAATGCTGCTAAGGCGGCCGTCACACAGTGAGATATCTTTAGCGATATTGTAAGCGATCACGTGCACGCGCAATCGCTTACAATATCGCTCACATCGCTGGTGAGATGTCACACAGACAGACTCACCAGCGATGTGGAGCAGCGATCTCGCTGGTTACTATGGTACACATCGGGTAACTAGGCGCCGCGCGTCGCTTAGTTACCCGACGTGTACCATAGTTACCATCTCCCAGCATAGGCGCGGTCGCTGGGAGATGGATCATCGTGGTGTCATACACCACGATGATGCAGATCGTTGCATCGTTCATCGCTAGATCTGAGAACCGAACCTCAGATCAGCGATGTCACGATCAAGCGATTTACCATCGTAAATCGCTTGATTACATGCAACGATATCTTGCCCGATATCGCTTAAGCGATCAAAAAGGAGATCGCTTAAACGATATCGGGCAAGATATCGTTCCGTGTGACGGCCCCCTACGTGTTACACATAATGAGATCGCTGGAGAGATCATTGTAACGTCACAGTTACAACGATCTCTCTAACGATATTGTTATGTGTGACTGGGCCTTAACAGCTGCCGCAGGTGGATTAGAGATCTGCCAAAGCTGTTAATTAGGTAAATCCCGCTGTCTATCTTTCGGCCTTGGGGTGAAGAGGTTAAAGGGGTATTCCCATCTCCAAGATCCTATTCCAATTTGTAGTAGCAGGTATAATAATATTAGCAAATACCTTCAATTAGAAATGTAGTAGTTCTATTAGCTATGTGAGATAAGAAAACCTACCATATCATAGCCCTTGGTTCACCGGGGTGCATGGAATCTAGCAGTAAGTAACTCTGTTTGCAATGAAAGTAGAAAAAATTCCAGCACCAAGCGTCCAGATTCTTGTGCAATTAAAAGATACTTTTATTTAATCCATGCTAAAAAATTTGGACAAACATATTAAAAGGCGTTATGCACGTCTTAGGCCCCTTTCACATCAGCGTTTTTTTTAAATCGCGGCAGATGCGGTGAAAAAAACGCATCTGCCACAATTACCGCATACCGGCTGCACTTGCGGCACGGTTGCGGCACGGTTGCGGCAAGCCCCATACAATGTATAGGCGGGCTTGCGGGCTTGCGGTAGATGCGGCAAGTGCGGTTTTGGCACTTGCGGCAGGTGCCAAAACCGCACTTGCCACACCTGCAGCAAGCCTGCCTATACAGTGTATGGGGCTTGCCGCAACTGTGCCGCAAGTGCAGCCGGTATGCGGTTTTTCACCGCATCTGCCGCGATTTAAAAAAAAGCGATGATGTGAAAGGGGCCTTACGCTTTTCAGAACCAGAAATTCCTTAATCACAGAGAACCAAACTGAAATAAAACATAACATTTAAACACAATTTAAACACAGTGAACTGGAAGTCTATTAGATGTTAGGGGAGGGGATAGTGGGTAAGTATTCCCATAACAGGTATAAATCTCACCATATAATTACTTACAAATAGTGAATACCACATACAGGGTGGGCCATTTATATGGATGCACCTAAATATAATGGGAATGGGTGATGATATCAACTTCCTGTTTGCGGCACATTAGTATATGGGAGGGGGAAACCTTTTCCAGATGGGTGGTGACCATGGCGGCCATTTTAAAGTTGGCCATTTTGGATCCAACTTTATTTTTTTCAATGGGAAGAGGGTCATGTGATCACACTCAAACTTATTGAGAATTTCATAAGAAAAACAATGGTGTGCCTGGTTTTAATGTAACTTTATTCTTACATGAGTTATTTACAAGTTTATGACCACTTATAAAATGTGTTCAAAGTTCTGCCCATTGTGTTGGATTGTCAATGTAACCCACTTCTCCCACTCTTAATACACTGATAGCAACTCCGCAGAAGAAATGCTAGCACAGGCTTCCAGTATTCGTTGTTTCAGATTCTGTACATCTCGTAATTTCACAGCATAGACAATTGCCTTCAGATGAGTGATGAGGCAAACTTTTTTGTGAATGGTGAAGATAACAAACAAAACCATTAATATTGGTCTGAGACTAACCCACAGTGAATAGATCCCTCCAAGACTGTTGGAACACAAGAATTGGAGGTAAGGTTTGGTATATGAGGTACAAAGATAGTGGGGCCATTCTTCATCAATAGAAACCTCAATGCCACTGGATATCTCAATAATGTAGCAAATTGCACCCCTCAAATTATTCTAAACTTCTGTTAGAAGACTTATTAACCCTTTCAGAACCAAGGGCATAGCAATATGCCCAGGAAGGCAGTTCATTCCTGACAGAGGTTGTATAGGTACACCCTGGCTAAAATACAGCACCATGGCCATGGTAATGTTGATCACAGTCCAGTGCCTGCTTATTCTGTAATCATGGCACCGGAACACAACCTCCCAGAGGCTGTCATTACCGCCCCACAAATACGATCACTGTGATTGGCTGTTCAGTTCTGAATAGCAAATCACAGTGACCGTAATGATAAGGCAATTAAATTACCTGATCATTACAATCCAGCCTATGGTTGGGGCTGCAATAACCTATACCAAAGGCTGGAGCTCTAGAGGGGGCATTGTCCCAGAGACCATGTGATCTCTGGGACTTGTTTCTGTAGCACTGTATGGCAATCAAATTATTGCCATACAGTGCATCTTCACTTAGTGTGATCCCAGAGTCTGCAGCAAGAGGACACTTGTTCTATTGTTGCAGTCTCTGGATGAAGCAGATCCAGGGACATGTGCTTTGTGGGACCTCATTGTGGATTACTATTGGAGGGTATGTTTGGGGTTAATACATCTGAAAATGAGGGTTGTCTGTGGGTTTTATTTCAAATAAAGGATTTTTCTCTCTATGTGTGTTTTTTAAAGGGAATCTGTCACCTACCTCCCAGGCTATCACTACCTGTCCCTGCACCTTCCTATTACTACTCTAACTATCCCTCTCTGTCCTAAATGTGACCTGTGACTGTGTTAGAACACATTTTTAATACTCACTCATTAGTATGATAATGAACCAGGGGGCTACCGTCAGGGAATGACTGGCACCCTACAGTTTGGGTGGCAGCCCTCCCTCACCGGCCCGACACAGGTGAGGACGGGGGGAGGGGGGGTGATGACTGGCGGCCGCCTTACAGTCACCGCAGCTCCCGCAGTCTCCTAGGGCTCGCTCCCAGCCGCAGCCTCGCGCTCCTCACAGCCGCTCGCTCCCAGTCGCAGCCGCACGCCACTCACAGACGCTCACTCCCGGCCGCAGCCGCGCGCTGATGACGTCATCGCGCGGCCAGGAGCTTCCGGTTCCGGCTGCTGCTTCAGGGTCATGCGGCTGCTTCATGCTCCAGCAGCCGCATGACCCGTGCGGGCGGCAGCCCTTTTCATGGTCCAGGCGGCCCAAAATAGGGGAAAATACGCCGGCCTGGGGGGCAATTGCCCCCCAGGCACCTGGGCCAGTCCGCCCCTGGCTACCGTTGCTAGCCCCCCTGGGTGTCCTCACTATGTCCCCTTCGCTGCCTCCTTCCTTATTTATCACGCCCCTATGGGCGTGATATTGACTTCCCAATGTGCGCTCCCCGCCTGGCTCATGACCCGCACAGGGGTCTTTGGGAACTCGGTACCCAGGCATTAGTGCTGGGGTGATGTCTCGGTGGCCAATGCCCGGGTCCGTAATCCTAGGTGTAACTGGGTAAAAGAGGAAAATAATAAAAATAAAAGAATAAAGTTTAATGACACCACCTTTCTGGTGATCTCACCAGCGCCGCTATCTGTCCGCCGGAGATGGTGGTATTGCAGCCAGTTAATAACGCTCCCTGCAGGCAGTGCTGCTGCTGATCTGGACATAGTGGCAGCAGCTACTTCTTAACTTAACAGAATAAAACACCGGAGGCTTGCTGACTCTGTAGGGTACTTTACTGGCAACAGTTCACAGATCACTCAGTTTACAGTCTCGCAGTCTTTGCGGGTAGCTGGCCGGGTAGTCACCGGAGGGTATAAAAGTCTTTCTGAGGTTCTCCAAGTATTCCTTTACTACATTCACTGTCCTCTGTGTCTTCCTTGCGCCTCCTTTCTATCCGTGCGCTGCCGGTACAAACTGTGAGGTGGAGAGGAGTCGCATAATTGACGGGAGGTATGTGTCACAGAGATGCCTGTTATCAGTGACATAAGCCGGAGTATTATTCTCTAGTGCACGTTTGCACTGAGAGTTTTCCTTAGTGCATGCAGGGGTCCCACTTATGGGTACTGTGAGAGATGGGCGGGTCCAGTACCCACATACCTCAACACTGGGTGTGGTTACAGGCTATGAACTAGAGCTTGGTGTGAAGCACAGCTGTCTGTGCTAGGAGGGGCTGAGAGTAGCCTCCTGTGTGTGAAGACTGCAGGCCAAGCTGGATGCTGGGCACTGACCAACCTGTGTGAACGCAGGTCGGCGACACCTGAGAAGGGGCGCTTTAAAACTATTGTTTTTCTGTTTGTTTTGGCCTGCACTTAAAGGCTGCTAATTTTGCATTTTTCTGTTATCGGTTCATGGAGTAAATGATAGTTTTGGACTATAATTTTGTGAAGTCGCTGCCTCTTGTTGTTCTCTTGACGCCCGCAAGCGAGTCACCCTATCACAATTGGTGGAGAATGCAGGCAACGTTCCCAGCAGACACGTGAGACCGGGGATAAGAGGATCACATGTCCTGGGTGCAGTCTGCAATAAGCCAGCAGCAGGTATCCGACAAAATGGAGGACCTGCTGAAGCACCAGCTGCAGGCTCAGCAGATGCAGCAAGCGCAGTACCAGCAATTGCTACAACAACAGCAGATGGCGCAACAGGAGACCACAAAGCTACTGATGCAGCAGATCAAGCTCCAAAAACAGCAGCAACAAAATAATCATCATCACCAGTAGATCGACTTACTGGCTTTAGTGGTCCGTGGCACGGTGACAGCTGTGACAAGGTCAGTGGGCGATTTGTCCATCCGGAAGGCTGTAAGAGGAGCCATGCAGAAAATGACTCCAGGGGATGACATAGAGGCCTTCCTGATGGTCTTTGAACGGGTTTCGGAGAGAGAGGGATTTCCGCCGGCCCAGTGGGCGGAGGTGCTGGCGCCATACCTGACGTAGGAGCCCCAGAAAGCTGCTACGATTTAGCTTTGCAGGATGCTAAAGAGTATGGCAAATTAAAAACTGAAATTTTTGGCACGCTTGGGGGTGACAATGACTGTCAGGGCACAGCGGGTCCACCGTTGGGCGTATCCTAGGGACAGACCTCGCTCCCAAATGTTTGACCTGTTGCACTTAGTCCAAAAGTGTCTGCAGTCGGAGTCCTCTACGCCTGCGCAGATGGTGGAGCGAGTCGTAATGGACCATTTTGTACATTCCCTGCCGAGGCCGGTACAGACGTGGGTTGCCCAGGGTGACCGATTAACTCATTGGGCTAGTGGAAAGGTATCAGGGAAAGGAAAGACGTGGGGCAAGACTGTCCACACATTACTGGGGGTCCCAGCATGGGGCAGAGGCCCAAAAAGGGTGGGGCATCCATGGTCCAAAGGGGCGGGGGAGGTGGTACCTAAGGTCCCTACGGGTGAGGTTATTTGCTGGAGGTGCCACGGCCCAGGCCACATAGCAGCTCGTTGTTCCCTGACCCCTGTACAGATGGATTGCAGTGTGGGTCGCCACTGCTCCTATTACGCAACTCTGCCTGCAGTGTGAACAGTCCACCCAGTGAGGGACCACCAGCGTGTCCCATGAAGGTAATGGGAAAAAGGTAATCGGACTGCTAGACTCCGGAAGCCTAGTGACCCTGGTGAGGGCCACCCTACCTCTCCAACTGATCCCAAGGAAACAGGTCGGCATGAGGTGCATACATGGGGACGCCAAGGACTACCCCATGGCCAGAGTGGACATTGAAATGGCCCATGGTACCAAGACCCACGAGGTTGGCGTCATTCAGGACTTGTTGCACCCAATTATTATAGGCCGGGACTGTTGCTTGTTTTGGGATCTATGGGGGCAGGGTTCAGGATTCGGGGGTTTGGATAAAGGTTCCGTTAACCCGGAAAAGGTAGTGGGCAGGGTTCAAGATTCGGGGGTTTGGATAAGGGTCCCGTTAACCCGGAAAAGGTACCACCACACCCAGAAATAGTTGAGTTTCCATTCTGTGTCCTTGCAGGGAATGAGGGGGGAGAGTCCCCTGAGTCAAATTTACCAGAATTAGGGGTGACCAGTGGGAATTTTGGGTCTGCCCAACATAAGGACCTGAGTCTGAGGGAAACTTTCAACAATCTCACGGTTATAAATGGGATTGCCCTAGAGCCTGGGGCTGACACCCGGTTTCCCCATTTTATGCTGAGTGGGGAATTATTGTACCGGGTGACGAAAGTGAGAGAGGAGCGGGTGGAGCAGTTGTTGGTGCCAGGGCCCTATAGACAAAAGGTACTGGACATGGCCCATTCACATATCTTGGGAGGACATCTAGGGGTGGACAAAACACAGGAACGAATAATGCAGCGATTCTACTGGCCTGGGTGTCATGGGGAGATATTAAGATATTGCAGGTCCTGCCCTACATGCCAGGTAACCGCTCCCACCGTTTACTTTCGTAGTCCCCTCGTACCCTTGCCCATCATTGAAGTGCCTTTCGAGAGAATTGCTATGGACTTGGTTGGTCCCTTGGTGAAATCTGCTCAGGGGCATCAGTATATATTGGTCATCCTGGACTATGCCATCCATTGTCCTGAAGCGATCCCTTTGAGAAATTCCTCGGCGAAGAGTATAGCCCGTGAGTTGGTTCACGTGTTTTCCAGGACTGGTTTGCCAAAAGAAATCCTGACTGACCAGGGGTACCCCCTTTATGAGTAAGGTGATGAGGGAGTTGTGCAGGGTTCTGCAGATCACCCAGCTGAGAACTTCAGTGTACCATCCTCAAACAGATGGCCTTGTTGAGAGGTTTAATAAAACACTCAAAAGCATGTTGAGGAAGGTTATAGAGAAGGATGGAAGGGACTGGGACTGTCTCCTACCGTATCTGTTGTTTTCTATTTGGGAGGTTCCACAGGCATTTACAGGACTCTCACCATTCGAGCCCCTGTATGGATGACATCCACACGGTCTCCTAGACGTGGCAAAAGAAACCTGGGAAGCCGAAGTTACACCTCACCGGAATGTCATTGAACATGTTGCCAGGATGCAGGAGAGGATTGAGAAAGTGTTGCCAATTGTGAGGGAACATCTCATCCAGGCTAAGGAGGCACAGGCCCCAATCTATAACTGCTCAGCCAGAGTCCGTCAGTTCAATGCAGGAGACAGAGTCCTCGTCCTGATATTGTCTTTTTTCTACATTTCCACATAAAAAAAATGCTGACTTTTAGTGCATGCATGGCGCTCATGTGACCCTAGCCATTGGGTAAGATTTTCAGGAAATCACTTCTACTGTGCTTGGATAGTTAAGCGCAGCAGAATGTGCAAAAAAAAGTAGCAGAAAAAAATGCAGCATTTATGCAACAATTGTCATGTCTTTTTAGAAACACACATATATATATATATTTAGTTTAGTTTGCCTGTGATAAAGCTGAGTTTCAGTTACTGTTCAGTGATAACATCCAACAGTGCCATCTGTTGACAATGTTCTCTTACTATATTTTTTTTAGTGAACAATCTAATTTTTGCTCATCAAGGCTATTGTAGTTTCAAATCAGTCCTTGCACTAGCCTCATCCCTTCTTCTTCAGAAGTATTTTAGCTTTATGGATGCTGACATCCTGGCATGCTGATCCCTCTTTCTGGATTTCAACTCATGTGTTTGTTTCCCTCTACATAGCGCAGTCGGTGAGTTATTATGATCCCCATGATCCCCTTGCCAGGGCTCACCAAATTGAATAATGTAGCTGCTCTGTTCTACATGTTTATTATCAAGCATTTTTCTGCCATTATAGCTAATGTGTATTCGCCATGTTGTGCAGTTACACTGTAAGTCCAGAAACAAATGTAATGCTATGTATCTCAGATATGCTGTATGTTGCACTGAGTATTTCATTTGTTTTCCGTTGTTTTACACTGATCCTATCAATAAAAGTTGTAAAGGACCCCTCCACGTCCAAGTCAATGCATCGATGGGAAAAGTTTAGCTATCTGTCAACTCGCTCTTCTGAAGTACAGAGCAAGGGTGCCAGAACAACAAGTGAGCTAATTGTTTAAGCTAAAAGCCAAGTAAGTAGATGTGATTTCATGAAATTTCTGCCCCCTGTGCATCTAAAGATTCTGCTCAACTGTTTGGTTTTGGCGCTTTTTTCTCCATAGGCTTCTATTTGGAACCTGAAAAAAAAGCCACAAGCAAAAAAAAAACACATTGCTGCAATTAGCCTCTTAGGGTGCATTCATATGCTGCGTATTTGCTGTATATTTTTACGCGAGTGCTCTTGCAGTTTTTGTAGCCAAAACCAGGAGTGGCTGATTAAAACCAGCAGTGGGTGATTAAATCCAGAAGTGGAGCACTTGTTTCTATTAGATTTTTCCTCTGCTTGTTCCCCTCCTGGTTTTGGCTACAAAAACTGCAACAGAACTTGCGTAAAAATACGCAGTAAATACGCAGCGTGTAAACGCACCCAAAGTATCCATCCATGGGGCCATGGCTACAAGTGTGAGCTGATCAGAGCAAGTAATCAGGCACTGGTGATCTAATTCCCAACTCCACTCACACAGGAAATGCCCAACAGGTGTAAATAAAGTTAGGCAAAATAAAGTTACAGACAAGAAAGGACTTGCAAAAGGAAACTAACAAAAAAACAAACATGGATGTCATTTGTGTGAAGTACGAGTTTCTTTGACCTTTTCACTTGTATGAGTCCGTGTGATACATGCTATCTGGAAATAATTGACATGTCTCTGTATGTTTCACACAGATACACTTGTGCTTCCATAGCTCCCAACCATCCTGGAGTCAGTGGGACTTTCCCAATGTGAGAGCCCGCTGTCCTGTCTTTCAGGGCTTTTGTCCCAGCTTTCTCTCGCCTCTCCTTGCTGCTCTTCCTCAAGAGGCAGGGCTAGCATCTCACTGTATTACATAAATTATATTAACAATTCTCCTTTCCTCTATGGTTTACACAGGATTTGACCTCATGAACACTTTGTCCATAGGCACCAGTTCTACCATGGAGCCACTGTCTACACTGACATCACAAAGCACTCACTGATCTCAGGGAGGCCAGTCATGGAAAACTGGCTACACTGAGACATATAGAAGTATTTGGAATTGTTGACCTGTAGTGCATGCAAGGATCCCAGAAAGAAATTATAAAGGCATATAGAGATACATCTGTACATAGCTATATATATCTATGTCCCTGCATTAAAAAGGTGAAGAAAAGTGAGTTTTTTGTTCCTGTAAAACTACTATAAAATAATAATAAATAATTACAAAAATTTCATTTTTAACCCGACGACCCTGCCTGTGGCGCCTCTCCGGGTAAATCGCCACCAGAGGTACTGTACTTCTGCAGTTAGGAAGTGTAGTGCCCCTGTTCTTCAGGTGTTGGGATGGTATGGTTGAGCCACAACACACACACAACACGCAGTGATGAGCCCCTGGGATCATGGGTGGACTCTGAGGGAGGACCCAGGCCATAAAAGGGGGAAGGGACAGTGTTAGTTCGGTTCAGTTCAGTAGTTGGAAATGGAGGAGTAACATCAACTGACAGAGGAGTGGTAGTCGAGAGAGCAGAGGCGGTGTGGTGCTGACTCCCGTGAGTTGGAGCAATACCACCCTGCTCGCCCATGGGAGGGAAAGCCTTACTAATGGAGAGAAGAGCCCTAAGAGTGCGGACGAGGCATTGACCCTGTACACCTAAATCTGACGAGACAGAGGGGATGGTGGAGGATACAGGGATCGGCCCTGCAGAAGATCCACGCCTGAGCCAAAACCGGAGGCCTCAGACGTCTAACGGAGCTGTGGCTGAACACCCGACACATCTTGGGGAAGGTGGCCGAACTAGGGAGCAGTGCCCAGAAGGGATCCTAATGGTGTCCATGACACACAGAAGCACCCGTGGCTACTGGTACCTGAACTCTGTGTAGCAGAGGGTGTTGAGAGCCTGGGGGGCAGAGTGACGACCCACTCGCCTCAGATGAAAGTTACCCCTTATAACACTGAGAGAGAAGAGACCCACCAGAGACTGTAACATGTAGAAGGCAGAATAAGGGCACCAACTGTAGCTTGACTGTACCATGTGGCTGTGGAGAAAGAGTAAAGTACTGGAAACTGGCAGAGAGCGTACCCGGCGGCCATGTTTAACACCTGAGTAAAAGTAAAGGAACTGCAGCTGTGGTGTGAGAGACTTTTATTTGCTGTGACCATTGGCTGCAGAGGCAAACTATGACACCAGAGGTACTGTTGACAGAGTGACCAACTGCCGAGGTATGAGCTGGGGGAAACCACTCCACTGCCTTGGGGAATGCGCTCTGCCTGTGGGAAGCAAGACTATCTAAGCTGCCGGTCATTATCCCCAGAGGTTCTGCAGCAGTGGCGGCTGTCCTGACCGCATACCACAGATGGCGTCACAAATACCCCTTTTATCCCCTCAGACGTTCCCTAACATCACCCCCTTTATTAAAGTGACACCGCCAGGGTCACGAGACCAGGTCTCGGCCCCTGTCTGTCCCTGTAAAAAGAACCCAGAAGTGAAGATGTGAGAACAACCAGTAACTGTCCAGTACCGAGTCTTCCCCGATCCTGGAGTGGGAGTGTCACACCTCCAAACCAAAACTATCCCTCCTCCACGAGCTATTCCTTTGCAGGTAGCAATAGTTTTATTAGAATAGAGGACAACATTTAGCCATGAAAAAGACTTGTTTTTAGGTTGCAGTGGCAGTATACCTATAGAAGGATTTTAAGGCAATAAACCCTGTAAATATGCCTCTAAACCAAAAGTATCTCTGCTCCATCAGCTATTTCTAAACTGAATGTAGGTATCAGCAGTTTTGCTAGAACAAGAGACAATATGTAGCCCTTAGCAGCAACAGTATACCTAGAGAGGCCTGTAAGGGTGGAAACACACCTATGCAAGATTCATACGAGTTTATCACATGCCTCTCTCATGACACCCGGAATTGCCCCACCCTATCTGGAGAGGAGCACTAAGCTGCTTGTGTTTCTATGCCACTGATGCGCTCACATTCAGAGAGGCAGGGGCCGTTCTGGGTGAGTCATGAGAGATGCATGTGATATACTCGCATGCATCTTGCATAAGTGTTTCCACCCTAAGGCAATAAAGTCTGGCCACATGCCTACTCTCAGCTTAGCTCTCCATCCTAGATCAACTCTCCCTGAACTGCAGTGTGGCACCCTGCGGTATAGGTAGCCACAGAACCACCTGGTGCACAGAGGGATTTCCACATCAGCAACCGTACATATGCAACACCTTCCCCCCCAGACCTGAAGGGGGAGCTCTACTTGCTGTCTTCAGGCTAGGTCCCCTATAAATTCAGGCCTGGGGGAGGAGTTAGGCAGTGCAGTTCCAGGGAAGACTGTGAAGACACCTGGTAAACGGAGCATTGCAAGGCCCGTACCAGAGGGAAGCCTAGCCAGTGCAGGGCCCAAGAGTGAGGGTCGGAGGAAAGGCGAGGAACAAAGTGCGGGCAGAGGAACCATACCGGTTCACCCCAAGAAGCAACCTGGACACCGGAGTCCGAGTCTGCAAGGGTCAGTCAGCCCAGCAGAGAAAGTATCGGAGAACCAGGAGACTTTAGTCTTCCGGGGACACTTGTGGCACAGCACGGAAGAGAGCCAGAGACTGCAGGAGAGAAGCAGTACCCAACAAAAGGCAACACCTGCCATACAAGTGAAGAGCACAGGAGAGGTCAGGCCAGGATTTCAGACAGGTCATGCACTTGAAAAATGTCCGCATACCGAAACATTGTGCCTGGGGATGGACGGAATAAACTTTGAAGATACTTTACAATACACCAGCTTGAGAGGCGCTGTTCTTTCTTTGTGCGGATTATGGATATCCAGGTGAGTCTCCCTGGTTGAGTACGAGCGTCTCACTGCCTGGGGTTCTTAGAATCCCTCTTTCATGAGGTGCTGTGGATAATCCCTTTATTTGCAGGTCAGGACCTAGAGACACAAACAGGGACAAGGAGGCCTCACAACTCACCGGGTGGGGAAATCCTGAAGTGCTTCCCGACCACCTGGAGTGTACCCTGGACAGTACCTGCTTTATCACCAGTAAAAGGAACGGAAACAGAACCCAGCGTGTGTGTGTTAATTCTTCCAGCCCCTGACCCTGTCCAACCCAGAGATTATACCTGCAGAGCCACCTCCGTAGGTGAAGTCCCAATCTTACCACACTGCCCCGGGGACCCAGCTCCACCTACGGGGAGCGTTATCATCTGGCTGCCAATTCATCATCCCCGGAGGTCTGCAGCAGCGCCGGTGCCATCACTGAACACCTAGGTGGCATCACAAGACTTTATTTTATTTATCCTTTTTATATTTTTACACATTTCTCAGCGACCACATGAGCCACGGGCTCAGGCAAGCCACCCGTGACATCCCCTTTGCTATAACGCCCGAGACTGGGTACCAAGGCCCTGGTGTGGTTCACAAGCATCTCGGCCCCACATATTAAATAATACCCTATGACACAATACGGCCAGCAAATCACAAGAAATGCAAGTAGCCAACATGGCTACAACACTATTGTATTTCAGGCAATCTTTGCTTGTTGATTTTCTGTTAAACAGTTGCAAAACATGCAGGGTGGGGGCTCAAGCATGGCACTAGTACCCGCAATACTTGACCGAGGAACGAGCATTCCCAAGCTCCCTGATGCTCTATTGAGTATTTAACTATGGCGAGCATGTTTACTCATCAATACAGAGGAGCTATATGCTGCTGAGGCCTGGAGCTTGCTCTCGTTGGCGGAGCACTCAAAGTATTGTATGTGGCTCAGGTTTTTTAATTTTCATTTTTTTGACAATGTAGTAAATACATTGGTAAGCATGATGTAGCATACATGTTGTTTTGTATTTGACCACCAAATTGTGTATATTTACATGTTTGTTGCACACAAACATAATGTGAAGACATTTTTGTCTGTCCAAATTACCATAGTTTTTTAGAAAAGGACTGGCACATCACCTCACAAACTCAATTTTAAGCTACCCTGCACCTACTGACTCAGACATGCCTGTGGCCTGCAAAAGATGTATAAACTGTCAGACTTCATTACACTCATGCTCATCAAATGCAACCTTAAAACACACAACAAGAAATTGCAGATTATGCTCTAAAGTCTTTTGCCATGAAGAACGGGCCTCCTTTTCCATGGCCGATGCACATTGTGTATGTGTAAGCATGTTTCAATCTACCATAACAATATCTTTAAAATTAGCCTTTTGTGCCACAAATCAGGTATCAAGGTTCTGTCAATAGTGAATCAAACAGCTTCTTGTTTCAGCCTTATTTCTTGTGATGGAGGCCCATTTTTCTTAAGCAAATTAATGAATGTTGTGGGTGGCCGGTAACATTACTTTGTTCATTCTATGTCCCAACGTATTTTGTTAGAAGCTTAGCTGTGTATATATTTCTTGGGCTCATCGTAAAATGTATTGTTTGCCTATATGGATGTCATTGTTTTACAACTGTTTCTTTTCACAGTGGATTCAGTGAAAAAGGGAAGGCGGTTCGCCAGGGATCAATACTGTCGGGAATTTAATCCCCTGCTTGGAACGAGAGGTGCAGCCAAAAATAGAACTTGAAAGTACTTCCTGCAGCTCGACTTTCTCAGCCCAATTATAGAAGTGAATCAGTGTTTCTATCTTACATTGTTTCCAGCAAATGTACTGTCAACAGGGAATCAAACTGCTCCTTGTTTCAGCCTCATTGCTAGTGATGCAGGCCTATTTTTGATTAAGGAAATTAATGTATGTTTTGGGGGGCCCATAACATTACTTTATTAATTGTGGACCCCAATGTTCCTTTGTTAGAAGATCAGCTTGGTCTGCATTTCTTGGGCTCATCATGAAATGTAATGTTTGTCTTAATGAATGTTCATTATTTTACAACTAACTGTTTCTTTCACTTTGGATTTGGTGAAACAACGATGGCCGTCCCACAGGGCTCAATACTTTCGGGAATTCAATCCAACGCTTGGATAGTACTTCCGACATCTCGAAATTTCTCAGCTGAATTATAGAAGCGAATCAGTGCTTCTATCTTACATTGTTTCCAGTACATTATACTCTTTTTTGAAATGTAAAGCACTTGGCCATGCCAATTGTAGGCAGCAGCTATGTTGATCTTTCAAATAAATCTTTGGTTACAAGGTCAAACATGTTTAACTTTACACACATGTATAACACAATACCATATGAATAAAGAGAAAATTTCAGCTCACCCCTGAGATGTAATCCCGGTCCGGCATGGAGCACGGCTCCTCGCTGCTGCACAATGTCCTGGGTCAATGAGGAAGTGAAGATAGATCCAGCTCAACACACCAGGCATGATTAATTAAAAATTCAAATCTTCAAATATAAAAAAATTGTTTCCATGTGAGTGAAAAACTCTTGAAATTAGCTACGTCAAGGGTATTCTATACTGGACTTAAGTATACTGACAAATAATCATGGATACAAAATACAGTATACTTAAAGTCAGTCTAGAATAACCTTGACATACCCAATGTTCAAGAGTTTTTAACTCGAAATGCATATGGAAACATTTTTTTATACACCCCATAGTATATACTTTGTCATCTGAGATGTCCATTTTTTGTCATTTCTATAAGTCTTTAAAAAGGATTTGTCAATAAAGATTGTTGAATTTTAATCAGTTGCCGGTGTGTGGAGCTGGATCCATCTTCACTTCCTCATAACACAATAGCCACAGATAACAAGGGGAAAACACTTTAATTACTGATGGCAACTTCAAGAATCAAATCTGCATGAGCAAGAAAAGGTCTTAATGGAGGTTTTTCTTGGTACATAATCTGTGTAACATTTCCATGTACTCACATTTTTTCTGGTTGGGAATCCCAACCTAATTTTTGCAACACATAATTTACAAATCTGCTTGGCCCGTGTGATGATTAGTATGCCTGTGTTCTCCCTTAAAGTGAACCTGTCATCTCCTTTGGGTATTCTAAACTGTGCCCACCTGCTGTAACATGATGTAAATGGGTTCCTGTGACCCCTCTATATGCCTAGACATCCCCCTGCAAACCTCAGAAATTAACTTTTATTCTCTCCTGTGCTATATTTAAATGACTCCTGAAAAGGTCCGGGGGGGGGGATCTGCTCTCTGTGGTCCTATCCAACCCCCTGCCTGGAGTACCTGCCTAGCTCCATTGAAACTGCCACCCCTCCTGTGTGTGCATGTTGAGTGACAGGCACTACTCTCGCGCCTGCACAGTGGCATGGGTCACTGTGCTCCATTTAAGCTGCACAGTGCCCGAAGTCTGGCACGAGATTTATGACGTCTCGCGCCTGTGCAGTAGATCCTCACGAGATTGGCAACAGCTGTAGTCCAGCCAGACATGCTGCCAGATCTTGTTCAGTGTGATATGTGGTGCTCCCGGTCTCGGATGACATAGGGTAAGTGTCACCTGACTGCAGTGACTTGTTCCTCTGGTCCGTGTCTTGTATCTTGTATTGGAGCCCAGGATTAGATCCACACCTCATTGCAGATGAGGCCCAAACTGGGAAGTGTGGTGGAGCTCCAGCTGAAACATGTCTCCATCTCCTATGCATGATGCCATTTTGGGTCTGGTTCTGCCAACCCACCTTCTGCCTGTGAGGTGGTTGGGAAGATGAGATAATCTGTCCTATGGTATGGAGTCTGGACCCATTGTACCACTGCTGTATCTAACTTCTCCTGTACCCAAACTCTTTGTGCCTTGCATATGTCTTATAGTATGGACCCACTGTACCACTGCTGTATCTAACTTCTCCTGTATCCAAACTCTATGTGTCTTGCATATGTCTTATGGTATGTCATATTCCTCCATCTGGTTTGTAACTTACAAATATCCACATTATTTCATCCTGCTTTGTGTCTCTCTCTAATGCTGATTTGCCCCAAATGTTTCTATTAACAGCAATCTGTTAATTCTCCCCTGGTTCTTTGTGTCTTATCTCCATCCTCTGACCCCTCCCTTCTACTCACCTGGCTCATTCTCTGCACCCCTTACACCCTTCCATGTATAAATTAGTGTGGGCAAGCCTGTGTGCCTTGACCTTCGTGTGTTCATAAAGTGTGATTCATTAAGTGGTCTGCAGAGATATCCCAGAGATAAACCAGAGGAAACCAGAAGGTACAATCTATACTCGTCTGTTGACTTTCCCCACTAACACTAGCACAATGCTTACTTATGCCCTAACAGTAATTGCTCCACTAATTCTTTCCCTATTTCAATACCCCCAAGCTCCAACACTCCCAGCACATATATTGATTTCCCCATCCCTCTTATCTCTCCACCTGAGCTACTCTGCTGACCTGCTCCTCAATCTCACACCCCTCCTGCAGAAGCACAAAACAAGCCAGCCGCTCTCATTTTCCCACCTGCTTGCCCTCTCTTTGCAACTGCTATCCGCTGGAGACATATCTCCTAACCCAGGACCCCCACAGCCAACTTTCCCCACTATTCCTCCCCCATCATCCCACACCTGCAGGAAACAGCTGCAATCTCCTAAATGTAATACCTATGTCCATAACCCCCTCTCCACCGCCTCCTCTCTCTGGAGTGCTCTGGAATGCCCGCTCCATTTGTAATAAACTTCACTACATTTATGACCTCTTTACCTCTTGCAGACTCTCCTTCTTGGGTCTCACAGAAACATGGCTGACACCCTCCGACACGGCCTCCCCTGCTGCGTTGTGTTACGGTGGACTTCACTTCTCCCACACACCTCACACTGGCATCAAACACGGTGCAGGAGTGGGTCTTCTCCTCTCTAACAACTGCATCTTCAACACAATTCCTCCTCCTCCCTCCCTTATCCTTTCATCTTTTGAAGCGCACTCTGTCCGTATCTACTCTCCATCCAACCTACAAGTGGCCGTCATTTATCGACCACCAGGTTCGACCACTACCTTCTTTGACCAATTCTCAATCTGGCTTCTATACTTTCTATCTGCTAACATTCCCACCATCATAATGGGCGACTTCAACCTCCACATTGACACCCACCAGTCAACAGCCTCCAAACTCCTGTCATTTGCCTCATCCTTTAGCCTCTCTCAATGGTCCACCAGAGCCACCCACACAGACAGACATACACTAGACATCATATTTATCCGCCTCTGCTCCCTAACTAAGCCCACAACCTCCACTCTCCTCCTCTCTGACCTCCATCTACTTACCTTCTCATCCTTGTCTTCCTCATCTGACACCCATGTCCCCTAACTGGCACACCCTTGCAGAAACCTCACACATCTTGACACTCACACACTCTTCAACACCATTTTACCACTATCATCCATATCCTCACTCCATGACACGGATAATGCCACAGCTTTCTACAACTCTACACTCACATCAGCTATTGATGCAGTTGCCCCTCTCATTCATGGCAGAACACGACAAATCAACAGAAAACCCTGGCACACAGATACCACTAAAAATCTGCGGCGAACAGCTAGGGTTGCAGAGCGGTGCTGGAAGAAAACACGCTCACAAGAAGACTACACATCATTCAAACAAGCACTTCTCAAATTCAAGTCAGCACTCACCACAACTGAACAGAATTCCTTCATTACCCTCATATCCACTTTGTCCCACAACCCCAGGCAGTTATTCAACACATTTAACTCCCTACTCCACCCCCCTCTGCCCCCCTACTTCTCGTATCTCTGCAGAAGACTTTGCAACATACAGTTCTTCACCAACAAGATCAATCAGATCAGACAAGTCTTTGCTACCCAACCACCGCAACCCCCATGTATACCGGATCAATCCTCGCCCTCACTAACCCTCCTCCCATCCATCACTGAAGGAGAACTTGCACACCTCCTCTCCCTCTCCAGATCGCACCTCACCACTTGTGCACTGGACCCTATCCCATCCCATCTCCTCCACAACCTCACCACAACACTTATCCCAGCCCTAACCCACCTCTTCAACCTATCACTAACTTCTGGTACCTTTCCTTCTGCTTTCAAAACGCAACAATTACACCTATCTTAAAGAAGCCATCCCTTGACCCCACTTCCACATCCAGCTACCAGCCCATATCTCTGCTCCCATTACCTTCCAAACTTCTCGAAAAGCATGTCCACACTGCACTCTCACCCCACCTTTCAACCAACTCTCTCTTTGACGACCTTCAATCCGGCTTCCGTACTCACCACTCCACTGAAACTACCCTGACCAAAATTACTAATGACTTACTTATGGTCAAAGCTAACATACAGTTCTCCGGCTTCCTCCTTTTAGACCTGTCCTCTGCATTCGACACAGTCGACCACTACCTCTTATTACAGATCCTCTCTTCCATTGGTATCACTGACCTTGCCCTCTCCTGGATCTCCTCCTACCTTTCTAACCGCACATTTAGTGTCTCCCACTCCCACACGACCTCCTCGCCCCATCCCCTCTCTGTTGGGGTCCCTCAAGGCTCTGTCCTCGGGTCCCTCCTTTTTTCAATCTATACTCTTGGTCTGGAACAACTCATAAAGTCCCATGGCTTCCAGTATCACCTGATGATGACTACCCAGATCTATCTCTCTGGCTCAGACGTCACCTCTCTGCTGTCCAGAATCATGGAGTGTCTATCAGCCATATCCTCCTTCTTCTCCTCCAGCTTCCTAAAACTCAATGTAGACAAAACCAAACTCATTATCTTTCCTCCATCTCACACACCTTCATTACCAGACTTATCTATGACAATAAATGACATCACACTTCGCCCTGTACCTGGCGTCCGATGCCTCGGAGTAACACTTGACTCTGCCTTGAACTTCAAACCGCACATCTAAGCCCTTGCCACCTCCTGCTGCCCCCAACTCAAAAATATTTCCAGAATCCATCCTTTCCTCAACCCCCAATCTGCTAAACTATTAATGCATGCCCTCATCATCTCCCGCCTCGACTACTGCAACCTTCTACTCTCAACTGAAGAAGACCGAAGTCTCAATCAAGGAATGATTTCACAACTGTAATCAAATAATGCTAAAAAATTGCAATCTTTATTATCAAAATAAATAAAATCTCATCAGAGCTAATTCCCAAAAGGGAAAATCACATAGTACAGTATAACTCCTTTTCCAATACAGAGTAAAAACATTATAACACTAAACCCATACAAAAAGACAATGCATCTCAAGGTAAAGAAATAGGAACCAATATAAGTAATGATCAACTTGCAGCCCTTCAAAAAGTCAAAAAGATCCTATAGTCTGCCTGCTCATAAAAGGCAAGCTCCCAATCTCCTTTTGATTAAAATCAATCATTGACATAAGGAATAAGCTGGAAGTATCAGAGAGTACTGACAGAAAAGGGTTAAGTGTCTATTACCTGCTGTGAAGGAATACTGTGCCTGGGTTTCCCACCCCTACGCCGTTTCGCAGTAGCTTTTAGCCAGTTGCCGCCGACATCTCCAGCACCCTCGCCAGGTGTGACGGGGCCTTTAGAGATTTCCAAATCATTGTTTCAATATCTTACATTCTTTATAGGGTAAACAATATCCCAACTTTTTCGGAAATGGGGTTGTAGTTAATTTGTCAATTCATAGGTCTAAGTTATGTTTTTTTCCTAAACCCAGCCTTCTAACTATTACTGTCGTAAGATGAGTAATGAAACATTGGCACAATCTGCAAAAAGATCATGTCATGGTTAGCATGCTTAGCAAAAAGGTTTTTTGACTTTTTTGAATTACTTTAATTTATAACTCAAGACAAGTAGTAAATCGAAGGATTCATTCAAAATATTATTTTTTTGTCTATCTTTCTGTGAGCATAAATGTCAACTGGATTATCATAGCTTTTTCTGGTTTGCTTTGGAGTAGTCCTGCATGGAATTGGTTGAGACATGAGTATTTCTTATCCTTTCTATGCTACTATACAGCTGTAAGTGATTTGTAAACAGCTTCTATAAAGTACTATATGATGTTATTAATTTAAGAGACTGCTCTTTTACAATGGGGTCCAGTCTCATATTTCTTTTAAATGTATTTTCACAAATGTCAATACAAACCTGAAATAAAAATTGAAGAGGTCTATTAGCAATGCAACTATTGATAAAACTCTTGGCTCTATGGCTTTTTTGATTGAGTATGTGCGAATATGTAGCTTATCAATCTGGTTCCCTTAGGCAGGAGGCCGCTGTAGTATGTGAAATATAGCTCATTAAACAGTGTATTGTGGAATGTTGTTACAAAGAACTGCATTGCTTTCTATGAGTATTTCCATACAAAACGTAAATTGAGTAAGAAAAACCTGATGAGGCAATATTTGCATTAAATCTGCATAAAAATTTGCATGTGTTACATATGTATTTTTGTGGATTTTTCTGTAGATTAGCCCACAATTTTTTTGCAGAATGCAAGTTTTAATCTAAATACAGCAATTGGTTTTACTTAATTGTCTGCAGCAAATTATTCAAAAAGTATGAATATAGGACATTTTCGTTTATGGCTTTTTTATAGCATTTTGTAGTCAGTGGCCTTTTTATATTTTTGATAACAGAGCATACTTTGAGTATACCTTTCTTAAAGATTGGCAAAAATAAACCATGACCAAAAATATATAATAAAAAATCCTATGAAGTAAAAAAAAATTGTCACCAAGTGTGAAGGATAAAGCAGCAAGCAAGCACCTTGCCTTCTGCTAAATAGACTGTTAGGGTACCGTTACACGTCGCAATATTGTTTCGATATCGCATGCAATTTCACGTGAGCACGCACGTTTTTGGCACTCGTACAAAATCACATAGTAGATGTCACACAGGGAGATATCGGCAGGCAACACAACCAGGATGTTGTACGCAACTTTTGTGCCCTGGGTATGAGCAACCCAGCGTTCGAGCATTTACATTGTAGTGAATAGGGGAAGTTGCGTTCTAGATCGTAGTTGCGCCGTCACACTGCACGATTATGCCAGATCGCATATTCAACATTACATGGTGGAAGGGCATGCACAATCTTCTTGCAATATCGTCACTGCGATTTATTGCAGTCGCATTGCCCTGTTACACGACACAACGCACAAACTATATCAACTACAACTACCACACCACATGACTTTTTGTTGATGTTGCATTGCAATATTGCGACGTGTAACGGTACCCTAAGGATCTGCTGTTGATACTGTTCAAAAACCCTAGTAAGTAGGGAAGCTGAAATTACCGCAAGTGTGATGTTATCATACTCAACAAACCACCTGTTTGGTGTTTTTTTTCCCTTGTTCGATTTAATTTTGAAACTGAGGTATGCACTTGATATTGTATATAATATTAGAGGTGCCTAGTGTTGGGCTAGGGTACGAATTGGCCACCAGGAGTATTGACTCTGAAGGCTTCCTATTCATTGAAAATGTTACATTACCCTCAATCCCAAATTTTCTTATGCCTCTTTATAATAATAAACTACAGTAGGGGGTTTGGTAAATGAATAATTAGATGCTGCCTTTATCTGTACATAGTGTACATAGTGAATCAAGTGTGTTGTACCAACTATTACTCATATAGAATGAAAAGAAGCTAATTCTTGCATATGAGCCTATCGGTGGAATATCCTGTTCCATCAAGGGTCAGTTCAAACCTGGAAATGCCTACTTTATTTATACATTAAAGGGGTATTCCCAACTCAAAGATACCTTCTCATTATGAAGTAGGTATATTGTTAATATTAGATGATACCTTTAATTAGCTAATAGAACAATTCTCCTGATAAGCTTTTGCAGTATGCGTATCTTGCGGTCAGAATGGTGCTCATGTCCATGCTTGTGAAGTGAAGAGGGAGTTTCAATTACCAATGGCTGGGTTCTCCGAAGTGCACATAGCTAGTGCCTGCGCTGTACCTCCCTGACTGGCCATGCACAGCAGAGCCATTCTGCCTGGGAGCTCAGGGCTGGCATCAACATTGGATGGTGTCACCAGGCTCCAAAAGCTATGAAGGGCTTCCTTGCTCTGTCTTCTCCTCCCTGCACTGTGGAATCAGTGCAGAATCAGGACTGTTGACAACTTGTCAATATTGATAAGCCGACAGTGGTGTCACTACACCCAGTTGTGCAGAAGACCAGCGCCGTACTGCCGCCCCGCTGGTGACATCACTGGTTCCTGAAGGGGATAGTGGCACTGCCTCCATCTTATCACTATACATAAGTGGATTCAGTGCTCATGGAACAGTGCAGGGGGAGAAAGCTCACAAGGGGGAAGACAGGCACAGTGAGGAGAGACATAGGGTGATGGACACAGTGCTGGGAGGACATAGCACAGGGGTGATGGACACAGTGCACAGGAGACAGACAGGCACAGGTGTGATGGACACAGCGCAAAGGGGAGAGTCAAGTGCAGAGGTGATGGACACAGTGCACTGAGCTGAGAGACAAAGCACATGGGTCTGACAGGCATAGGGGAGAGACATGCACAGGGGATAAAGACAAAGCACCAACATCACACAGAGTGAGAACAGGGAGTGCATGTTATTCCAGCCTATAGGGATGTGTTCTCCGCACATGCCCTTTCATGCTGGGAGACTGAGTCAGTGTGGGACCTCCCATTGGACTATGGCAGACCAACTTTAGATTAGGATTGGGAATATCTTGCTGAGTGAGGTTGTTGTGCTCGAAGGGTGTGGAGATGTAATGTGGCCTCACAGGATCACTGGTGGAGCAGTGGTAGCTGAATACTCGATACAGCAAGAGACTGGAGAATGACTTCAGTAAAACCAGTGATATTTATGAAAGGAAGTTAACAAATGGAAATATGTCTGAGGGCAGGACCCTCTGGATCACGACACCGAACTCTCATAGTGGAGCACCGGAGAGGTAACCCTTGTACAGGGATAAACCCGATTCAGCACCAGGAGGTCTAAAATGCTGTGAATCCCGAACAAGATTGGGCGACATGTACAGGCTGAACAGAAGAGATGAGGAGACTGTGGAACTCTGGCTCTGTCAGTAGGATGAATCCTGCGAGCTCCGTACAATCCCGGAAAGGCTGTCCAGTTGGTATAGGAATCTGGATGGTTCTGTGTGCTTCAGGAAAGGCTTGGCCAATGCAAGGTGGAATCCAGAGTGTCCATAGAGATGCAGGATAATGAACTGCCAACAGAGGATTCTGTGGAGGCAGAGGTGTTAGAATGATGCTGAAAGCAAGGCAACAGTCTTTCTAGTGCAGAGCACTTCAGGAGTGCAACCTGGACAGAGGCAACTTTCCTAGAGAATAAATAAATTGCCCAGGCCCCTCCCTTAGGGGGAGAATTCCTTTTATGCACAGGCACTCAGCACTCAGGCTGAGAGCCCTATTAAGGAACATATGTACCATTCCTTTAAGTATGTGCAGTATGTGGCGCTCGCATCCTAAGTACATTCCCAGGAGACCTGCCAAGAAGATGCAGGTTACTGGAAGGGAAGGAAGCAGACGGCCACATGGAACCACAGGCAGTGGGAGCAGAACCAGCGGAGTTGCGTGATGGGCACCGACTCCCTGCTCAGCAGACACTGGCCCTGCGCAGGACAGAGCGGGTGAGGTGCACAGAGCCTGGTCTCCCTATCCGAGAGCGTTCAGCCCGTGGCCAAGGGCATGACAGAGGATTTCTCTTGTCTTTGTTTCTTTACTAATTCTCTCTATTTATGTCTTGCATGTTTGCTTTTGTGGAGCACAATGGTTTTAGTGTACTACATTGGAACCCCTGGTCTACTGCAGATTTGTTTGGGGGTGGGAGATTTTTTCAATAAATTGGTGAAACAGGGAATGTATTGGGGATATGTAATTTTTTTAAAACAATTTATAAATAATTAAAAAAAAACATGTGGACATGTGTAGTCCCCCTATTTTTGAGAACCAGCCAAGGTAAAGCAGACAGCTGCAGCCTGGTATTCATAGGCTGGCAAGACCCATGGTTCTTAGTTCCTTCCCAGCCTAAAAATAGCAGGCCACAGCTGCTCCAATGACTGATGCCTTTATTATATGTGCCAATGCTGGAACCTTAACCCGGCTCTTCCCGTTGTCCTGGTGCGGTGGCAAATGGGGGAATGGTAGTTGGGGTTGATGTCAGATGGGTAATGTCAGCTGGCCTCAAGCCCAGAGGTTTTAGTAATTTTAAGGCGTCTATCAGATACCCCACATTACTAATTCAGTCAGTAATAAGTAAAATAAACCCCAAAAATAATTTATTTAAAAAAACACCCCCCAACACATTCTCTGTTTCACCAATTTATTGAAAAAAGCCCCCCAACGCCAAAAAAAATCTGCAATAGTACAGGAATTCCAATGTTGTCCACCAAATCCAGCATGGTCCACAAAAGCTAACCTGTAAGGCATAAAGATGGTGAATTAGTAAAGAAATAAAGGCAGGAAGCACCCTCATCCACCAATTTATTTCAAATCCAAATCCAAAGCAAGTACAATGTAGTCCAATGGGAGGTCCCAAGATGTCTCAGTCTTCCAGAATATTTGGGCATGTTCAGAGACCACTCCTGGATCTCAATCTGGGTCTCTCCACCTGTGCAAGTCTTCCCCCTGTGCACTGTGTCTCTCCACTGTATGCTTGTCTCCCCTTGCACACGTTTTCTCCTGCCTGTGACTATTCCACCTGTGCATGTCTCCACCTTGAGCACTGTGTTCATCTCCCTGTGTCTGTCTCTCCCTTTTGCACTCTGTAATCACCCCTGTGCCTGTCTCTCCCTGTGCACTGAATCCATCACCCCTGTGCCTCTGTCCTCTCTGTGTGCTGTGTCCATCACCTCTGTGCCTTTTTCCATCCTGTGTGCTGTGTCCATATTCCCTGTGTCTGCCTCCACCTTATGAAATGTGTCCATCATCCCTGTGTCTTTTCCCCTGTGTCTGGCTCCCCTAGTGAGCTTTTCCCCTGCACTATGTGATGAGAGCAGAATCTGGACTTATGAATAGTGAGCTCCTAGACAGAATGGTTCTACAGTGAATATGAGATGGCTGGGCAGGGAGTTACTGTGCAGGCTGCAGCTGTGCGCACTCCCAAGAACTCGGCCTTTGATAGTGAAAACTTGTTATTCACTGCACAAGAATGGCCAGGAGCACCATAATGGCCATAAAATATGCATACTGCAATAGTTTGTTTTAGAATAAATGTTCTATATTTCCAGCAGCTAGGTTCACTAATGGCAACGAGTAAGCCCTCCTGTGATGTCACCGCTTCTTACAGTGAGTCCCCATGGCAGTCAGTGTGCTCCCATAAGCGGCAGTGAAAGGATGATTTTTCTTTGTTGCAGCTTCTGGAATGTAGAAGAGCTAGGATCTGTGTGGGATATGCATGATGGATTACTTCGAAACTGGAATATTTTTGGGATTAATAAAGTGGAGAAAGAGGGTTTGTGTGTTTTTTTATTTCAAATAAAGAACTGTTCAGTGTTTTTGTTTACTTCTCTTGATTTACAGGTTAGCAGTGCGGGACTCTCATAGACCCCTACCAATCACTAACCTATGGCTTGATGCCAGTTGTGATTTTTGACATATCACAGTTGTCATTAGCCCCATATATTAGCCTGATTAACATTGCACCAAGGCAATCGGGAAGTACCAGGTAAAGTGCGAGTATGTAATGAATGTACCAAAATCTGAGGCACCTGCAGGATGGTACTTTGAGACTGGGGGGACTCAACAATCATGGGCCTCCTCAGGCTGAGAATACCAACCCCTCAGCTGTGTGCTTTATCTTGGCTGAGTATCAAATTGGGGGGACCCCACAATATTTTTTAAAATTATTTCTTTTTAGATTAGTGCATGTGTGTATGGCAACAAATCAGATGCTGGCACAAAGGGCATGTAACTGCAACCAATCACAAAAGGTGGGCAGTGGGGAGCTTATTGAGTGGAATCGGTAGCAAGTGTGAGAGGCGGTACAGACGCAAGGTATATATGATTTAACTGATTAATCACCATTTTGCTTCCTTTTGCAGCTCCCCTAGCCAAACTCGAACCCAAACTGTAACAGGCACTTCTCTGAGAAGTCTATGTTCGGGGTCTGTGCACATACCACAAACTTTACAGTTCAGGTTAGCCCATCACTACGTTTTGCTATTTGTGTTATTGCACAATAACAAATAAATGATTCATGTGATGCCATTGCTGACTGTTAGGGTATGTGCACACTGGCCGGGTTTGTGCAGGTTTAGCAGCGGAAACCGCCGTCGGTTTCCATGAGTTTTATGTAAATTTATGTTAATCCAAAAGCGGCTTTTGGGTTAACATTAAAACCTATGGAAGCCGACAGCCACTGTGCACACACCGGCGGTTTCCACATGATCATCTGTTGCTAAACCGCTGGGTTCCAGCGGGTTAGCAACGAATGAGCATGTTCTATAAACCGGCCGGTTATGCAGCGGCTGCAAGCAGAATCATGTACTGCTTCCAGCCGCCGCAACACCGCCGGCGCTAACCCGCTGTGCACCCGCCGTAGCCCGCCGCAACACCCGCGGCACTTCCCCAAGAAGGATGCGGTGGACGGCTCCAGAGCATCCTGGCGGGTCCGCCAGCCGCCGCCGACACAAACCCGCCCACCAGTGTGCACATACCCTAACAATATTTTATCTCATAACTGCTATTGTATCAATAGCTATTAAATGCCTACTGGCTTCTCTATTTTTTTTCTTGTTTTAATCAAGTGGAAATATTTATATCTAATGGATATGCATTATCTGTATCTGAACATCTTCTGTATGAATTGAGGTGAGATTGCTAGGCGTTATCTGAAGAGCTAAACTGATTGTCTTTAAATAAAAAAGGTTTGCAGCACTGAAATTCATATGTGAAGGTAACAAGAGGTTAAATGCTGCGTCTCACTCCACCAATTGGATCCAGTCTATGTACGATCAGGAAATTGAGCTGCATGCTAGCAATGTTCCCAACTTGACAAAGCCGACCTTTATGAATCTTGTTACTGTATGCTGTTTGTCTAGTATGACTATACCTATTAACCTTCTGCCACTCAGCGACAGCTCATATGTGTATAGTTCCAGCAGTAGAGCAAACGTAATGAGAATGATCTTACTATTGCTTTCTCTGGCTTTTATTGGTCACTGGCTCTGCTGCTATTACATTTCTCTTTAATAAAACTATTAAAAGTTTAAATAAAAAAAATCATTTTTGAATTTAAGTCATAAAGTGGCCTACACAAATTTGAATTTGCTTTCTTGACTGTAATATTATTTATATGATAATATATATGAACAAGATAAAGTAGTAAGGTCTTCAATGTGTTTTAAAACTTTCAGTTGCTAAGTGCCATTTTTAAATCATCTTTCCATTATTTGGGACTTACAATACAGCTACAAAGGCTGCATGTAAACACAGTCCGTGCAGCTCTGTACTAAATAGATACAAGTTGTTATCTCTGTATGATACCGTATTATTGAGGTTAGGGATGAGCGAGTATACTCGCTACTATTCGGAACTCGCCGAATAGTAGCGATATTCGTGTACTCGCTACTCGCCGAGTAAATTAGGATTACTCGGGAGCAGCAAGTACCGAGTAAAAAAAAGTCCTGTAAAAGAGATGAAAAGTGGTTAGAAAATAAAAAAAATCGGATACTCATCTTAACCGACGGGTGCACCAAGACTGGGCGATGGACATCTAACAGCCACCTGATTGGCCAGATGGAAAGGTCCTCGGTGTACCTGAGAGAACCTTTCCATCTGGCCAATCAGGTGGCTGCTAGCAAACACGTCATTGTGACGTGGCGGCATCTGATTGGCCAGATCTCTCCCAGCCATCTGATTGACTGGGAGAGTGAAAGGTCCTTTAACATGCATAGGTCCGGTGCAGCTGTCGGTTAAGGTGATTATCCGATTTTTTTATTTTCTAACCACTTTTCATCTCTTTTACAGGACTTTTGATATACTGCAAAAATACTCGGAATCGCTATATTCGCAACAAGTAGCGAGTACCGAGACCTACTCATTGCGGGTATAGTGATTCCGAATAGTACGATACTCGCTCAACCCTAATTGAGGTAAGTTATCAATAATGTGGTATAAACATGCTTTTAATATATATTAAATGATCACTCTGAGATTTCTTTTTTTTATAACTGTAATTTTATATTGAATTTATATAAAGTTTTGCAAGATATAGTAGTCAACATAATCCAGATACAATAATACCATCACATATTATAGACAAGATAATAGTGCAAGTGAAAAAAGTGCAATAAAACTTCTCTGAAACACCCCAGTCTCTTTGGTATCCCTCAGACCAACTACAGAAATCTGCAAGAAATGTGTGAGTATCCAAAGAACCACAATGCATCTATTAGTCAACTAAACCTTACAAAATGATCAATACAACAATTGACCAAGAAGACAAAAGACTGACACAATAGGAATACGGAGGGGGAAATAAAACAATATATGATTCTTGGTTGTTAAATTGGGTCAAGAAATAAACCCAGGTGGCCATATGTATCAAAATAATGAACTGTTGCATTTATCAGGGCATTCAAGTATTCCACTGTATAAATATCAGAGATCCTGGTTAGTGAAATTTGGTGGGATAGGTGTGGGGGGGAAGGAAGGGTTGAATGTTTTCCAGTAGAGAGCAATCAGGCATCTGGCAGCTGTTAGGATATGCAAAAAAAGGTGAACAGACTTGAGTTTATGTGCAAAAAAAGTGTACAAAAGTTCTATTACATAAATATGAAGTGATTTAAAACTCCAAATACAAATATTACAAACAATTTCAGAAACATGGGGACCACAGGACATAAACATACATAAAAATGGGTTAAGAAAAAACAAGTTATCTCGAGCACAAACAGTGAAGGCTTTTAAACCAAGGTAGGGGGAAGTTGAGAAAGATCAAAAATGGACCTAATACCACGTAAAAACCTAAGGAGGAGGTGGATTTATACAGTTCAATCAATGCTACAGACAGTGTCTCAGTTAAATAAATCCATTAAAACCTTCATACAGAAAAAGAAAAGGGTGCATGTCATGGAAGACCCCCAGGTTCAAGTGCAAGAGAGAGATTCTAATTTTCTTTTCATGGTACAGTAGAACTTCTACACTGAAACATCAAAAAATGCAGCAGGGAGGTATTGGCATCTGGTGACCATGGTAACGCCATCGTTACCTCAATTGACGCCTTTTCGCACTTCCAGGGCATGGGGCAGGACTTCCGGTGCAGCGCTGTTTCTGGTGGCGCATGCGCCGTTTGAATAGCACTCCGGCGTCCACAGGCTGATAGCGATTATTATTAATTCTGGGGCTCTATAGGGACAATCTCCTTGGGGCTTAACTATCCATCCTCCCTGATGAAGACTTAAACACTTCACCCAGCGAAACATACTTTGGAGGTCCCTTGCCCTGTGTGCTTCATTTGTCTTTGGGTCTGTCACTCCTGGATCCATCGGGAATTCTGCAGACATGGGTATACCCTTACAAACATACATAAGGAAAAAAGGTCTTTTTATAGTGTTGACTTATAAGTACTGAATTTTCCCTGCTGAATTTCCTGATCATTCAGTGAAGAGGTTCCACCTTACCATGAAAAAAGAATTAGAATTAGAATCTTTCTCTTGCACTTGAACCTGGGGTGGAGGGTCTTCCATGACATGCACCCTTTTCTTTTTCTGTATGAAGGTTTTAATGGATTTATTTAACTGAGACACTGTCCGTAACATTAATTGAACTGTATAAATCCACCTCCTCCTCAGGTTTTTACGGGGTATTAGGGTCCACTTTTGATCCATCTCAACTTCCCCCTTCCTTGGTTTAAAAGCTTTCGCTATTTGTGCTCAGGATTACTTGTTTTTTCTTGTGGTTATATTGTACATAACCCACTTTTATGTATGTTTATGTCCTATGGTCCCCATGTTTCTGAAATAGTTTGTAATATTTGTATTTGGAATTTTTAATCACTTGATATTTATATAATAAAACTTTTGTACATTTATTTGCATATAAACTCTAGTCTGTTCGCCTGTTTTTGCATAATTGAGAAATGGAGGCGTTTGGTATATGTCTAAATAATTGGATAAGGAGTACATAACTATGTCTCCTATTGATCTTATGTTATTAAGCTGTTAGGATATGTAGTAACAGTTTGGATGTGTTCTTACCCAACCCTCTAGGGGTGACATTAAGAAGGTATATTGCTGGGTCAAGTTCCACCTCAACAAAAAAGCCTTTTGGATCAATCTTTCTTTCAGTCCAGAGCAAGTCCAGGATATATGGTAGTGTGACCCAACTGATATACCGCAGCACCAGCAGGTGCTCGGGAGCTGTGGGTTTATCTTATTTTGGAATTCTGGCATGTGATACCAGAACATCATAATCATATATTGATTCTCCTTATACACAGAGCATATGAAGATTTTAGCCGCCTTATCTCAAATAATTTGCCATATCTTGTTGGACAGCTCTTTCCCCAGCAAATGACTCCAAACTACAGATATAGAAGTGTATTTTTAAAGGGGAGTTTATTATCCCAAAAAATATAGCAGATATCAGGTCCCTCACTGATGGAACCTTTTACAAAGCTTTTCAAAATCAGTTGAAGAAGAGACTCCTGATTAACCATGAAGTGATAATGCTAAATATTTTATCTTCATGTACTAGAAATTCAAGGTTGGTTATGAAAAAATTGGATTTGATAAAATCTAATGAGTGTATTTCTAATTTGTCCCTGTCCACCATGTCTGCAAATCCAAAAAGTCCTGTATGATCCATGAATGCACCATCTTGATTCCATGCTGTTTGGGATTAAAATTTGGTGAATAAAGGATATCATCGAAGAATTAACAGAGGCTAAATCAAAGTGATTCATGCCAGTGTGCCAAATTTCCTTTGTGAACCGCATAAACCCCAAAAGAAGTGAGGTTTACTTAATTTGGCGGGATGACCTCAGAAGGGAATTCAGATGCACAGGGGCCATCCAAAGCTTTTCAATCTGTCCATTTATTGTGTACCCACAGAGTAGCCCAAAAGGGAATTCTCCTAAGGTGCCCAATAGTACTTTATGACATCCAGGATGGAGAGACCTCCCTGTAGACCATGAGTGGTAAGGATATGCTTAGATATACTATGACGCTGCCATTCCAAATGAATCTCATCAGTGGCCTGTAGAAATTACAGTTCTCTAAGGGAGAATTTAATGACTTTGGATATGCCTATACATCTCAGGTCGGTGGTATTTACTGACATTAGACGTATAGGTATGTCTTGGCAATTTTTAAGCACAGCAGCTGTGCAGGCTGCAATCATTGCCGGATTCCTGGCTGATGTCACAGCCGAGACCGAGAACTCACTACCAAGAGCAGTTGACACACCCCACCAGGGCGTATGGTACTCGGAACCGGCCCGGATAATTCTTTTGGGATGTTATGGGGCCGTGACCTGGCTCCATGGTCCTGGCCATGTCATAAAATGTTGGATATTTTATAAGGGATTGAGTCATGACGCCATCTGTGGTGTTCGGTAAAGAATGGCCGACGCTGCAGTTCAGGACCACTGGGCAGATGGTGATGCAGCAAAGATGATACAGCTCCCCACGGGTAGAGCGGGACCCCAGGTCAGGTAAGATAGTCTGTTCAGGTGGTGACCATTGGGGTGCAGAGAATAAGCAAGGGACACAGAAAAGTGCAGTTTTCCTTACTTTTACTTCTTGGCAGATGATAATGCAATCTGGGGTACTAGTTACAGATGATAGAAGGAATCCAGCTAGCGTGGAAGCATTCGGGGGTCCACCTCGCCAGGTGGGGTTGGAGGCCTTCCTACTGCATTCCCTTTTCGGGTCCCTGCTGCCTATAGCTATTCTGCGGCCCTCTCCTGAGTGTTGGTTCTGACCTGTGTGGCAGACAGTGTGGGCCTATCATGGGTACTGCCTTTCAACTGGCAACCCCAGGCTCTTGGTCTGCTGTGGTGGCTACGGGTGTTTGGTGTGGCCAGGGGGCTTGCAGCCCCCTGCCCTCCACATTCGGCCGTCAGGGCGTACAGTACCCACACAGCCAAGGACTCTGGCGTTCTTTTTGTCAGCGCTCCACTCTGGGGTGAGCTCTGACACAGCTCCATTCCCAAGAGACCTTGTCTCCACTCCTCTCTCTTCCCTCTCTCAGACTAACTGCCTAACAGACTTAACAGCCTCCTCCTCCCGACCAGAGAGAGCAGCTCCCCTGAAATTGGGTCCTAGAGCTGCCCCTTCTGGCCTGGAGTAGAAATTGTGTTGCATACTGTGTATTACCTGGCATGGGGACCTCCTCTTCCTTCCAGGCATGACATCACCCCACCCCTTGAGGGAGGCAATATCACTGTGGCAACCGGAATCTGGGGTGCCACACAGTGAACCCTGCCGCACAAGGCAGTTTAATTCACTGAATACCGCAAATTATATTGATTGCAGCATTTAAAGTATTGTGAGAGGGATCACCTTCCCTCCCCACTCCGATTGGTGCCCCTGCAATCATTGACAAGGTGACTGGACATCTTCATGACAACTTTCAGGTCACCTGACTATGGAAAGCCTAATGGATAATGGAATGATAGAACATTGCACTACAGCGCAGCTGAGATCGGATCTGTAAAAGGTAATTTCCCATTAAAGGGCTAAGTAAAAAATAAAAGAACAATAAAAAAAGTGAAAAAGATTAAAAAAAAAAACAGAAAATTGATGAACACAAAGCCAATAATAAATAGTTATATTTGTGTAAACCTCCCAAAAAACAAGCAAATAAACTACACATATTTGGTATAGCCGCAACTGTAACAATCCTCTCAATAACACTGGATAACCCTTAAGTGAACTGTAAAAAAAAGTAGCCAAAGCAATGAATTTTCATATTACAGTTGACAAAAACATGGAATAAAACACAATCAAAAAGTTATATATAAACAAAAATGTTACCACTGAAAATCTTGTTCCGCAAGAACAAGGCCACCATACAGCTCCATCAGCAAAACAATTAAAACGCTATAGCTCTCAGAATACGGCATTGCAACACCATTTTTAATTCTACAAAATAGTATTTATGGAGTAAAAGCGGCAAAACAAAAAAATAAACTATTTAAGTATGATTTTGCTGTAATTGTACTGATCCAGAGAATAAAGATTTCTTATCCCTTTTACAACATGGTAAAAGGCAAAAACCCTCCCAAAAAAAACAACTATTGAATTCCTATTTGTTCTTGATTCTGCCTTACAAAAATTGGAATAGAAAGCAATCAAAAAATGTTATGTAGCCCCAGTGGCGTAACTTCAAGCCCAGGGGCCCCGATGCGGAAGCTCCAATGGGGCCCCCAATTATTGCAAATCTTTAATAGTATTAGTATTTTTCTATATGCCAAAGAGACTTTGGGGCCCCCTAGGCTGCAGGGCCCAGGTGCGATCACAACTCCTGCACCTATTGTAGTTACGCCCCTGTGTAGCCCAATAAAAACTCCAACTCATCTTGCAAAAAAATAAGCTCTTATATGAGTCTGTTGGCAGAGAAATAAAAAAACTATAGCCTTCAAAATTCAGTAATGCAAAAAAACTTTATTTAGTAAAAAATCATTTTTAGTGTTATAGTAGCCAAAACTGAAGAAAAAAACAACATAAATCTGGTATCTCTGTCATCATATACCTAACGAATAAAGTCCCCTAATCACTTATTCACGTAAAAAATGTAATATAGTAAACCCTTCAACTGCTACTTGTTAGTGTATTCTGTCCCCAAGACGCTCGTCACTTTTATCCTGAGCTTACTGAGTGCTCATTTTGGCAATTATGTGTCATGATTCAGACAAAATTCTAAGGGTAAAATTCACTGCAATGAAACAGAGGGAGTTACTTTGAATTCCCATATGACCTGATCCAGCAGTGTCTATATTTTTATGCATATTTTTAGCACTGTGAAAAAGTACGGTCCACCATAGTTTTGTGCACCATTGAAAAGAAAGACAAAGCTGAACAGAAGTGAATGTGGCAAGTAGGCGTTTTATGGTATAGCGCATGAATCCAGCATTCAGGCACAAATTATCCTTTTGGTAATGCTTCTTTATTTGAGAAATGTGTCTTTCACAACATGTTTCAGGGGGGTACCGCCTTCATGAGGTGTAGTGATACACCTGATGAAGGCGGTGACCAGCCGAAACATGTTTTGAGAGCCACATTTGTCAAATAAACAAGCATTACCAAAATAATAATCTGTGCCTGGATACTGGATTCATGCGCTTTACCAAAAAACTGCATATTTGCTACGTTCAACATTGATATCCCTCTGGGAGCGGTAGGAGCTACAGCTTACAGCATCGGAGCATAGAGAGTGAAGTACCTGCAGTGATGTGACTCCCACGTGACCGTCCAAGCTTGAATGCCAGATGATCATGCGGTGTGTGATTACACACCAGAGGCCCACACTGTGGTTGTGCAGAGGTGCACAACCACAAAAGGTGAGTGATCTCACAAACCCCCTCCCCAAAAATCCCCATTAGACCACCAGGTGCACACAAGGGCACCTCTCTGTATGCTTTTATTTTTCAAAGCTGTACAGATTTCTGAG